>CM060911.1:46420000-46780000 GCA_030737875.1 Allium sativum | reverse complement strand
ACAAAATTATATTTTATTATTGATGAACCTTCATTTCAAAGTAATAACCAAAACTAATCATATTTGACCCTTTTTTCGGATAAACATGCTAATCCTAGCATAGATAATATTCCAGACTCAATGGGACAGGTTCCGTCGAAATCCGAGGTCGTTTGTGAAAAGTCCTTTATAAATATTGATGAAAAATCAAGCGTTTAAAATTCCTATAATTACAGAAAAAATCCAATAAATTTTAAACCTTGACAATTTACTAGACCTCTTCCTTACGGATCCAACGAATCTTGTTTCGTCCAAATCGGAGTTCATTAGGCCAGTCGATTGTTCGTTTAAAGTTACCCCTATTTAAATTGACCAAAATAATATAATTGATTAAGGCGTTTATCACTGCCACAATCACACGGTAAGTCCGATTGACACAAAAATTGAAAATCCTACAATAATTAATTAATACGAACCCAATAGCACCAGTTTCGTCGCATTCTAAGACTGCTTCCCAGTATGCTATTTTTATACGCATCGCAATGCCATTTTCGACACCAATTATCCGGTCTTCAAAAATAACAAACTATATAGCTATTCTGGCTCAAAAAGTCGATAAGAAATCAATGGAACTTGTTTTGTGGCCTAATTCGATCGCTTGCTTAAGTTACACACAAAAACCCCTCTATTGAATTAATTTAATTACGCGCTATAGAAGCTGAATGGGCGTTTACGGCTTCCGTGGTCATATACGACATCGGTTTGCCATGAAATTTTAGGGTGATTTGTTGATGTGGTAGGAGGGTGCCTTTGGTTCATCCTGTTCCTGGATGACTTGTATGGACAGATGTCTAATAGAGTATTTCCAAAGGGATCGCGTACGTTGATTTCTTCAAACATACCATAGTTGATGGCGGAGAAATGGTTTTTCTCTAGCTAAATAACTAGAGTATTTTTGTGGACGTGAATTAGTGATATCTGGAGGATCTGACGATGTGGCATTCAAAGTGAATTGTCACCAGATATTCTAAAGATAAATCCTGACCTCATGCTTCATCAACCGGGAAATGAAAAAAATCAAGCAGGCAGCATGGCTATGTGGGTCGCTCCCATTAGGGTGTATAATCACCTATCTAGATAAATTTCTTTTGCTTCCTTAATCTATTTCGATGTTGTCCCTTTTGGGAAACATTGGTTTGAGCCCAACCGTTGGTGATATACATTCAATACATTCAAGCGAAATGAGTGGTCGGTCATGTGTGGGCCGGGTTGCAAGACGTTCTTGTTGAACCCAGTGTATTCCCCTCTAGAGATATACTATCGGCAAGTGGTCACATACTTTGTCATAGTCAGAATCTAATCTTCAATCAGAGCCCACGGTTTTGATTGTATACTATATATGTGGAGCGTGAGATGCAAGCGTTCCGCTAGATTGATATCTACTTGTATTTAGACACTATTATAATATCAGTAAAGATATTGATTTCTTCATTTATAGTAATAATAAAAGATAAAATATATTTGAAGTTGATTTCTTCATTTATAGTAATAATAAAAGATAAATTTCGTGTATCAATCATGTTTGGCCATTATAAGGTAAAACTTTATCCTCCGACTTGCGTTACATTGTGTGACAGGACTTGAGTCTTATAATGGCTTCAATTTTCTTTTTAGTATTGCGTTGTTTGTTTTATGGTATTCTTGGGAGGAAACTTGTTCCGTGTTATACAACGTGGTCCCTTCATTTACCCAGCATTAAAATAAAGTTAATAATTGCTTTAGTTCTCAAACCAGTCCTATGACTAACTCAGAGTTTATTGTTTTCCGCCTAAACTCTCGATGCTTATATTTTCCGCGTGGCAGCTAGTAGTTTTGGTTTGCAAATATTTCTTTTCACATGATCCTGGATTACTGCTACAGCAATATTCAGAATGCTTTGTATGCATGTATTTCTTTCAGTTGTGGTAGTTGATGTTTTCCACTGCACCTTATATTCATGTATTATATTTTCGCTGATTTGTAATTTAAATCCCTGATATTATTTTCCATGGTATATTATTTATTTGAACTCTGATATCTTATACTCTGATGTAAAATTATTGTAATAGCAATGAAATATTCTTATATTTGTGTTCTGATGCATCGTGTTCTCATTGCAATCCACGTTCTCGAATGGTCTTGGTCGGTTTAGCGATCGATTCAGACCGAGCAAAGTTCGGTGCTTAACAAGTTCTTTCAACCACTGCTTTGTATATTCCACCCACATCAACTTGCATTTGGTATATTTTGTCACGGTTAGAATCGACTCAAAAAAGAGATTTATTATGCAAAATATATACGCACGCATAATAAATAAACATTCGTACACAGATAATTTCTTCAATTTTGATAAATGTGGTTTCATCATGACTATGGGTGTGGATTTCATGGGAGAAGTCTCATAATTTACACTCTCAGTTACCTTTTCTTTATCAACTTTAACATTTAGTTTTGGCCATGACACTTTTCTACCAACTCCATCTCTAATGCATGACATATCAGATGTGGGACACCAAAAATTGCATCTTTGTTTATTATGTTGTTCACCCAAATCACAACGGTAAACGGACCGAGCGGAATACCATTAATAATACATTGTGGATCTACGGCACAGATTCTTACTTCAGCAAATACCCATTCGCCCTCATTCCATCCATAAATTTTTCACTTGTCGTCTTGGACGCTGCTGGTACTCTAATAATGAGAAGTACAATTCATGAATTCAGTATGCTATCTAAAAACAACCATCCCTAATTATTGCATTAATACATACATATGTACATATGCTGGAACACACACACCACATTCGCCAACCATTTGTGGTTAAAAATGAGATTGAAAATTTTGGGTATATGCAGAACATTCGTAATATGTTATAAGGGAATGCGCTTGCAAATACGAAAATGTGCAACACAACGAGTAGGAGAGTGGTGACCAAAGAAATGAATATATTTTTATTTTTTATTTAGATTTTAACAAATAAATATAGATTACAAGGGGGTCCTCGTAAATACGTTGCTCCATTCAAGTATAAAATTTACCGTACTTCCTTCATTCAAGTGTGCTCGTAGCGCCATCTTAATGCAAGTTGATGGTCAAGCTACTACCTTATTCTCAGTGTTTGCTAATACTGTCATTTCAGGTGTAGGCCTCCATAGATAAGTGTTTGGTTTGTCCACGAAATGTATAATAATACCAATAGAATTTGGTCCAAGACGAATGCCACTGACACCCTCATTTGGATCCTTGGACAACACCCTCCCATTGGCAAAAAATTCAGAGGTTCCATTCCAATTCAACATCAAACATACATCGTTATTTCTCTATAATTATTCAACCGAAAATTATAACAATTATTGGATCAAAAATTAAAATCTAAATTTTATTTCTTAAGCAATGTAATTACTATTTTTACCATTTCAGATGTGCTCCTATTTGTACCTTCTTTACCCTATAGCAAAACACTAATATCAAGATATTTACATCTTAGAGCACTCAAGTGGATGCACACAATACTTAAAATTACAATAGAATCAGTCTAACAAGTTAGAATGGCATCGAACATACAAATTAAATAAAATGTGGAAATATAAGACATTTAAACCTAAATGTTATTTCTTGAGTAATATAATTATTATTTTTACCAATTCAAGTTTTCTCCTGCTCAAATCTTCTTTACCCTACAATAAAGCACTAATATCAGGATATTTTAATCTTAGGAGCACTCAAGTGGATGCACACAATGCTTAAAATGATACTAGAATCAGTCCAACAAGTTTGAACAGCAGAAAACATACAAGTTAAATAAAATATAAAAACAGAATATAAGTTTGTGAGAGATAATAATTTGTTCTTATTAGTATTTCAAATTATACGGTGTTTTGAATTTTGTATTTTACATATATAAATTACTTTTAAAAGTTTACCTTCTCGTCCAGCATCTATATCATTCTCTTTAATTCTGCTATTTCCACTCGACACCGAGCTACCTATTATCTCTGGACTGGGACACAACTAGCTTGGTTAAAGTGAAACCCCTTCCCAATGCCCTTAACTATCCTAGTTTTTCTTGTCCCAATACGTGCATGATAGCATCTCCATTGACATCCTGTGATGAGATGGACTGTGATAGGCTACCAAATTTTTTAATCTTTTCCTACATAAATAAATACATATAGATATTGTATAATGGTAAAATTATCGTACTTTCAGACAATTTTTTGTATATTGATAAAATAAAATAAAAATCTTACATGAGCATTTGCTACTTCCACATTCACCGATTCAACATTTTTTAAAGTGAGATTTAATCCAAACATCAACTCCAAGTATGGATGATGGATCTACACTTTCATTTTGCTAAATTTAGGATAAAAATAAATAAATAAATTGATAGGTATGAAATATTATTAGATAATGCAATACTACATTAACTAACCATGTCATCGGCCAATCAAGCCTTTCCCCTATGACCAGATGTATGCGAAACTTGATTAACTCTATGTGTCGAATATTTCTCACTTTGCTTCTTGAAATATAGACTATCATTCGGGTCTAATGGAAAACAAGAAATCTACAAATAAAATAGAATTATACAAATGTGTGATGTTTTATTGTTCATCATTGAAAACATATTCTGCAACAATTTGCAAAATGAAGAGATAATCTACATTATTTTGCTAAATGAAGGTGTAGTTCTGTGATTATTTGTAAAATGAACAACTAATTCTGCAAATATTTACAAAATAAGACAATCTCACATTGGCAAAATAAACAAGATTTGAAGATATTCAATTGAAACATATGAATCACATGCAAAACCATCTCAAAAAATTGTAAAATACTATATAGTGCTGGAAAAATAAAAATGTAAAATTTGTGAGATTAATAAGATAGTAGAACTAAAGAAATTGATGTTTTAAATGACTAAAGCAAACAATTTTATTTTAATGTTACCTTAAACTCCGGAGTTGCTTTCGCCTTCACAAATCTTCTCTATTCTTTCATGATTTTGATGTTGGTAGGTTTTAGTTTAAGTCTTTCCTCTTCGTTCTCCGCTTTATTTAATTTTTGAACCAATTTTCCTTTTGAGGATTTCCAAATTACCCCCATTTGTTGAAATACGACTTTTTTTTGCCAATCCTCTTCCAATTTAAATCTAACCTGGAATAATATATGAAAAAATGAGATTAAAATATAACAATAGCCATATTTATGCCTATTTTTTTCAGCCATAACTATAATAACGTGATGTAGCAATGTAGAAAATTTCAAAGAGATGCATAAACAACAAAAATGTATATGTAAATTTTGTAGGCGTTCGCTTTTCGCATTGTATTTCTGAAAGAAATATCTTGTAATCCTTAAATGTTAGTTGATATTTTTCAAAATAATAAACTCTCTTTGATGAAAGGTAGAGTGATTTTTCTCTTAGTGTCTCCTATCCAAATTTCGTATTTGAAGTTTTATATCCATATTCTAAAATGATTATCATTGAAAAAACAAACTTGTTAATCTATTTTCTATAATAGAAAGTAAAATAGAGAAAAAGCTGAGGTGGGTCGTTCTTTTTTTAGTGCATCTAACGTGTCACTGAAGGAAGTCACCTTCCGTATTGAGTAGAGTTTTGTAAAATATTGTCATCTGCCGATTTAAACTTTTCAGCACCGTCATACTCACTCTCTCTTTCCAAATTTCTGCCTCCCAATTCCAACATCCTCCCGTTCATCGTAGTAAACCCCCAAATTTATCGGTCGATTTTTCGTGTGATGACGTATCGATTTGTGCAGTTAATTCAGATCCGATTTGAAAACTTCTTTGCAGCTTTTACTCCCTCCAATCTTCTTTAATTCGCGAGAGCAATTAGATTTCCATCAGTTTTTGTAGACCATATTTTGCTGGATGTTATTTCTTCCTTTCATTTATAGTATGTTACAAAATTTCCCCTTTTATTCTTTATTTGTTTAACTGATGGATTTGAATTTTATACTCATAATTTGAAGTACTAAGTCTAATTTTTGATTTTTAGTGCATGCTTTCTTTTAAACAAAATGAAGTACTTTGGCAAATGAAATTGAATGTTGTAGTTTTCAATGCAAACATGAAAATGAAGTTGCTTAATTCTTGGACTATCAATGATCAAACTCCAGCCATACGCTCCAAACTGAAATTGAATTCTTCTTATTTTTTCTTTTCTTCGATGAGAAATAGCATTAAAAATAACCATATTCCTATATACATACTTGATAAGGAACAAATTTAAACAAGAGTTCATGTCATTCATTGTGCTATTAAGCTTACTAGTTTCACTGTGTAATATCATCATATTTTTTATCTAGCACTATCGTCAAATGTTCAACACTGATGTACTTATTTCCAGTTTGGTGAATTAATCACTGTTTATGAATGTATCTGGAACATATACATACAAATGTGTTACGTGGCATTTATTTTCATAATTCAGTGATTTATTCTTGCAAATTGTATGTATTATTCCCATTTTTTGGGGCTCATTCAGAGTATGACATCTTAGTTGGAATATAAAAGAACTTCCTCCCCCCACATTGACACAGCCTAGCATTTGAATCCAAGAAAAAGGCTCTTGGTTTACTACATTGGCTATCATGAGAAGTCTTTCTATAAATGCTTTTTTGTTCTGCTTTCCCTAAAAATTGACAAACATATATCTATTTTGCTTTGGGAGTGTTAAATTAGGGCCACATAATTACTTGAATATTGGTTGAATCCTGCGTTTTTAATTGCTTACCATTTCTCAGTCCTTACTATCCTATATTCAGATCAGCTATTTTTCAATTAAATCCGTAAATGTTTTTTTTTGGATAAGGTTATGTGAATATTTAGAAGTATCTATATATTAATCGATGCACGTACGGATTTTCATTTTTTATTACTAGAGGATACTGATATGGATTTTTCTTTTTCTTTTTACTGATTTCGGCTCCATTTGTTGAAATTGGTGATACGCAAATCACAATTTTGGGCAACAAATAATCTTACATATTTTGTGGAGAGATTTGTTGCTAGATTTGGTGCTAGATTTGATGAAGAGATTTAGTGCTAGATTTTATGAAGAGATTTAGTGCTAGATTTTATGGACAGATATTGCTTGCTATATTTGTGGACATTTATTGCATGGATATTTGGTGCTTATCCAAATAGTTTTATAACATATATGAAGATAATTTGGATGCCAAGTTTTCTTGGGCATAAAGCAATTCTCTCTATAAAAAGGGCCAGCTAACATCTTCATTAGGTGTGGGTGAGAGCCACCAAGAGTGATCATTCTAGCTATTCCAAATTGAGTGTGCTCCTTCAAATTATTTAGCCATTAGATATTCTCTACCTATTTCTCAATAAGGTTATTGATTCAAGTTGTAATTGTTTATAATGATAGTTGAGATCGTTTGTAAACAATTTTTATTAGTGAATCAATAAAGAGGGTGGTTGGGTGGAATATTGTGTGCTCATATTTCCGATATTATTTGTGTTATTTATTTTCCAATCACAAATTGATTGGAATTTTTTTGCAAAGAATGGAAAGTAAATATTTTTATAATGGGAATGCAATGATTTCATTTGATGAGGTGGTAGAGAAATAAATGAAGGGATTAATTTATTCCATCTATGCTAAAGAAACGGATTGATTTACTTCCTATGTTTGCACATTTGTTGTTATGGTAATTTGCCTCCATTATATTATTACCATATGTTGGTAATTTAATTGATGACTCACATAGATTTGCACTGGCTATATATTGAGGTGTAGACTTTAGTGTAAACCCATCCTGGCCTGTAGCCAGTGATCCCCAATGGTGTTCAATTAGCAAATCTTGATCCTATTTATTGCGCTTCCGCATAAGCTCAATTTTTGCATAACAGATTGGTATCGGAGCGAGGCGATTTGTTTTAAATTGTGCACAAATTATTTCTACAAAGGTTGGTAGATTCAGTGGTGATTATGCTATTACTATTTTGGAGAAAATGCGACTTTAGTGGAGGAGATTATGTCGAGAGTGAAGAGCACTGACATGATATGGAGTTTATTGTGAAGAAGCCCTCTGATATGGATGAGGGAAGATGGAAGAAGACGAAGAATAAGGCGGGGGACGGTTGAAGAACCTAGTCCACAGCAAGGTGGAGAGGTTAATATGGTCACTGCTTATGGTCCTAAGGTGGAGGATCATGATATCGACAAGGGTCTATATGTTGATGATGCTCGAGGGATCTCGGAGATGAAGAGATCATGTCAAACGGAAGAGGGATGTCAATTTTTGAAATCCACAAAGACGATGGAGATCTTGTGGTATTGGAAGCATTTTTTATACCGTTGGTTAATGCACGGTGCAGCTCAGATGGTAGATGCATCTTTTGTAGGCGGTGGGTTGTGTTTGTAATTGATGTGTGGTCGCAGTCCTTTCAAATCGACTGGGTGTATCTCGTTGCCCTGAAATCGAGGTTGGTTTTAATTGAGAGAATAATTTTTTGGTCTTGGTGGTGTGGAGATTACTTTGGAATCTGCCTTTTTTTTATTTTGGATATTTTCAACATTTTGCTGGTGGGTGGGGACGTAGTCTGAGATTGTTAACAATTGTGTGATGGGGGGTGGCTTTGCTGGAACCCATTTGGTAAATTTTCATTTTTTGGTTTATCCCATTGTGAGATTTTGATTGAAGGTAGAGTTCTGTTGAAGAGTTTTATGATGAGATGAGAATTTGACTCAAGGTGGGGTGCTGGAGATATGTGATTTTGCATCAATGTGGAGTGTTAAATTTGGTGATACAAAATCACAAATTGATTGGAACAAATTTGCAAAGAATGGAAAGTAAATATTTTTATAATGGGAATGCATTGATTGAATTAGATGAGGTGGTAGAGAAATAAATGAAGGGATTAATTTCTTCCATCTATGTTAAAGAAACGGATAGATTTACTTCCTATGTTTGCACATTTGTTGTTATGGTAATTTGCCTCCATTATATTATTACCATATGTTGGTAATTAATTGATGACTCACATAGATTTGCACTGGCTATATATTGAGGTGTAGGCTTTAGTGTAAACCCATCATGGTATGTAGCCAGTGATTCCCAATGGTCTCTTCTTGTTAAACCTGGTTGAGGTTTGGATATGTAAACTCTTATTTTGTAATCTCTTGTAATTCTCTCATGTGGAATAAAATCTCTCTCTGTTGGACTGGACGTACACTATCTCAAGGATAGTGGAACCGGTATAAATATTGTGTCTCTTTGTTTCTCTGCTATAGTTATTTACTATTTTGTTGATGTAATAGAATAATTGCTATCAGATTAGATTGGTGTTCAATTGGCAAATCTAGATCCTTCTTATTGCGCTTCCGCATTTGTGCAATATTTGCGTAACACCGTTTTCATTCGATATCAGGCTTAAACATTATATCATTAACCTTACAGATTCATCAAATCATATATCATATAACTAAATGATAATTTAATCCTTAAATAGTCATAATCCTAACCTTATCTTAAAATATTAAAGTAAAAAATTAGAAAAGAGTTGCTTCATATGGCATGAGTCAATGGCATAAGGTCTGTCTAAGGATATAGAATGTTCACCTATCAAACTGTTGTATAGTTTTACATTTAAGAATAGTAAAATGATAAAGATTTTTAGTCTTTGTCGACTATACACAATATAGTGAATTTATCTTTTACAAAAAAGAATATTTTCACAAAATGTAACAAATTTACAGTCTTAACCTTGCTCATTGGCTAATATGCAAATAATAATATCATTCATCCTCCTGGCCAACACATCTTAAATGAATCATCTACAGAAATAGGTTGATTATAATGTAGAATGATTAATTAAATTGCACACTAAAAATTCCCACAAAGAAAAGAATCAAAGTTACAATATAGATTGATCAATTCCATACTGCATGATGTGTAACATATTTATGAACTTCCCACTCACCCGCCCGCGTAGTATTAAATAACTAATATAGTAAAAACTTTAGCAATCATCCGAATTGACATAATGTGTTTCGTTTATCCCTGATGAAAACCATTGTTGGGCTATGTTCAATCTTCATTTATACATTGAGTTGCTATAGATAGTTAAAATATTAATCTGACTATATAAATTGCATTGTATGACTGGTGGTTCAAGTATATTTATTTTTCAAGTAAAATCAATGGAATATAAGGTGTTCTGACCATTAGATCATTATTACTAAAGTGTATACTATCTAATGTGCTCACGGAGCACAAATTGATCAATTCTGCAATTGGTTTAAATATCATAACATACTTTCCAGAGAGTCGCAACAAAATTGGATTTATCCAAAATAATATTCAATACATGGTATGGATATATAGCTGTTATTTTAGAAAGAGGAATAATTACTGAAAGTCAGCTTAAGCTCTTGCACCGTGTATGAGGAAAGAATTTTCTTTAGGCACATGTTTTGATTATGTTTATCAAAGTGACGTCGCTTTTTCCGAAACACCGATGACAAATGATGCTCAATTAATTTTAACTGGATGTATAAAAATAAATCCAGCAATTGACAACATTGTTTGTATCTCGTCCAAGCATTTTATGACAAGAAATATTGTTGATAGCTCACCTGTTGCTTCAATTTTATTCAACTTTATGCCTTCTAAATGGTTACTGCTATAATCAAATGTTAAATTAGGAGAAACAATTATATACATGCACCATAATTTTAATGCATGAAACATTAGTATTGAATATCAAATTTGGTTATTTCCCATTTGAGTTGCAATTAGATTGTCCTTATGTCATTTTTTTACCACACCTTGAAATAATAGTACTCGTGTATCAACAGGACCAAAAATAATTCATTTGAAGACGAGCACATTTTTATGTATGCAGGCATATTGTGGAAGAAGGATGTTATGACTACAAAGTGAAGACTTCATGTTGAAATGGGTATTCATGTTTTATTTATAAGAGAATTCATAGGATATAATTTTCTTATTATACTGTGACTAGTATAAGGTTTTATTTTATTATATAATAATAACAAGGATCGTTTACTAATTCCCTTTTGGATTCAAAAACTATTCGACAAAATATTACCATATAGCTATAGAGTTGCATGCATTCAGGTAAAAAAATGAAAGTACTTATCCTAAGATTAATTCAAAAAGTTTTTTTTTTGAATGCATTTCATGATTTCTAGCAGTCTCCAATTTACATACAGAAATTATTGTAAAACAACATAACTAATCATGTTTTTTAAAATCCAACTCGAGACCATATTAAGGGTGCGTTCGTGGTTCAGAAATGGACTGTTATCATTTCCGACATGTCAGAAATGATAATAGTCCGTTTTGGACCATTGTCCCAATGGCCAAATATGGTCGTTGGGAGACGATGTGCGTCGGAAACGATAACAGTCCGTTTTGGACCATTGTCCCAATGGCCAAATATGGTCATTGTGAGACGATGTGTTGGCTCCCAACGGTTAGATTTTGGCTCCTCCTCCTAATCTAATTGTTTGATTTTAAACATAAATTAATTAAATTAAAAAACCAAAATAAAATGGTCCGCTCAAACCTGCAAATGCATTCTTCACTTAACTAAATGGTTCGCTTTGTTAACATACTTAATATGCTAAAAGGGTAGTACAGTGGTAGTACAGTCGTAGTACAGTACTTTTCTGTACTACCCTTTAGTATAGTCGCAGTACAGTTCTTTTTGTTATTCTAGCTTTGCCTATATATAAAAGCTTTCTCTTCTATTGTTAGTCTTAATCTATTCTGTATCTTGTTTTTGTAATAACAATTAATCAAGCGTCTCCTTTGTAGTAGCAATCAAATAAATCAATAAAAATGTAGTCTTTCAATTATTTGCCGTTTCATCTCTCTCTTCTCTTTGGATCTAAATTCTAACATGGTATCAGAGCTCCAGGTTGTTTAACAATCTCATCACCTAAATTTTTCTCCTCCTGTGGTAAGATTTCTTCAATGCTTCTTCTTCTTCTTGGATTTTCCTGTTGATTTTAGTTTCTTGTTAATCTTCTAGGTTTCCTCCTCCTGTAATTCCTTCAATGATGCCTCATTCTCTAGGGATTCAATAAGTTCTTCTTCCTCCTGTAATATTTTCTTGGTATCTTCTTCATGTAATTTCATCAACCCTTCTTCTGCTTGCAATTTCTCCTTTGTCTCCTCTTCTTGCAATTTCTTCTGCATGTGCAGTACTTGTAGTTTCTTCTGTAAGTTTTCTCCACTTGATGTTTGTATTTGTGACTGATGATGGGGAAGTTTGCACGATAGTGATGGTTATTGGATGTTTTGGCAAAAAAAAAGGAAGGAAGGTGTTTTAGGTGACTGAATTTAGAGATGGAGACTATTTCGGATGGTTTGTCTTGAGAGTGGAGAAAACTTGGTTTGTATGTTGAATGGGGAATGAAGCAGAGGATTGTATGATAGTTTTCTATAGTCCAGTAGCAGTTTTGTTGAATCTGAATCTGTTGGTTCTTATCTCACTTCTCATTGTCTCTCTCCTATTGGTTTTGTTGAATCTGAATCCGTTGGTTCTTATCTCACTTCTCATTGTCTCACTCCTATTGATTTTGTTGAATCTGAATCTTTTGGTTCTTATCTCACTTCTCATTGTCTCACTCCTATTGGTTTTGTTGAATCTGAATCTGTTAGTTCTTATCTCACTTCTGATTGTCTCACTCCTATTGGTTTTGTTGAATCTGAAATCTTTTGATATGAATACTGCAGTATGATGGATGGTCAGTATATGGTGACAAAAGGGCATGTTTTATGAAGTTATGAAGGTGGATTCGGTTGCATTGGTGTTTGTTGGAAGATGTAGAAGATTATTGAGTTGATTAAAGATTTTTGTTGATTATTTGGTATTTGGTGCTTGAAGTTTGGTGTTATTCTCTAACAATAGTGAAGTGGTTGCTCGATCTTGCTACTCTTCACTCGGCAACTTCTATTTGGCAAACTCACGATTTTCCGCATTATGAGTTTGAGGGGGGATGTTAACATACTTAATATGATAAAAGGGTAGTACAGTGGTAGTATAGTCGTAGTACAGTACTTTTCTGTACTACCCTTTAGTACAGTCGTATTATAGTACTTTTTGTTATTCTAGTTTTGCCTATATATAAAGGCTTTTTATTCTATTGTTAGTCTTAATCTCTTCTGTATCTTGTTTTTGTAATAGCAATTAATCAAGCATCTCCTTTGTAATAGCAATCAAATAAATCAATAAAAATGTAGTCTTTTAATTGTTTACTGTTTCATCTCTCTTCTTTCTGGATCTGAATTCTAACACGCTTAAATGATCCACTAAATTCCTCGCTAAAATGTCTTCCTTCCGCTTACAGCAAACGAACCCTAAGCAAAATGCAAATGAAGTTGTAGCACAAAATTATTCAATATGATCATATTTCAACGAAAGAGAATATAAAACAAAAATAATTTATCAATTATCTTGCACAATGCCATACTGAAAAAACTTCACAACCGCCCATGTGCATAGCATGGGTAAATCAAAATTTGTTCTCACTAGATTATTTGGAATGTAAATGACTTCTCAAATTAATTTTGTTTCAAACCGTTTTTAACTCTTAAGATTTACTATCATACATATTGCTTTTGATTTTAATTTGATTGAATTGTCCTAAAAGTAAATGTATAATAAGCCACTACTTGGGTATAACTTCATATGTTTTCTCATCATCAACCTTCATAACTAATAGACAATATTGATTTCGCAGTTGATGTACATGATTATCTTTACTAATAATGCCAATATTTCATTTGTAGTGATGTTTTTTTGAACTTCATAAACAGCCCATTCACATATAATTGAAAAAACTAAATAGAACAAACAGACAAAGGGTAATTAGTTCATTACATAACCCATTTTCGGATCCTACTACAGTTACACAGAGCGGTTAATCACTCAACTTTCCCTTTTCCAATGGGTGCTACTATTCACACCCCTATTTACACTTCTGGCTACCAAAACTAAAAGCACCCCAAATATTTTAAATTTCCTCTATTGGCCACCTTCTAAATTAGTAACAAAAAAATGCAGAGGCCACCAACTCCTTTCTCTACATGAACACTTCCTTCCCCCCTAACTTCGTCAGTTGTGAAATGGTTTAATTTAATAATCCATTTTCATAACCACATTAGCAATTTTAATTTTGATAAATGAGTAATTACTTCGTCGGCTGTGGAATGATTCGTCAAATGAACATTTATTATTTTGCATCATTTGATCGAACATCTTGCATCACATTATCACAAACTTCATGTTTATCGTCCAATTTGTCATCATTCAAATATTCCAACTATCAAATGACAAAATAATAATAATCAATGTATCATTTTGTAAAAGAAGATACATAAGTTATACGAATAAAAACTTTGCAAGTCAAAACTTACATGCTTTTGTAAGGGTTTAGGGTTTGAAATTGTAAAGAAGTATGTGTTTTTTTAAGAAGAAGTACAATGGTAAATAATCGAGTGAAGAAATAATATACAGTGGCCAGAAGAACATAAAAAATAATCATCTATATTAAATTTACAAAGGCGGCCGAAAGTGCAAAAAGGCTGTGAATAGTAGCACCTTTTCCAATTGTTCTTGACGTTCTTTATCCTCATGTCTTCCTCCCTTACACAAACCCTACCAGTAAGCCTACCTCTTTCACTATATTTGATTTATTAATTCTATTGCAAGAACTGCAATCAATATGATTTTTAATTCGACAATTGTTGTTGCGTGAGATTAGGTGGTTGAAGAAAAGGATCGAGCAACTTCGTTGGCTGCAGTGCTTCATTTCTTCATCTGATTATTAGTTCCACCAGCAGTTGAACGAGAAAATGCAATGAATTTTGTTGCGATATCAGGGATTATCATTTGTAATTCCTCCGATGGATATACTGCGATCGGTGATTATGATGAGCGAGATTGGCGAAGTTTATTGTTTTCTAACCAACGAGTCTGATTTAAGTTTGCATAAAAATGCGTTCTTTGTTTATTTGTTCATGATTTTAAGTCTTTTTTCTTTTTTGGCGTTTTCTATTCATTGTATGAAAAAATATTTGATGAAATCTCAACTTGATTTTGAGAATAGCTTTTGGTGTTCTACGATTTGGGTTAAAGAATGGCGACAAAGGTACTGGACAAGGTTCTCTCTCTCGCTTTTCATATGGTTCCATTTTGTATTACAAAATTATCACTGACTTTAGTCTTTGACTTTATTTCTTACAGTTTTGTATTCATGTTAGCTGCTGATGAAGAATTCTAGGATTTTTCTTCATCAAATACTTTTGGCTCAAAAACTGGAAAACGAAACAGAGGTAACTGACTTTCTCCCCCCTCTATTGTTTTTTAACCCTCTTAACACTGAGATAGATGAACTCTAAATTTATCTAACTTCTTTGTTTGATTTTGTTTTAGTATGCAGTTTATAATGAGTAAAGCATATGCCTTCTTCATTTTTACAAACCATCTTGCTTATTTTAGTATGCATTCATTGAAACGTTGGTTAAATATAACTTTATTTTACTTCCATGATAAAATACGAGTTCCTTTTAAAAATTACATGGCAATAGAAGCTTAAATGTATAGTCAGTTTAACTTGTGATGTAACCAAGTATACCGTTAGTACTACAACAATGGTTAAAAATTATGAATGTTCCTTATTTTTGAGTTTGCTGCTTGTGTTTCTCTCAGTTGTCACAAACTAAAAAAAAATTAATCTGAATTTTTTTGACATTATTTGTTTCATTTAATAGTTTATATAGGTCCACACTCCTTATGAGTTTGAAAAATAAATGCATTCGTGTACCTGGATTTCGTCGACATAGAATAAATTGTAGAGACAATTGGGACAAGAGAGTTTCAGTTATTGTGGAAGTGGCGCACACATTTTCTTTTTGTATAGTACATGGAGTATGGAGTCCAGTTGGTCCAAGTGGAAATAAATATGGTTTCTGAACAAAATAATTTGGTTCTTAATGTTGCTGGGACGGTAGGCCTACTGTTCTTTGATCTTATTTCTGGAAATGGAATATTTAGCAAACAATAGATTGACGGGATTGTTAGTTTCAGGCTATATAAACAGTGGCTTGCATCATACTGTAAGGTGTAATTATTTGTTTATTTCCCTCCTTGACAGTGCCTCTTTTACAGATATATTCCAGTCCTAATTCTATGTATACAACTTTAAATTCTAAGTTTCACAAACGCTATAAGGAATCTTGAAAGTATTGGATTTTATATCATTATTGTTACTGTATTTGATCCCGAGTAATCTTATATTTTATTTTTGTTTCTTCCAATTATAACTGAATCAGAATGTGCTATGATTTGTGATATTTATCACATGGATATTGAAGATCAAGATATTTTAAGATTTTTTATTTTGTGTAAGTTTCAAGGAGAGAGATTTATTTGTGCAAGTTTTGAGGAGGATATTTCAGGATATTTTCAGATCTGGAGGATATTTAGGATCTAGAGGAAATTTTGGGAATTTCCATATACTTTTTATTTGCCTATATAAGCATGTCATTAGGGATAGATTTATTTGCACTTTTGAGGGAGAAAAACTTGTTTTTGTTTTTAGGGATTGAGATATCTTCTCAATTTTAGGTCATTCTATGTAATAAATTAGTGGAATAATAAAGGTTTGTTTGGAGGAATTTGTTTGTTATTGTTATCTTCTTCTCTCTTTCAAAATCTAATTGTGTAGAGATCTTGTGGAAACCCTAACAATTGGTATCAGAGCCTTCTACACAAATTTTTTGAAGAGGGTTTGAATATGGATAAAATAATTATTGAAAAGCTTAACGGAAGAAACTGGGGATTATAGAGGGCAAAGATGGAAGATTTCCTTTATCTTAATGATCTTTATCAGGCACTGGAGAATAATGGGGAAAAATCTAGCAATCTATCTGAAGCAAAATGGGAGACTTTGGATAGGAAGGTTGCTGCGTCTATTCGATGTTTTTTGGATAATTCAGTATTTCATATTGTTGCTAATGAAACATCTTCTTATGCAATATGGAATAAATTGGTAGGGGTTTATGCGAAGAACTCTGCAACAAACAAGGCTCTTCTTATGAGAAGATTAGTAAATCTGAAGCTTAAGGAAGGTGGATCAATTCGGGAGCATCTTAATAATTTTCAGGAAATTGTGAATCAATTGGCTGCCATGTATTTCAAGGTGGATGACAAAACACACGCTTTAATGATGATGAGTTCATTACCAGAAAGTTGGGAAACACTTGTGGTTGCGTTGAATAACTCAAATTCGGATGGCGTTGTTTCAATGGGGTCCGTGGTTAGTAGCTTGCTTAATGAAGAGATGAGGAGGACGAGCCATAAGGAAGGAAAAGATAAGGAGGAAGCGGAAATTGAAACTCCAATTGAAAAAGCCTTTATTGCAAGGAGGGATAATCAACGAAATATTGAAAGACAATCGAATAGATCGGACATGAGAAAGGAATATGTTTGTTTTTATTATGACAAACCCGGTCATCAACTGAGATTTTGTCACAAGCTTAAAAGGGATAAGGTGAAGATGAAGGTGTTGGAAGTAAAGATTGACGAACAAAATAATAATGGTAATGAGGTGAATTTCCGTGAGGATATTGAAGGAAATGTTTTATATGTTAATAAAAGTAAAAGCAAAGATTGGTTACTTGATTCAGGGGCTTGTTTTCACCTATGCCATCAAAAGGAAGTATTTGTTGATTATGAAGAACAAACTAGTACAGTGGAATCTGCCGACGGTCGAGATTTGCATGTTAAAGGTATAGGTTCAGTTCGATTGAAGATGAATGATGGAAGGTTGGTGAAGATAACGGGAGTTAGGTATATCCCAGAAATTAAGAAGAATCTAGCTTAAATTGGACAGTTGGAACAAAAAGGTTGCAATTTCTCGACTAGTGGTGGAGTTACAAGAGTTTGGAGGGGTAACAAGGAGCTTCTGTGCGCAAAACGGAAAAATAATAACATACATAAATTGCTTGGAAAAACGGTGGAGAATGTTATGAGTTCTCAAATTGGATTAGGAGAGTCGAGTTCATCTGAATCAAGGTGGAGTCATCACCGTAAAGTTACAAAGTCTACATGGAAGCCATCGTGGTATTACAAGCAATTTTGAGATCTTTTATGTGGTGTATCTCATTAGGGAAATGCATAATTTGGGGGTGGTTTTTAGATTTGTTGAGTGTTGGAGTGATTTCATATCAAGGTGGAGTGTTATGATTTGTGATATTTATCACATGGATATTGAAGATCAAGATATTTTAGGATTTTTTATTTTGTGCAAGTTTCAAGGAGAGAGATTTATTTTGTGCAAGTTTTGAGGAGGATATTTCAGGATATTTTCAGATCTGGAGGATATTTAGGATCTAGAGGAAATTTCGGGAATTTCCATATACTTTGCAACAACCCGTATTTCGATAACGTGTTAAGACAAGAATCAAGGCAGAATTTAATTATAAATTCTGAATCAAGGGAAACGGGCTATTCCATTGCGTTTGTCTCGGAAAAATACGCGAAATAAAGTCCGAGTTTTCGTAAATCGGAGTCCGTATGACCAAGTTATGGCCCGTCAAAGTTTCATGAAAAATCAAAAACGAAAACTGATCATGTTTTTGAGGCCCGGGATGAGTTTTGGGCTGATTTTAAGGCCCTAAATGGGTCCAAACACTTGACTTCTTCCCCAAGACATGCTTTAAAGGCTAGGATTGGTTCTAGGGTTTATCCTATGGCTAAAACTATCCTAGTCTTCTATAAAAAGACCCCTAACCCTCTCCTAAAACCCTCATAAATGGATCCTACAACTAAACTATGCCAAAATGATTCCTCATCATGGCCTCCACTTCAACCCATGGCCTCCATCTTCTTCTTCATGATAACTTAAGTGTTCTAAGCTAGTTTCAAAGTAAAGGAGCCTCTTTTCTTCATTCATTAGAGATTCTATGATCATTTGAGTGATTTCATGTTTGTATGAGAGTTCATAAGTTGCATTCTAGCCGAAGTTGCAACCTTTTCTTGACCAAAAAGCAAGGATCTTGCATAAGAGCTCATAAGCTTCATTCAAAGCCAAAGTTGAAACCTTTCTTATTCAAAGCAAGGATTTTTATTGATATTTGCTCAAGGGTTTCATTTGGAGCTTGTTCTTTTGGGGGTTTTGGGTGATAGCATGAATGGCTTCGTCTCAATCTTTGTTTTATATGTTGATTTGTGCCTTCATAGCATTGTAAGCCCTCTTCCTACTCTTATATATTAACTTTAAACTTAATGTGACATGTTGTAAGTTGGGTTTGAACATTAAGTATGTTGCATGCTATCATGTTATGTATCCTATCATGACTAAAAAGTCATTATCTTGATCTTGTGGGCTTAAAGATATAAACTTTATGTTGAATGTTGCATTTTGGCAACATGAGAACTATCATATCCCTTATGATAGCTTACATGTAATGCCATATGCGAACTTCTAGCCATCTTTCTATGTCATTTATCACCATGATTCACCTATGTGCTAAGTTTGAGGTTGTGCATGTTTTTGAGGCCTAATAATGTAATATGCAAGTTAATGAACACGTTTATGCCTCATTTGCCACCATGTTTAACTTGTGGCCTTATACCCCTTTTGTCATGCCTTTGCCAAGTTCCTTCTTTTAATCCATTATGCGTTGTTGCGAATGTATATGCGAGTTTAAAAGCGTTGGGTTACGTTATGGGTAAAACTTTAATGACGTGAAACATGATTTGGGTAAATGGGTATAAACATGACAACATGTAACTTTGGCTATGAGCATGGGACTTGAAAACTTGACACGTATGGGTTGTAAGTGTAATAAGACACTAGACCAAACATGAAAATGGCCAACTCGAGGTTGGGTTGAGTTTGTAGCATAAATCTACCCGGACCCGCCCGGCTTAACTAGTGGCTACAAACAATAGGATCCAATGTGAGAAGTTGGTCATGTCGCGCTTAAGACCCGAGGTTAGACTAGGTTGTGGTGTAAATCTACCCGGACCCGCCCGACTTAATTAGTGACCACAACAAGGTCTAATGTGAGAGGTTGAGAGTGCATTAATTAAATTAATGCCACATGATAAGGTTAAGTAAATTTGACTAATGACACTTAACCGATATGACACGAATGGGTAGGTTAAGTGGGACCGGGCTTGATTTCTTAATGACACTTAACCGATATGACACGAATGGGTAGGTTAAGTGGGACCGGGCTTGATTTCCTAATGACACTTAACCATACAAGACAATTAGGGGATGGGGTTAAGTAATTTACGCTTAACTAATCCGACTTGGTAATTAGACGGGGTTAAGTAATTAAGACTTAACTAATCTAAACACGGTAATTGGATGGGGTTAAGTAATTAAGACTTAACTAATCTAAACATGGTAATTAGATGGGGTTAAGTAACCTATACTTAACTAATCTAAACACGGTAATTCGATGGGGTTAAATTAAACACTTAACCAATCTAGACTTGGTAATTCAATGGGGTTAAGTAGCCAATGCTTAACCAACTTAACGAGATAATTTAATGGGGTTAAGTAACTTATACTTAACCAATTATACATGATGATTTGATGAGGTTAAGTAACCTACACTTAACCAATCTAATATGTGGACCTGGTAGGGTTAAGTCACAAGACCTTTAAAGTAGGCTTAACCATTGTAACACGATTAGTGGATGAGGTTAAGCTAACCCATACTTAACCAATCCGACTCGATAATCTGATGGGATTAAGATAATCTATGCTTAATCAATCCAAAATGATAATTTGATAGGGTTAAGACAAATAAATACTTAACCAATTTGACTTGATAGGGTTAAGTCATGAGCTTCTTGGTACACTTAACCAACTTGTAGGGCTAAGCCTTGAACTTGAGTACTTAGCCAATCTTGACATGATTCACAGGCGGGTTAAGTCATGAACTTGGATAACAACACTTAACCCATTTGACAAAACCCTAGCTCAGGGGACTAGGTTGGGAATCGTAGTTAACAAGGATAGCGGAAAGAGGAGCTAAGTGGTAAACCTTAGTTAAGGATAACTAAGTAATAATTCTTAGCCAAGGACATGGGACTAGTTCAGAAATAGATGAGTAACCTGATACGGTAGGTCATCGCTTAGTATACGAGGAGGAGAAACTTATTTGACTTGGATAAGGGCTCCAACGAACTGGGTGATGAAGCGGTAGCTTCGGGGGAACGTGAGGATACTCTTGGTATCCCTCTGTGAGGTGGCGAGTGGTCCATGAAACCCGGCCTCACAGAGGTTAAGGTCTGCGGTAGAAGAGCCAAGAGTATGCCTTGGTTGCTATGCGAGCGACCTAAAGACTGGGATGGATTAGCGTGGAGTCGACGATACTTGATTTTGCCCCGGGATAGCATGTCGCCGGCTACCTACCATCTTTAGTCAATCGTGTACGTACGGAAAGGCAGGGAACTCCCAAAAGACCATATACTAGCTATCAAGTTATGGGTGAGGTTGGCTATCTGGAAATGGGCATCGATGGGCCTTAGTGTAGTTCTCATACATGATTTTTTCTTGGATTGCCTTTCAGTAGTTGAGGGAGGGGTCACGTGGGACCATAGCCACGGGTACAAAAACAGACCTTGATATCTGCATCAGCAGACGACTTAAAGCTCCCGACCGAGTTCCGTATTTCTTGTTTTGCCCTGGCACGGAACTCGGATGGCACATTGAGGAACATGTGCATCTAGACATGGAAAACGATTCACGATACATACGTGGGATAAAGGGCACGGTTGACGGGTGGCATAATCCCTAGTGGCCCTAGGTGGCTGAACCCAAACCGAGACACGGAAACTTTCATTAGGTAGCATAATACCTAGTGGTCCTAGGTGGCATAAATCCTAAGTGGACACGCGATAGTTCATGGTATGAAAACATAACTAGATCAAGAGTAGCAGTCCAAAATAAACTCAAGGATAAAATGTTCACATGGGAAAGCCCGTATGGCCTACGGCAAAGGACTGAACTTATACATGGAAAGAAACATACGAGTTAGGAAAACCTACATATGCTATATATTAGGTTGACATGGACCATTACATGACATTGGGCAAGGGACATTCAAAGTTAACACATGACGCGGGTTGGGATATTAGTACGAAAGGTGCAGAGCAAATATACATGTTAGAACTAGGGAAAATATACATGATAGATACCGTGGGATGTTATACAGGATAGATACCTTGGGATAGTATACTTGATAGAAACCTGACAATGTGATACCTTGATTTATCTTGACACCGTAGTTTATCATGACACACTCGTGTATCTTGGTACAGTAGTGCATCCTGTTATTTTGGTTTAGCTTATCTATCTTGTCATCATACTTATGTTCATCTCAGTTCCTCATGCCAGTTAACTTTACTAGTTTATATACTGATAGTAGATAGGGCTTACCAGTCTTTATGACTGACCCCGTTTTGTTTCACCTCTTGTCTTCCGTTCCCCCCCCCCAGGTTACAGGGAGGAAATGCTATTGTTAGTTTGGACTTCTTCTGTTTGAAGGTCATCATGCATGGCTTGGACTTCTCTTGGCTATGGCTACTTTACTGTTTTACTTGGGGAATAATTTATGAAATGGTTTTATGCTTCTTTATTATTGCAAGACAGGTTTTGATGTATTTTGATGTAAAAGGCTTTTAGACCTTATTTTATAAGGTAATGAAATTTGTTTTACTTCCGCTGTTTTATATATATATGTTCTGTCTTGTAATATTTCTGTACATGTTTACCAATAATACCCCTCTAAAGCTAGTGCATTCCTTTGCGAGTGACCCTAGCGGAGGTGGGGTGTTACATACTTTTTATTTGCCTATATAAGCATGTCATTAGGAATAGATTTATTTGCACTTTTGAGGGAGAAAAACTTGTTTTTGTTTTTAGGGATTGAGATATCTTCTCAATTTTAGGTCTTTCTTTGTAATAAATTGGTGGAATAATAAAGGTTTGTTTGGAGGAATTTGTTTGTTATTATTATCTTCTTCTCTCTTTCAAAATCTAATTGTGTAGTGATCTTGTGGAAACCCTAACAGAATGAAATTTGAGTTTGTAAACTGAAACATTTCAATTTATCCATTTACTCTCTGTTCTTGGATGTTTGTAGCAGGATCTTCAATGTTTCCATTTACTTATTTAGTGTTATATTAGCAGTAAGGTTGTAACACTTATCCACTTATATGTGCCTGAGTTTCTTAGTCTTCGAAGGAAGACATGCGGTAAGAAAATTATAAAAAAAAATCGACTATTTGAGCTAATGTAAAAGTAAAGCAACAAGATAAGAAAAAAAGATAATCCAATGGAACAACGTTGCAGTACAAATATGCAAAGTAATTATCAACATATGTACTCATGACCAGCGTGAGAAACGACGAAGTTTCATTGGGTGTAAGAATTTTTGCATCTGAATATCATGTTCTCTAATTTTGTTACTAGATACTACACAAATTCAAAGCTAGATGATCACTGCAACAGCTAAGGTCCTAGGAAGGCTGTCATATTGATCACATACTTAGTTTTATGTAATGACGGTCGGATCAAAGCCCCCTTCCTAACAAAAGGAATCCCTTATGTTACATGCCTACCAACTCATATTTTTACTCAGCTCCTTCAGTTTATTCCATGATGTGGGACTATTAATTCCAATCCGCCATTCCTCTTTAACAACAAGCGAGGCAATCCTAACACTTAGACACCTTATTTACCTTACCAACGCATATGTTTGTTGCATTACATGGAATGCGTAGACTTAGACTTCAAACAACAAATAAGGCCATATATAAAAGTCACTGCTAAGTATTACCTATGAACGGGCACAATGCAATTTACAGTTGTTGTTTTCTTCCCTACCTGTCTACAATTAAGAACTAGTTGATTGTACTAATTAAGCTCTTGATCATTTTTATGAATACTTTACTAGGTAGAATATTTCTAATAAACAATGACACAGACTTAACGTTCTCACATGCTACCCAACACACCATTTTACACCATGCCAGTACATCCCATTTTCTATTCAAATTCTTTGCCTTTTTTTTATTCTCATTGTAACTTTCATTGAAATCCATTTAAGTGTCGAAGAAAGATTTCAGTAGTAATTAAATAAAAAAAAGGGAATCCACTCACTCAGGTCCTCATTTTTTAAGTATTGTAGTTTATATTTTGTTATCAAGGAAACATGTTATGATCTTATTAATCTAAATAATTGCAAAAATATGTAAGCAAGGAGACCTTTATTTATATGCATGATCATTATTTTAAAATAATTAAATTTGTTTTTGGTTTTCTATAGACACGTACAACGGACGTGCCTAACATACTGGTACTATTAATAAAAAAAATTGATAAGGAAAATAAAATTTTTACAACCATCTTCGGATTATTTATCATCCAGGTTCTCTAATCGAATTTCTTTCACTCTATTATCATATATCTTAGGATTATTTATCTGTTTTTATGCTTACATGCTGTCGCAATGCCAATTTTAAATGCTTAAATGCTAACATGCCAAAGATAGATGCTTTTAAGTTAATGTTTTGTCCTAACGTCAAGCTTAAATGCTCTTATGGTGACATGAGCATAACATTTATCTGCACCTTCAGCCCTTTCTGTTTACCAATTTATGTTTAATATGATTAGTTGTTTTATTTTTTTCAGAACTGTTGTATTTGTCTTTATCGGTGACATAATTAATTACTTATATGTAGATATTTATTTTAGTGTAGTGAGTTGATTATGTGTTGTAACTGTTGTGGTTAATCCGATTCAAGACCACTGGAAACCGATATCTAAACCAAAATGCGCTAGCGGAAGACTAGATCGTTGTTAGACTTGCAAAAACAACCAAAGCAATAACTCTAGTCACAAAACCGATATCAACCAATCACGAACAATCCAAATCCCAATCACAAGCAAAAAACTAATGACAAAGTAGGAAAAATAAATCACACAAGGATTTATAGTGGTTCCACTAACATCTTGTTAGTGTACATCCACTTTGGAGGGAATACAAGAGATTGATCCAATAATCACTATATTTCAATATAGAAAAGAGTTTGAGGAGAATAGAATTGAAGAATTGGAATTAGGCTATAAACCCTAATTCTCCCTTGAGAATAAAACCTTGATCTCAAATCAAGTCTTCAAGCTCTTCCTAATTCACTTCAGAAAATAGCTTATATAGAAGTTGGCCAATTACCGAAATTGCCCCCGAATTAGTCACAAATCAGCTTGCTAATTTCTAGCCCGAAATAGCCCATTAGCCGCATCAGACGTCTGTCGTTAGGCCTGACAGACGTCTGTCCCATCCTGGGAATTCCTTGTGCTCCTGCACTCAGCTCAGATGTCTGTCTCCATATGACAGACGTCTGTTGGAGCTCTCGGGAAAAACATTTCCTGACAACAGATGTCTGTCCCCCTTTGGTCAGACATCTGTTGAGACCCTCAGGAAATTATTCCTTGTAGTCACAGACGTCTGTCCAAGGAGCGACATACGTCTGTGCTGAAGCTCTCAGCTTCACCTCACTACACCATAACACAGTCTCCCCCCAACAAGCTCTGATTTGCACTCCGGTTCTTCCCACTCGATGCTATCTTCATCCTCTTCAATCCAACACATATAGTATCGCATATCACAACATCATGATGTGCGGATACAGTTTTGGAAAATGTGATATAAACTTGCATAACTCAATCTTCACATATACAATAATCACACATGGAGCTCCGTAAGTGAAATATGAAAATATTACCATTTTTTGCATGCTCAAGCAATTTTTTTCTACGAAATTTTATGATGAACTTATACTAGCCAATTTATGTCTTCATATGCAGCCCATGTTTCCTGTGTTCTCCATTCAACATTTAGTGCATGTCGTCTTTATATTTGTGTGCAGATGTGTTGAGAAAGACAGCAGGACAATGAAGATGGATCCGATGAAGAACTGCCTAAGACTACAAAACAAGTCCCTACCGCTATAAAATCTATTAAGTAGGGTAACATCTGCAGTGATGAAGATTCTAGCTTCGATGAGGAATCGCCCAAGGCCAAATAATATACTCAAGTTGTTGATAATTCCAAGAAAGAGAGCCCAGCTGATAGCAGCAGCAGTGACGAAACTAATGAAGAGTCATCAATAAAGAAACAAAAAGTATAAGCTCCTAAGACCCAGCCCAAAATAACAACGAAGAATAGCAGCAGTGAATTACGGTAGTAGTTTTGAAAAACGTTCTGAAAAAGAGGCCCAAAAGTAAACACATAATAAGTCTTAAACGAAAAAAGATGCAAAGGAGAGTGGCAGCTCCACAGATGAATCCAAGGATGATATGGCTATGAAAACTCCAGATAAGGACTTTGACATTGAGACGAGTGCGAAGACATACCCGGAAGTTGATTTCCTCTGATCCCTACCAGCGTAGTCCGAGTCACAATAACCAACCAACTTGCAACTCCTCTCATCACTACCTCCAAAAACAAGACCATGAGATGCTATGCCTTTCAAGTATCTCAATATAGCCTTCACGGCTTCCCAATGCAGTTTCCCCGGATTAGCCATATACCGACTAACCACCCCGACGACATTTGCAATATCGGGCCTTGTACACACCATTGCGTACACCAAACTACCAACCGCACTTGCATATGGCACATTTGCCATATAAGCCTTGTCTTTATCCCCAATAGGTGATCCCTTCACTGAAAGCTTCATATGCAAAGGTAAAGGTGTATTTAACGCCTTTGCATCCTCCATGCTAAACCGGCAAAGCACTTTCTTAATGTATTCCTTTTGAGTCAATCTTAACTCAAAATGCTTTTGGTCCCTTCCTATTTCCTTACCCAAGATTTTTCTTGCTTCTCCAAGATCCTTCATCTCGAATTCCGATTTCAAAAGCATCTTCAACTTGTTGATTTTATTTTTATCCTTGGAAGCAATGAGCATGTCATCCACATACAAGAGTAAATACACCCAGTAATCATTTCCCAACCTCTTGAAATATACGCAAGCATCCTTGATGCTTCGATGGAAGCCACTTTCAAGCATGAAATGATCGAATCTCTTGTACCATTGTCTAGGCGATTGCTTTAACCCATATAGTGATTTCTTCAACTTGCAAACCATATTAGACTTACCATCTACAACAAACCCTTCCGGTTGCACCATGTAGATGTCTTCATCCAAGTCTCCATGCAAGAAGGCGGTTTTCACATCAAGTTGCTCCAACTCCAAGTCATCGATAACAGCTATGGCCAGTAAAACTCGGATAGATGTATGATGAACCACCGGTGCAAAAATTTCATCATACTCCTTTCCTTTCCTTTGTGAGAACCCCTTTTCCACTAACCTTGCTTTGTACCTTCCATCATCCTTCACCTTGTAAATCCATTTGCACCCTATAGCACGGTTTCCTTGAGGAAGTGGAACCAACTCCCAAGTTCGGTTCTTCATAAGCGATTGCATCTCTTCCTCCATGGCGCAAATCCACTTCGAGCTCTCTCTCAACTCCATGACGTCATCAAGGTCCATTGGCTCATCTTGGAGTACATTGATAGCATATTCCAAATGATCACTAAAGCTAAGGTAGTTCCAATCACCATATCTTTCGGGAGGCCTTATTGCACGTCGACCAACCCGAGTAGCAATACTATCACCCAAACCCCTTTTGGCTCCACCTTGAGTCGAAACTTCTCTAGTATCATGTACATCACCAACATCATCACTAGAGGAGCCATGTGGACTATGTGATGTTTCATCAACCGATTCAACCCCATGAGCTTCTTCAACTCTACTACCACTTGGGCGGAATGTGGGAATGACTTCCTTCTCCTTTGATTCACCATGAACCAAATCAGGAATGTACGATGATCTCTCATTCACCTTGAATAAATCTGACTCATCAAAAGTGACATGAGGAGAATTAACAACCTTCTTCGTTTCCGTATTCCAAATCCGATAGCTTTTCACGCCATCTGTGAAACCAAGCAAGATCCCCTTGAATGCCCTGGCTCCAAGCTTATCATTCCCCGGATCATGCACATAAACCGGGCTACCAAACACACGAAGATATCTCAAGTCCACACTCTTCCCTTTCCATACTTCCTCTGGAATTTTGTTACCAATGGCCGAGCACGGAATTCGATTTAGAATATGCACCGCGGTTGACAAAGCTTCTTCCCAAAATCCCTCAGACAAACCCGATGTCAATCTCAAGCATCGAGCTTTCTCAAGTAGAGTTCAGTTCATTCTCTCCACTACTCCATTAGATTGCGGATCTCCCTATGTAGTAAAATGTTTCCGGATCCCGTGATGCTTACAATACTCCAAGAATTCACGCGAGACATATTCGCCGCCATTGTCGGTCCTTAACACCTTCAAAGTATTACCACTCTCATTCTCAACAAGAGCCTTCCATACTTTGAACTTAGCAAGTGCCTTCGACTTGGCCCCCATTACATACACCCATACCTTGCGAGACAAATCATGAATGAAAGAGATATAATACCTTGCTCCTCCTAAAGAAGCAACCGGTGCCGGTCCCCAAACATCCGAATGAACATACTCAAGAACCTCCTTTGAGTCATGCTTGCCTTCATCGAATGATACCCTTGTTTGCTTCCCCATGACACATTCCTCGCAAAACTCTAGTTTGTTGAAACTCTCACCCTCGATCATCTCCCGCTTCCGAAGAATATCCAAACTCCTCTCCGAGACATGACCCAATCTCAAATGCCACAACCGCGTCGCATCCAAGTCACGAGAACTATCAACACCCACACAAGTCTCACCTCCTATGGTCACACCTTGAAGCAAATATATACCATGAGTCCTAGCACCCTTCATAACCACAAGCGCTCCCTTTGAAACCCTCAAGCAATCCTTCTCGATAGTGATCTTGCATCCTAGAGAATCCAATTGCCCCAAAGATATAAGCGACTTCCTAAGTCCCGGAACATAGCGAACATTGGTGAGCGTGCGAACAACTCCACCAAACATCCTTATTTGCACGGAGCCACTACCCATTGACTTGCAAATAGCACCATTTCCCATAGCAATTGCATTTCCCTCTTTGACCTCAAAGGACGAAAAACAATCTCTATTTGGCGTCATATGATACGACGCACCCGAATCGAGTACCCATTCATTACCCGAAACACCCGTTGCTACCGCCGTCAACACATTCTCATCTACTTCACCATCTCCACTCCCCACCGCCACGGATGAAGACGCTACTTCCTTCTTATCTTTGTCCGGACATTCATTTTTCCAATGTCCCGATTTCTTACATATAAAGCACTTGCCATTTCTTCCTTTCGATTTACCTCTTCCACCGGGTTTTCTTGATTTAGAAAGCCCTCGGTTTCCTTTCTTCACATTCTTTTCTTTCTCCACAAACAACCCGTGACTACTACTAGCTCCACTACTACCCTCACTAATCTCCTTCATTTGATCTCTCAACTCCTCACTAAGAAGACCCGTTTTGACATCATCTAGAGTCAAGGTATCCCTGTCATAGATCAAACTATTTGAGAAACCCGTATAGCGATCCGGCAATGAACATAATAATATTAGCGCCTTTTGCTCTTCCTCAATCTTCAAATCAACGGCCTTCATCTTCATAAGCAAGTCATCAAAGGCATTCAAATGTGCCTTAAGCGAATTACCCTCCTTCATCTTGAAGGTGAAAAACGTTCGCAATAAGATCAAACGATTAGTGAGCGACTTCTTTATATAAAGTTCTTCCAACTTGTCCCAAATACCTTTAGCGGTAGTCTCACCACTAATTTCGGAGATCACATTCTTCCCCATAGCAAGTTGAAGAGTAGTGTAAGCCCATTCCTCCATCTCCTCTCTCTCTCTCAACATCCGAGATATCACTTGGCAATAAGTGAGTATCAAATACTACTCGATGCACCCGATTCCGTCTAAGAACCGCTTTCATTTTCCATTGCCACTTCTCAAAGTCATTATCACCATTCCACTTGTCAATAACCAATTGAGAACCCGACGCCGCATACGAACCCCGTACATATGGCGCCACACTATTCGGACTTTCGGTTGAAGGACTTACCGAGCTACTATCCGTCTTCGGCATTTTCACAAACACCTAACAAGCACCAAAACACCTCTGATACCAACTGTTGTAACCGTTGTGATTAATCCGATTCAAGACCACTCGAATCCAATATCCAAACCACAATGCGCTAGCGGAAGACTAGATCGTTGTTAGACTTGCAAAAACAACCAAAGCAATAACTCTAGTCACAAAACCAATATCAACCAATCACGAACAATCCAAATCTCAATCACAAGCAAAATCCTAATGACAAAGTAGCAAAAATAAATCACACAAGGATTTATAGTGGTTCCACTAACATCTTGTTAGTGTACATCCACTTTGGAGAGAGTACTTTTGAAACACCCCACCTCCGTTAAGGTCAGTCACAAAAGGAATGCCTTAATTTTGGTGGAGGTTTATAAGTAAAAGACACAGATAAAATAGAAGACAGATATAAACACAGATAAATAAGCAGCGGAAAAACCAACAGACTTTTATTATCATAAATACGTGTTTATACAGAACGTTTCCAACATTGTCTCAAAATAAACTTCCAATTATTACAACCATGATATTGTCTTGATTTTAAAAGTTAAAGAAGCATGAAACATAAATAAAGCCGCATAATCCCCATAAATGATATCCAAAGCCATGGTCCAAATGAAAGAAATCCAAGCAATACATTCTCTCTCTTCAAGCTGGATGAAAAACTGACTAAGCTGCGGTGTTTCCTCCCTGTGGACCTTGGGGGGGGGGGACGGAAGAAAAGAAGACGAAAGGAAAATGGGTCAGACATAAGTCTGGTAAGTCTAGCTATATTCCTAGAATGTTAATAATAAAAAGATCATGACTTGCATAAAGTGAGAACGGGACGATATCAGGATAATAGACTATCCTAGAACTAGATAAGGTGTCCTAAAACGAACATCCCTTCGCACCCTATTTTAAATCTCTATCTCTGCACCTATACTAATTCTTATACCAACAGGCACCCCGTGATTGGGGTGAAGTGATCCCTTTCTCTTTCTTTAAAAGATCGGCTCCTACTCGTATATTCACATGTGTCCTACGGCCCTATATGGTAGATACCTATGCTGGTCCCACCATGGGGTGTATCAAGTCCCATGGTAGCGGCCCCAACACAATTCTAGCATGCATAGGGTATACTACTGATGCTCCAGTGCCCTGACTTGTCTGTTCAAAGTGTGTGCACGCCCGCACTCTGTTAGAACCCACACTGTGCACCAACCACCGTCGCTTTTGACTGCTTACAATCAGCGCAGTAATCGTGCCCCACCCTGCCTAGTTCAGGGTACCATGATACCTAATTGGGTTACTGCTGAAACGGGTCCCCGTTACTAGGTTTTCTAGTCAAACATGTTAAGTGGTTAAGTGTCTGAATGAACCTAACCCCCACCCATCCAAATTATTTAACATGTTGAATTTGGTTAAGTATTTATTAAATTGACTTAACCCTATCAGTCATAACTCAGCTCTAATTGTCTTATTAGAGCACCAACCTCTCAGATTAGACAGATATTGTTGTGGCTGCCTGTATGCCGGTTGGGTCCGGGCAGTCTTACGCCACAACTCAGTTTAACCTCAGGTCTTTATTGGGCCCCATGCCTTAACCTCTCACATTGGATAGTTATTGTTGTGACAACTGGACAGGTGGGCGGGTCCGGGCAGGTTTACGTCACAACTCAATCCAACCTCGGGTTAAGCGTGTTCGTATTTTCTAATTTACATTTTAATTATGTAAATTATTCAAATTCAAATTACTGTCACATTCATTTCCAATTAATCTCATTAATTAAGGTAATTAATGCCTTTTTATGCCATAAATCACTTATGTGATTAATGACCAATATGTAAATTAGAAAATATTCAAATTACTGTCATATTCATTTCCAAATAATTTCATTAATTAAGGTAATTAATGCCTTTTTATGCCATAAATCACTTATGTGATTATTGACCAATTTATGGCAAGTTTTCCTAAAATTATCATTTTAACCCAACATTACCCCGTCCAATATTAGGCTAACCATCTCAGCCTAATTTACGTTCGCATGATTTTTGGTGTAGAGTATTAGGCTAAAAACTTAGCCTAATTTAATATACGCAAATTGGCATAAATTAGCATAAATATGACAAGGGTATAACTTTGGTATTGATGGCATAATCAATATGAACATAATAGGGTGTACTTGCAAAATAACTAACATGAACATTTTAGGGGTGAACTTGCAAAATAACTAACATGAACATTATATTGTCATAGGTACAAACTTGCAAAAAGACTAACATAAACATTACAATGTCATAGATATGAACTTGCACTTATAGGCTAACTCAACATATATGTGTTTTTTTACATAGGCCATATTAACAACATACATGAGAATTAGCAATATGAACTAATCCATATACATATGTTAATTTGCAACATAGGCAAATCAACATACGTATATGTGAGTTAGCAACATAGGCTAATCAACATACACATGTGTTAATTAGTAACATAGATTTAAACATACTTGCAAATTAATCCCAACATATGATAAGTGTGAACATGGCATAAGTTTTGCATAAACATGAACATATAGATTTGGCAATTGGTCGCATAACTTCACTACATAAACTTGCATAATAAACTACACAATTCTCATAAGATGTTACAATCCAAGTTCATGCTTATACAAATAATCTAATCCAATAATCCCCAATTTAACATGATAATAGAATCAAGTCACTGACATAGATTAATATTATAAAACATAATAAACATCATACTTAATAATTCTCAATTCAACATGATAATAGAATCAAATCACAAACGTATATTAATAACATAACGAGTATCGTATTGTTATCATTTCATCGCAACACATGATATTCATATTAATTCGCATTCTAAAAATGTAGCTAAACTTACAATCGTAGACGGTCTTGTTTTCTGAGTTCTGAAATTCTGAATTTGCAAAGCTTTCCTTTGGGAAGACGTTGCTTTTTAATCTTTTAGTTTGTATTCGCTATGTTGTTCGTCTCTTTCAAGTGGAGGCTCCCACTAGTTCTCAACAGACTGCTTGGTGGCTCCAATTTTTTTTTTTTTTGTGAATTTTTAGTTTGTGACCTAGGGTCTTTTTATAGAGTTGCAAGTTAATTTGAGCCGTCGATGAAGCTAGGGTTAACCAGAGCCGTCCGTTGTAAAGAGAAGCCAATTACGTTCACCATTTCTTTCTTAATGTACATTTACTATTATTTGTCAATCCATATAAATACGTACACATTAGATACATCTCCCCTTTACACATTTATTATTATTTTTGTATGCACATTTGATACATCTCCCCTTTACACATTTTTTTTTGTATTAACAACTTTAGTGCTAACAGAAATACGGGGTGTTACATTCTCGCCTCCTGAAAGGATTTCGTCCCCGAAATCTCCAAGTCTAGGAGAACATATATCCTACCATCCAAATGTCCATCTACTCAATCATCAAACACGAGCGTCCATTGTCCTCAAAAGACTTCCAATGCTTCATGTTCATATGCATCGTGTGTGTACATGTCCTTATCTAATGCAAAAATCAGGCGGTCTACTGATTCAGTTGACCTCCTTAATGCAAATTATGTAAGGTCATGAATCCATTATGTATGCAAACGTTTTCCTATTCATAATTCTACATGAGTGCGCAATCATTCAAACAAATGCGACATCCATATGACAACATATTATGCTTCAACCATATACAAACATAAACACATATATGCATATGCAATATGAAGTGACTGAGCCGATCGAAAACCCTAGATTGTGTGTGTGTATATGCATCCACGAGCAACCACTAGCAAATATTTGCAACCACTTGCAACCGTCATCCATAACATGTTTCAATTACATGTTTACATCCAAAGGGGTTTCCACCTAAGGATAAAGGGTAAGGTCGGGGAGATATACCTAAAAAGATAGATACTTACATGACTTTAAGGAAAAAGAGAGATAAAAAATGTACCCTAAAAAAGAAAAGGGTAGGCTGCGCGTATTCTATCCTCAGTTTTCCAAGTCGCGTCTTCCTCGGAGTCGCTCCACTGAACTTTGACGAATTTGACTTCGCGGTTGCGTAGCTTTTTCACTTCAGTTCCTAAGATGCGAGTTGGAACTTTCCTCACAGTTGCTTCGCGTTCTACTTCAGCTTCTTCTAGAATGTTTGGCTCAACCACTTCCACTGACTCATGTAGATACTTCCGGAGGTGAGAAACATGAAAGACGTTGTGAACTCCGGCCAGTCTCTCGAATCATATCTGGTCCAAGTATGAGCTTGTCAGTAGACTCCCACCAACAAGTGGGAGATCGGCACGGTCTTCCATATAAAGCTTCGAAGGGCGCCATTCCGATGGTGGCTTGGTAGCTGTTGTTGTAGGCAAATTCCAGCAAAGGAAGATGGTCCTCTAAAGTCAAGGACGCAAAGTCTCAAAAGGTCTTCCAAAATCCTGTTCACCCTTTCCGTCTGACCATCAGTTTGGGGGTGATAGGCCGTGCTCAAACATAACTGTGTGCCTACAGCTTCTTGCAGACTCCGCCAAAACTCGCTTGTGAAGATAGGATCTCTGTCGCTAATAATGCTGGAAGGTATTCCATGGAGTCAAACTATCTCCTTAAGATAAAGAGATGCTAGATACGAGGCAGTCCTTCTACTCTTGACAGGTAAAGAGTGGGCGCTTTTAGTAAGCCTATCAACTATTACCCAAATGCTAGTGTTGCCTCTTCTAGACCTAGGCAGCCCATCAATGAAGTCCATTGAAATGCTATCCCACTTCCACTGTGGGACCTCTAGAGGATGGAGCAGACCGCCAGGCTTCTTCTGCTCCGCCTTGGCTTGTTGGCAAATCATGCACTTAGAAACAAAATTTGCCACGTCCTTCTTCATGCCACTCCAAAAGAAAACTCTCTTTAAGTCCTTGTACATTTTGTCCCCGCCTGGATGTATTGTCATCTTGGAATGATGTGCCTCCTCAAGAACTTTCTTCACCAACTCTTTACCTGTGGGACGCATAGTCTTCCATCCCGTCTTAACCACCCTTTGTCGTCGATGGTGTATCTATCGAGGTGACTAGAAGTCTCACCCCTGACGAGCTTATCAACCACTTCTACAAGCTGAGGGTCTTCTGGTTGTGCGGTCCCTATTGAGTCTAAGAGAGTGGGTTGCACTTCTAGCGATGCTAACAGACCGGGTACAAAATCAGAGGAGGGCCTAAAGTCAAAACTGGCTATAAACTCTAGGCTTCGCCTTTCAAAAAATAGCGGGCTCAACGTTAGCTTCTTTCTACTCAAGGCATCTGTGACTACATTGCCCTTGCCAGGAGTGTAGGAAATCTCGAAATCATACGAGGCAAGAAACTCCATTCACCTTTGTTGCCTTAAGTTAAGGTCCTTCTGCGAGAAGAGATACTTCAAAGATTTATGGTTAGTATACAATTCAAATTTCTCACCTAGGAGATAGTGGCGCCAAGACTTAAGCGCAAAGACGATGGCGGCCAACTCAAGGTCGTGGGTTGGGTAGTTCCTTTCATGAACTTTCAACTGTCTTCCGCCATAAGCTACTACCCTTCCTTCTTGCATTAGGACAGCGCCTAGTCCTGTCCCGCATGCATCCGTGTATACTATAAACATTTTGCTTCCATCCGGAAAGGTCAGAGCTGGGGCTGTTGTAAGAGCCATTTTTAAGCATTGGAAAGCAAACTCGCAATCCAAATCCCAAGAAAAAATTAGATTCTTCTTTGTTAGCCTTGTAAGAGGAGCTGAGATTTTTGCAAAATCTCTGATGAACTTCCGATAAAAGCCTGCAAGCCCGAGGAAGCTTCAGACCTCGGTTGCATTCCTTGGTGCCTTCCAATCTTGCACCGCTACTACTTTTGCAGGGTCTACAGCTAACCCCTCTTTGGACACTATATGCCCAAGAAATCTCACTTCTTCTCTCCAAAAGTGGCACTTGGATAATTTAACTTTTAACTGATGTGTTCTAAGAGTCTCCATGATTGCCTTTAGGTGCTGAGCATGCTCTTCCTCATTTTTTTAGAAGATCAAAATATCGTCTACGAAGACCACCACGAATTTATTGAGGAAATCTCTGAACACCCTACTCATTAAGTCCACGAAGTAAGCGGGTGCGTTTGTCAAGCCAAAAGGCATGACAAGCCACTCAAAGAATCCGTCTGGGGTTCTGAAAGCTGTCTTATCGATGCTATCATCAGCTACCCTTAGCTGATGAAATACGGTCGCCAAATCAAGTTGGGAGAAAACTGACGCTCCTACAAGCTAGTCAAACAAATCGTCAATTCTGGGGAGAGGGTGCCTATTCTTTTTAGTCAGCTTGTTTAGCTCCCTATAGTCAACACATAGACGGAGTGAACCATCCGCCTTTGTAGCGAACACCACTGGAGCGCCCCATTCTGAAATGCTCCGCCTAATGAACCCCTTTTCTAAAAGCTCTTTAGTCTGCTTACTGAGCTCTTTCCTTTCCCTAGGAGCCATGTGCCTAACAGGCAAAGCAACGGGCTTCGCATTGTCAACAAGATAGATGCGGAAGTCTATTTCCCGTTTCGGAGGTAAGCCCTTCACCTCATCAAAGACATCTGAATATTCTCGGACCACCTTAACTGACTGCAAATTCTCAACAGAAGCGTCAAGCGATTCAAGATAACTAAGCATAACCACATTCGAGGGATTACAAGTAATTTCCAGAGTGTTACCGAGTTGGATTAAAAGCCTAACCACTCTTTTCTCACAATCAAGGATGGCACCATTACTGGATAGCCAGTCCATGCCCAAAATCAATCCATACCCCGAGAAGCCCAAAACAAAGGTACTTCATCTAAATTCTACACTTAGAATAGAGATTTTTAAATTCATACAGATCATTGACAAATAAGCTGGGCCTCCAATTGGATTGGAGACAACCAAGGGATCCTCTACCATACTAGTTTCTAGGTGCAGAGATTCTACTAAAGCAGATGAAATAAAGGAGTGTGATGCACCAGAATCAAATAAAGTGCGAACTGGGTGATCATAAAGATAAACTACACTTTCTACAGAAGTATTTCTACCTCGCTGCTGCAGAGTAGGTGCCTCCAGTGCATGAATTTGTCCACCCGAAGTGGATGCAGCTTTCTGCGCCTGCCCTCGCCTCTTAGGGCAGTCCTTAGCTATGTGTCCTGTTTCTCCACAATGAAAGCAACCACCATTCATCTTTGCCTTATTCTTCCTGTAGTCTTTCATCACATGTCCAACCACACCACAGAAATTACACTTTCTTGTTTCGCGAGCTTTGTTGTTTTTCCCGCCCTTCTTAAAGTCTGTTTTCTTAGGCTGTAAAGTTTCTTTCTTTTCCTGAGACCCTTCTGCCTTTGTCTCCTTCTTGGCTTTATCCTCCTCATGTAGTAACGCCATTTGTACCAGCCTTTCATATGTAGCTCCCATAGGTATATGGGTCATGGCCAGGCTATGAGGTGGCTCATGCAGTCCTTTGACAAAGCGGAGAGCCTTCTTGTGTTGGGTGTTGACTAGGTCCAGTCCGAACCTAGCCAGCTAATCAAACTGGTTGACGTACACTTTGACAATCATACTCCATTGCTTAAGGGATAGGAACCTCTCCATTTTAAGACTTCTCTCAGCTTCTGAAAGGAACTTCAGCTCAAATCTAAATCTGAAATCTTCCCACGTTTCTACTAGTCTTTCTGCATTGGTGACTTCCCACCAGTAGGAAGCCTCTCCTTTGAGCAACCACACTGCCATTCTTATCTTCTGCCTGTCTTCTACCTCGAAGATAACGAAAAGATCTTCGGTCTCTTTCAGCCAGTTCCTGGCTGCTACGAAGGACTCGGTTCCATGAAAGTCTTTCCCACCCATAGCTTTAAAATCTCTACAAGTCTTGGCAAAAGCATTTCCCCTCGGAGGAGGAGGAGGAGGAGGGGGAATTTCAGCAACTGGGGGAGGAGGAGGAGGAATTGCTGTAGCTGGGGGGAGGAAGATTCGCTGGGCCTGCCTCATTGGCCCTAGCTTCCAAGTACCTTCTAAACCAACCAGGTACAGTCACACCTTCTTTCTGGAAGGTTAAATTCTCCCGACATGCTGAAACGAAAAAGGAAAGATTCAAAACGAAGGATAGATAATTCACATGGCTTTGGGGGATTATGCCTTTCTAAAACTATAAAACAATTCTTTTTCTTGAAAAATGCTTCTTTAAATTTTAATTTGAATATAGTTTCAAAAACTTTTTATCTGGTCTGGTAAACCTATGCTCTGATACCAAGTGAAACACCCCACCTCCGTGAAGGTCACTCACAAAGGGAATGCCTTAATTTTGGTGGAGGTTTATAAGTAAAAGACACAGATAAAACACAAGACAAATATAAACACATATAAATAAGCAGCGGAAAAACCAACAGACTTTTATTATCATAAATACGTGTTTATACAGAACATTTCCAACATTCTCTAAAAACAAACTTCCAATTATTACAACCATAATACTGTCTTGATTTTAAAAGTTAAAGAAGCATGAAACATAAATAAAGCTGCATAATTGTGACAACAAGGAATTTCGCTCGATCCTAATCAGTCGCTAAACCGATATAGACCTTTCGAAACGCATGATTGTTTTGAGAACACGACAAAATAGAACGCAGATAGAAGAACATTTCATTGTTTATTACAACAGTTCCATCAGAATACAAGAATATACAGAGTATTAATGAATAAATTACATTCGATAAATATCACAGATTACAATAAATTACATAGCAGCGGAAAAATATACAAAACACAACTGAAAGTGATACATGGATACAGAGCTTTCCGAGCATCGTTCCAGCTGTAAATCAGGATCCTGTGAATATAAATCTGCAAAACCAAAATTACTAGCTGCCCGTGTGGAAAATAGGGGCACACAGAGTTTAGGTTAAAACAATAAACTCCAGGTCAGTCATGTGACTGGTGTGAGAACTAAAACAGTTATTTAAAACTTTACTTTAAAGATAGTAATTCAAGGGACCACGCCGTATAACACGGAACGGGTTTCCTCCCAAGAATACTAGTGCATATAACAAAACAGCGCAATGCTCTTTGGAAAAATGAAGCTATTATAAGACCCAGGTCCCATCACACAATGCAACGCAAGCCAGAGGATAGGGTTTTTCCTTATAATAGCCAAACATGCTTTGTACATTCAAAACAATCATTTGATACTATTATAAGTGTATAGTGTTAAAACATTTCAAATCATAAATATCAATCATAGACGGCATAAGCGCCCCATCCCACTATGTCGCCATATTAGGCTCTACAAATAAAGCCGAAATACACGTATTGGAAAGTTGGATTTCCATCATGGTGGCTCCTGATTCGAAAGATCGATCGCGTAGTGCAATTCCCCACGGCTTACGTCCCAGCAAGAGAAAACACCGTAATGCACATCCGCACTTTTGGGACCAGAGTATCACCGCGGCTTACGTCCCAGCGAGAGAAAACACCGCTTACTCTATCCCTCTGAGCACTAAGCTCATCTCGGTCGACCGAATCCACGACACCACTAAGGTGCCCATCCACTAAAAAGCATACTGATCAAACCATCAGTTTACCACCATACCGGGATGTGAGGCTCGCGAATCAGCACTATACACAAAGCCATGCTATATCAAAGCTGCGCTTTGATCATCACCCACCAAACTTTTCTTTTCAACAAAAGTCCGGATCACTGCATCTCAGCATGCCACACTATCAATCCATATCGTACCACTGATTTCTGTCAATATATAACCTCTGAGCTCGTATGTCTCGGAGAAGGACGTTAAGCAAGAGAATAAATTCTCCGCTGCCTAACGGATATATATTTAGCAGAGATCAATGAATACGATATAAAGGAATACAATGTCAGACACACCATCCAATTACAAGTTCGTTCTAGGTCTGAACGAAACCGGAGGCACTTTCCTCACATATCCATCCATCTCCAAGTACGTCTGGACGATCACCAACTGTTTCCCTCATCTTGGGTGTACAGCCCAATCGTGATCATCAGTAATCACCCAAATGATGTGAAGACTTCCGGTCTTCAACCACCGTCTTCATCTTCGACATCTCGTCGAATCGGTTATCCAGAATGGGATAAACCCGACCTTTCTGAATAACCCGTTTATAAAATAAACACGTGTTAGACAAACACAACAAATGCCTCATTCCAATTCAGAATATTCTTTTATTCACAAAATCACATTCTTAGGGAAAGGTTCCCATTGATTTTATCCAAGATAAATTCTTCTAAATTTATTCTTTAATCTTCCTTTGGATATCATTTCAAACTAGTCGGGATTAGCGAACCACATCGAAGTAATTATTTATTTTATTTCCCAATCCCAACCTATTCATCCCATGGAGCAAAACTGGTAATACTCCATATCTAACACCACGGTTTTATAGGTAAAATTAATTACCATTTCACGTTCAAATCTAATTAAAGATTTAACTATTGCTTTGGAGCAAAACTGGTGGTACTCCATTCTCGATCACCTTTCAGATTTGATAATTTAAATTATCAATTCACATTTCAATCTAATTAAAGATTCATTAAAACTCTACTTAGTTTTAATCTTTTCAAAAATCAATATCCTGTCTTTAACTGGGTTAAAGAACCAATGTCATCTAAAACACGATTCACGATAAACCCAAAATCACACTCTATTGTTAATCGGGTTAAAGAACAGGTGTTATTCAAAACACCGTTCACGATAAACCCGAATCACATTTGATATTAAATACAAGGTTCTGAATAGAAAATATACCGGCTTATATTCAATATCAAATCCTGAAACTAACAAATATCGTATTGGAAATAACGATATAAAATATATCTTTCAAATTCCCATAACAATATCTGTATAGTCACGAAATCCAACATCGAATTATTCCAAAGATAATTTCGATTCAACTCCAGTCCAATTCACGTATTGGGAATATTGATTAATTTTAAAATCACTTTCAAATTCAATTTATTTATTTCAAAAATAAATTGATTTTAATTCTAGTTCAAAACTAGTTCATTTCGACAAAAATCTATTTTTATCTTTTCAAATATGGAAATTTTCAACCTAGTTCTTTCCAATTCACATATTATGATTTTACACAAATTATTGATATTTTTAATAATTTTATCAAGGCCCGTACAGTCGATTTCCATCAACGGCCATCGAACTGCACTTACAGCGACCTTTTCCAAATTTGATTTGGACATAATTCCAAATCCAACCGTTAGATTTCAAATTTCTAATATTCATTGGAAAGCTCTTTTCGATACGAACCCAACGGTTCTGGTTTTAGGAGAATCCGACGGTCAGATCTCCCGCAACGTCAATTTGAAGTCAATGGTCGAAATTCACGAACTACCGTGGCGCGGCGCGTTCTTTTCAGGCCATTATATATATAATATATATATTATACATATTTCGTCGATTTCCTTTTAAAACGTATTTTATAAATCGTTTTAAATTCGTTTTCAAAACCATTTCAACTCTATATTCAATTTCAAATCAAAATTGAATATTTCATATCATTACTATATAAATGATAATATTTTCAAAATGTTATATTTAGAAATCACTTCTTTTCTATATTCATTATAAAAAGGAATATAGTCGATATAAATATCGTTCACGTCAAAATAGCGCAACTCTAATCAACACGACTTTATATATATATATATATATATATATATATATATATATATATCAATAAATTCGTTATTCTATTCAACAAATGAATATTTATTCTATTCAACACATGAATCTGTATTTCTTTCAACATACGACCAATCTCAACACATGAGTACTGTCGACACACAACTATTTCTGTTATGTAAAATATTTTATAAAACTATGGTATCTATCGTTTGATTTTTAATTAGACCCCACCGTGAAGTAGTGTCTAATCTTAAATATGATAAAGATGTAAATTTTATTATTAAAATATTTTACTCAACACATGGATAGTTTCAACACATGAACATCGTTAACACATGACTATTTTTGTATTCAACACATGAATTTTCTTTTATAATATTCATTATTTTCCCGATTGGAATGAGGCCCAATCAATCACCATATAATGTTAATTATATGGACTCCATACAACACATGTATATAATAGCAATGATAAACAATCAACCATCATCCAAGGTGCACCACACAACTGCATAAGCATCAAATATAAATAATTAACGCTTACACAGCCTGTCGACCAATCGATCGACATACAATTAAATAATTGGGATTAGTGTACGCCAAATTTCATCCCAACACCCGCTTGGGGTTTCAAATCAACAAACATAGATTTTTATTTGTACAGTTGGGCAATGTGTAAAATTTATCGTCCCAATCAATATCAGTCAAATCAGTGTATATAAACAAATCGGCCGATTTGTTTATAATTATTTCTTTATTCACATTCACGTTAAAAATTATATTTTTAGCGATAAAATATTTTTAACTATATAAATATTTTATTTCCTTTCAACACAAGAATATTTTATTATTCAATCTTTCCACAACACAATCAATTTTCACAACACATCAATTAAACAAACAAGTCGTCCATGGTCGGTGGACGACGGGTGTCGAGTGCTGCTAAGCACCGTCTGCATCCTAGTATATATATGTATAACTAGAAAAAGAAATTGAAGAGTGAGAAATTCTCGCCGAGGGTTCCACTCCGCTGTGCTTTGTTGTTGAACTGCTGAACCGTCTGGAACGGTTTGAAATTCTACCGCAGTCCTTTTCACGCTGTTCAAATATAAAAATTACATTTTTATTACTTCATTCAATAAATAAAAATCGTATTTTTTTTCTGCTTCATATATATTTTTCAACGCTTCATTCTATATGAAAATTATATTTTTATATTTCTACTTCACATACAAAGATCAAATTTTTATCTATAAAAATTTCAACTTATATTTTGAAAAAAAATCATTTCTTTATATGGTTAATTCGCTACAACATATATAAAGATCGAATTTTAATAATCTCTACTGTATAAAGATAATATTTTTATATTCCCCATTATATAAAAATCATATTTTTATTACTCTACTTTATAAAAATTATATTTTTATTACTTCTACTTTATAAAAATCATATTTTTATCCTCGCCGTTTTATCTTTTCAAATCAATATATTTTATATTTTCAAATCAAAGTGTTTTCATATTTTCAAACTAAGAAAAATCATTTCTTTGTATATTTAAAAATCCAATATTTTTATAAAGAAAAATCACATCTTTTGTAAAGAAAAATCAAATCTTTCTATATAAACAAAATCATTTCCTTTAAGCGAATAAAAATCATTTCCTTTAAGCGAATAAAAATCATTTCCTTTTATAGATAGAATCTAACTTATGTAGTGTTAGATATGAATAAAAAAAAGCTAAAAATAGAAATCAATGTAAACTTACTTACATCGGGAATGAGGTGGAGCGGGATTTAGGGTTTGCTGAAGAGGACAGAGAAGGGCGCGAGGGGGGTAAGGGGATCGGAGCGGGGAGGCGGATGCGGTGGCAGCACGATGCGATGGAGGTGGATTTAATCGAGGGCGACGGGGTGCGATGGCTCGATGGGGTACGGGTCTCGATTTGGACGGAGGTGGATAGGAAGAAGAGGCGTCGAGGGGGGGCTTGGTGCGGTGGCGCACGTGGGGAGGTCGGAGGGCGGCAGCGCCCCCAGCGGCGGAGGGGAGAGCTCCTCCGTCGATCGTAAGATGGGCATTTTTTTTATTTTTTTCTTTGAAGTTTCGATCTGACTGTAGAAGGAGGGGGGTGACTGTAAAATTGGAGAGAGGGATTTTTTTATTTATTATTTAATTTTTAATTAACCCTAAAGCAACTTCTTAATTCGAACTCGAAACGAGACCCACCGCCTGTCGTCCCTAGCGTTTTACCCCCATTCCGAACACAATGGGATATGTATCGTAGGCTGATTCAATCATTTCGACCAGTTTCCGTTGAATTTACATTTAAATCATTATATTTAATTTTAAACGTACATTTCAATTTACTTGGGTCACATACTAACTCGAAAAATTCCAGAAAAATATTTTCTAGCTTCATATTGACGATACGGTCCTAACAAAACTAATTTCGTCGAATTCTGAGACCGTTTGAAAGGCCATTTTCCAGTCGATTAAAATCAACTGAAACTAGTCAAACGCGTTTTCTTTTGCCACACTCACATATTGATTCGAAAAATTATGAAATTTGGAATCTAACAATAATTTGACGTCACGGATCCAATAAAAGTGGTTTCGTCGAAATCCAAGGTCGTTTGCAAAATGGTATTTTTAAGGGCCTGAATTCCATAGCGACTATTCAGAATTTTCAACTGGACATATCTTTTGATTCCCGCTATGAAATTTCAATTTTTCGGGTTCGTTGGAAAGATAGTCACAATTAGATTCCCTTATTTTTGGTTTCACTAAAATCCGGTTTATTTTGCACCCGGTATGTTCAATTGAAGTTTGAAATCGAATTATCGAACTACTGCGCCATTTTCAATTCCTTTTATAATTATATATAATTATTTATATTCTAACGACGACGTATATAATATATACGTTCGAATTATATTCAAAATAAATTTCTCGTTGATATTATTCAAAATAATTTTAAATATAGAAAATTTGCTAAAATTTCCAAAATAAAAATTTTAAGTTGGCCCAGATTTTCGGGTTGTTACAATCTCCCCTGCTTAAAACTTTTCGTCCCCGAAAAGGAACAAAGCCGAAAGTGGTTTGATTAATCAACTCTACGTTCGATCTGGCTTCCATTCTCCAACTTTTCAGTTTCTGAGGATTTTTCAAATTTTTCAAAAATTTGGCTAGCACCCGGAATTTTCGAAAAATTTCGCCATAACCTCCTTTGTACGAGGAGAGGTTTGGAAATTTATTGGGCCGTATTAGGTACCCAATAAATCCTAATAAGCATACACATATTTATAGTGATATATTCTGGTGTTTACAGGGGAGCGTGTATTGATAATAACTCCAGAGAATAAATTCTCGTCACCCTGTCAAAGCCTAAGGGAGTGTGTATTTTAAATGCTCCAGAGGATAAATCCTCGTCACCTCGTCCCGTGTGGGAAATAAATAGTCTATGTGCCGTATCTAATAACTAGAGAGACGTGATTATTGTCAACTCTAGACCCGTGTGGGGTTTTTATTAATCTGGCAATTTTATCGTTACAATTTAAATAGTCCATATCAGTCATCAGTTCAACCTGTAAAATATAGTCATCGCATACAAGCCTCTTGCTCGTATGGTAAATCTTCCACCTCGTCACACAAGCTCCAAATGCTTATGTGGTATATGATGAAGTATGCCTATCTTCCAGAAGTATGCCATGTAATGTAGTTCAAAATTAATTGTTGCTATCCTATAGCGATGTTTATTATTTCACACAAAATAACCAGCACTCCGCATCCAATGGCATTCACAGGAGTTGATATAATAATATTTCGCATCCAACTCATTATGGTTTACCTATTTGTCGGGCACGCAAATAAAATCTTTACTCAACAGCTATCCAATTTCCTGTTCAAACATATATAATGCACAAGTATATATTTCTAACTATTTTCTTATCAGTTCAATGTGTGACATAATTGAATAAATTTGTTCTGGTTTTTATTGATGAAATTCTAATCTTCTCTAAATCAAAGGCCGAAAAGGAACATAACAATGGAAGCCAAAAAGGAACGAAGCCGAAACTTGTTAAACAAATCAACTCAACTTCCATTATTTTGACTACGGCTTAAGTTCTTCAACTTTTCAGTTTCTAAGAACTTTTCAAATTTTTCAAAAATTTGGCTAACACCCTAAATTTTTGAAAAATTTCGCCATAACCTCCCCTGCACCGGGAGCACGGGAAAATCCCGAAATTGCCATACATGCCTTCTGATCTCAAAAAGAAAAAGAAAAAGCCAAGCGGCTAGCCAATAGGCTCATAAAATCATCATCACCCAAACAAAACAGTAAATTATAGTTAACATGTACCTATTTGTCGGGCAAACAAATTTTATTCTCTGCTCTAGCCTCCTTGCTATGACCTGTTCAATAGATATACATGTACAAATGCGACTAATTTTAAATACAATTCAATATTTGGTTCAATTTAGCATAACTGTTCAAAATTATCAAACAAATAAACAAACAACACAACCATCAATCAATTAGTTGATTAGAATTTCAAACACATAACTTTGATATATATATTTATAGGAAATCATGTTTTTAATGCCAAATCACAACAATAAATCTATCCAGTTAAATTTTGGTCCTCACACCAGTCTAATGGAAATATATAGAAATCACACCTTCGAAACACGAAAATAAACCACTGATGCCGTACGTCATCAGTGGAATCATCCCCGGGCTACTAGAGTGCGATTCTATATCTATCCAGTATATTAAAACTTCGAATATACGTTCATGACGCGTATATGCAAAATCTTTATATACTAGATTGTCCAAATTCCGAATAAATAAATATTCAAATACGTGTACTTGAATTTAACTTTCAAAACACAGTTTGTTTCAAAATTTTATTTTAAAATATACCCTACACACTCGTTCTAGAATACTACTGATCCTATCTTTAACGAGTCATTCTAATTGGATATTACTAATCCAATATCTGATGAATTCTTTCGTATGGTTCTAATGTGTCTTGTTCTTGAGCTCTGTAAACCAAAGCTCTGATACCAAATGTGACAACAAGGAATTTCGCTCGATCCTAATCAATCGCTAAATCGATATAGACCTTTCGAAACGCTTGATTGTTTTGAGAACACGACAAAATAGAACGCAGACAGAAGAACATTTCATTGTTTATTACAACAATTCCATCAGAATACAAGAATATACAGAGTATAAATGAATAAATTACATTCGATAAATATCAGATATTACAATAAGGGTCCATTTGTCACAGGACCCTATTAAGTTTCAAAATTAGGCTCACATCCGGTCCTAAACTTATTGTAGATTATGTCCCTATTTTTCCAAAAACATATAAAAAAATATTAAAAAAATCATGTAAATTCATTATTAAATATAACATGTTCACGCCAAAAAAATCAGGTGGAAAAACAATCAAAAACCACCTCAAAATCCCAAAAAACACAAAATCAGCGAAACAGCAGGTTTTTGCATCAAAAGATGCACATATTCGTAAATAGTTGCATACATTCATGCTTATATTTCAGTGTTGCGCCCAAAGAGCAGTATAAATGCATACATGTATGCAGCTAAACAGCATTACATGCATCCTTTTATGCATATATTCAAATTTGACCTGTTTTTTCAAGCATTCGCCGTTTTCAGTCATTGTTGCACACATTTATGCTTCTGTACAAAATATATGCATGCATTCATGCACATATTCACAAGTCGTCATCCCTTTTAAATATGTTGCACACATGCATGCATATATTGCCTATAGTAGCATTCATGTATGCAACTTTTTGTAACACATGAATCTCAGTTAATCTTTGTATGCACACATGTATGCAGTTATTTGCTAATAGTTGCATACATGTATGCGTATATTGGTCCAGATTTTTAACAGAATTACACTATATAAATATATGCATGTATGTATGCTACTATAGGCAATAGTTGCACAGAAGTATGCAGCTTTTTTTTTTCAACTTGCGTGGACTCCTGGGATTATTTCCAGATTTTAGAATTTTTTTTTTATGCATGAGCAAATTTTTTTGGGTGCAAAATGGGAAAAGGCGAAGGGGGCAGCAGGAGGCGGAGGGTACCAAATTTTGAAAAGCGGCAGCTCATTTTTAGGGGCCGGAAACTAAAGAAAAGTTAGGGTGGATGTGGCGTGAATTAACTTTGGTTTTAGGGATGTGAGCCTAATTTTCACTTACAATAAATTACATAGCAGCGGAAATATATACAAAACACAATTGAAAGTGATACACGGATACAGAGCTTTCCGAGCATCGTTCCAGCTGTAAATCAGGACCCTGTGAATATAAATCGGCAAAACCAAAACTACTAGTTGCACGTGTGTAAAATAGGGGCACCCAGAGTTTAGGTTAAAACAATAAACTCCAGGTCAGTCATGTGACTGGTGTGAGAACTAAAACAGTTATTTAAAACTATACTTTAAAGACAGTAATTCAAGGGACCACGCCGTATAACACGGAACGGGTTTCCTCCCAAGAATACTAGTGCATATAACAAAACAGCGCAATGCTCTTTGGAAAAATGAAGCTATTATAAGACCCAGGTCCCATCACACAATGCAACGCAAGCCGGAGGATAGAGTTTTCCCTTATAATAGCCAAACATGCTTGGTACGTTCAAAACAATCATTTGATACTATTATAAGTGTATAGTGTCAAAACATTTCAAATCATAAATATCAATCATAGACGGCATAAGCGCCCCATCCCACTATGTCGCCATACTAGGCTCTACAAATAAAGCCGAAATACACGTATTGGAAAGTTGGATTTCCATCATGGTGGCTCCTGATTCGAAAGATCGATCGCGTAGTGCAATTCCCCACGGCTTACGTCCCAACAAGAGAAAACACCGTAATGCACATCCGCACTTTTTAGGACCAGAGTATCACCGTGGCTTACGTCCCAGCGAGAGAAAACACCGCTTACTCTATCCCTCTGAGCACTAAGCTCATCTCGGTCGACCGAATCCACGACACAACTAAGGTGCCCATCCACTAAAAAGCATACTGATCAAACCATCAGTTTACCACCATATCGGGATGTGAGGCTCGCGAATCAACGCTATACACAAAGCCATGCTATATCAAAGCTGCGCTTTGATCATCACCCACCAAACTTTGCTTTTTAACAAAAGTCTGAATCACTGCATCTCAGCATGCCAAACTATCAATCCATATCGTACCACTGATTTCTGCCAATATATAACCTCTGAGCTAGGGCGTTAAGCAAGAGAATAAATTCTCCGTCGCCAAACAAATATATATTTAGCAGAGATCAACGAATATGATATAAAGGAATACAATGTCAGACACACCATCCATTTACAAGTCCGTTCTAGGTCTGAACGAAACCGGAGGTACTTTCCTCGCATATCCATCCATCTCCAAGTACGTCTGGTCGATCACCAACTATTTCCCTCATCTTGGGTGTACAGCCCAATCGAGATCATCAGTAATCACCCAAATGATGTGAAGACTTCCGGTCTTCAACCACCGTCTTCATCTTCGACATCTCGTCGAATCGGTTATTCAGAATGGGATAAACCCGGCCTTTCTGAATAACCCGTGTATATAATAAACACGTGTTACACAAACACAACAAACGCCTCATTCCAATTCATAATATTCTTTTATTCACAAAATCACATTCTTAGGGAAAGGTTCCCATTAATTTTATCCAAGATAAATTCTTCTAAATTTATTCTTTAATCTTCCTTTGGATATCATTTCAAACTAGTCGGGATTAGCGAACCACACCAAAGTAATTATTTATTTTATTTCCCAATCCCAACCTATTCATCCCATGGAGCAAAACTGGTAATACTCCATATCTAACACCACGGTGTTATCGGTAAAATTAATTACCATTCAACGTTCAAATCTAATTAAAGATTTAACTATCTCTTTGGAGCAAAACTGGTGGTACTCCATTCTCGATCACCTTTCAGATTTGATAATTTAAATAATCAATTCACATTTCAGTCTAATTAAAGATTCATTAAAACTCTACTTAGTTTTAATCTTTTCAAAAATCAATATCCTGTCTTTAACTGGGTTAAAGAACCAATGTCATCTAAAACACAATTCACGATAAACCCAAAATCACACTCTATTGTTAATCAGGTTAAAGAACAGGTGTTATTCAAAACACCGCTCACGATAAACCCAAATCACATTTGATATTAAATACAAGGCTCTGAATAGAAAATATACCAGCTTATATTCAATATCAAATCCTGAAACCAACAAATATCGAATTGGAAATAACGATATAAAATATATCTTTCAAATTCCCATAAACAATATCTATATAGCACGAAATCCAACATCGAATTATTCTGAAGATAATTTCGATTCAACTCTAGTCCAATTCACGTATTGGGAATATTGATTATTTTTAAAATCACTTTCAAATTCAATTTATTTATTTCAAAAATAAATTGATTTTAATTCTAGTTCAAAACTAGTTCATTTCGACAAACATCTATTTTTATCTTTTCAAATATGGAATTTTTCACCCCAGTTCTTTCCAATTCACATATTATAATTTTACACAAATTATTGATATTTTTAATAATTTTATCAAGGCCCGTACAGTCGATTTCCATCAACGACCATCGAACTGCACTTACAGCGACCTTTTCCAAATTTGTTTTGGACATAATTCCAAATCCAACAGTTAGATTTCAAATTTCTAATATTCATTGGAAAGCTCTTTTCGATACGAACCCAACGGTTCCGGTTTTAGGAGAATCCGACGGTCGGATCTCCCGCAACGTCAATTCGAAGTCAATGGTCGAAATTCACGAACTACCGCGGTGCGGCGCGTTCTATTCAGCCCATTATATATATAATATATATATATTTCGTTGATTTCCTTTTAAAACGTATTTTATAAATCGTTTTAAATTCGTTTTCAAAACCATTTCAACTCTATATTCAATTTCAAATCAAAATTGAATATTTCATATCATTACTATATAAATGATAATATTTTCAAAACGTTATATTTAGAAATCACTTCTTTTCTATATTCATTATAAAAACGAATATAATCGATATAAATATCGTTCACGTCAAAATAGTGCAACTCTAATCAATACGGCTTTATATATATATATATATATATATTTCAATAAATTCGTTATTCTATTCAACAAATGAATATTTATTCTATTCAACACATGAATCTATATTTCTTTCAACATACGACCAATCTCAACACATGAGTACCGTCGACACACAACTATTTCTGTTATGTAAAATATTTTATAAAACTATGGTATCTATCGTTTGATTTTTAATTAGACCCCACCGTGAAGTAGTGTCTAATCTTAAATATGATAAAGATGTAAATTTTATTATTAAAATATTTTACTCAACACATTGATAGTTTCAACATATGAACATCGTCAACACATGACTATTTTTGTATTCAACACATGAATTTTCTTTTATAATATTCATTATTTCCCCGATTGGAATGAGGCCCAATCAATCACCATATAATGTTAATTATATGGATTCCATACAACACATGTATATAATAGCAATGATAAACAATCAACCATCATCCAAGGTGCACCACACAACTGCATAAGCATCAAATATAAATAATTAACGCTTACACAGCCTGTCGACCAATCGATCGACATACAATTAAATAATTGGGATTAGTGTACGCCAAATTTCATCCCAACACCCGTGTGGGGTTTCAAATCAACAAACACAGATTTTTATTTGTACAGTTGGGCGATGTGTAAAATTTATCGTCCCAATCAATATCAGTCAAATCAGTGTATATAAACAAATCGGCCGATTTGTTTATAATTATTTCTTTATTCACATTCACGTTAAAAATTATATTTTCAACGATAAAATATTTTTAACTATATAAATATTTTATTTCCTTTCAACACAAGAATATTTTATTATTCAATCATTCCACAACACAATCAATTTTCACAACACATCAATCAAACAAACAAGCCGTCCATGGTCTGTGGACGACGGGTGTCGGGTGCTGCTAAGCACCGTCTGCATTCTAGTATATATATATATATATAACTAGAAAAAGAAATTGAAGAGTGAGAAATTCTCTTCCACTCCGCCGTGCTTTGCTGTTGAACTGTTGAACCGTCTGGAACGGTTTGAAATTCTACCGCAGTCCTTTTCACGCTGTTCAAATATAAAAATTACGTTTTTATTACTTCATTCAATAAATAAAAATCGTATTTTTATTTCTGCTTCATATATATTTTTCAACGCTTCATTCTATATGAAAATTATATTTTTATATTTCTACTTCACATACAAAGATCGAATTTTTATCTATAAAAATTTCAACTTATATTTTGAAAAAGTAATCAATTCTTTATATGGTTAATTCGCTACAACATATATAAAGATCGTATTTTTATAATCACTACTATATAAAGATAATATTTTTATATTCTCCATTATATAAAAATCATATTTTTATTACTTCTACTTTATAAAAATTATATTTTCATTACTTCTACTTTATAAAAATTATACTTTTATTACTTCTACTTTATAAAAATCTTATTTTTATCCTCGCCAATTTATCTTTTCAAATCAATGTATTTTATATTTTCAAATCGAAGTGTTTTCATATTTTCAAACTAAGAAAAATCATTTCTTTGTATATTTAAAAATCCAATCTTTTTATAAAGAAAAATCACATCTTTTGTAAAGAAAAATCAAATCTTTCTATATAAACAAAATCATTTCCTTTAAGCGAATAAAAATCATTTCCTTTAAGCGAATAAAAATCATTTCCTTTTATAGATAGAATCTAACTTATGTAATGTTAGATCTGAATAAAAAAAACTAAAAATAGAAATCAATGTAAACTTACTTACATCGGGAATGAGGTGGAGCGGGATTTAGGGTTTGCTGGAGAGGACAGAGAAGGGCGCGAGGGGGGTAAGGCGATCGGAGCGGGGAGGCGGATGCGGTGGCAGCACGACGCGATGGAGGTGGATTTAATCGAGGGTGACGGGGTGCGCTGGCTCGATGGGGTACGAATCTCGATTTGGACGGAGGTGGAGAGGAGGACGAGGCGTCGGAGGGGGGCTTGGTGCGGTGGCACACGTGGGGAGGTCGGAGGGCGGCAGCGCCGGAGGGGAGAGCTCCTCCGTCGATCGCAAGATGGGCATTTTTTTTATTTTTTTCTTTGAAGTTTCGATCTGACTGTAGAAGGAGGGGGTGACTGTAAAATAGGAGAGAGGGATTTTTTTTATTTATTACTTAATTTTTAATTAACCCTAAAGCAACTTCTTAATTCGAACTCGAAACGAGACCCACCGCCTGTCGTCCCTAGCATTTTACCCCCATTCCGAACACAATGGGATATGTATCGTAGGCTGATTCAATCATTTCGACTAGTTTCCGTTGAATTTACATTTAAATCATTATATTTAATTTTAAACGTACATTTCAATTTACTTGGGTCACATACTAACTCGAAAAATTCCAGAAAAATATTTTCTGGCTTCATATTGACGATACGGTCCTAACAAAACTAATTTCGTCGAATTCTGAGACCGTTTGAAAAATGGCCATTTTCCAGTCGATTAAAATCAACTAAAACTGGTCAAACGCGTTTTCTTTTTCCACACTCACATATTGATTCGAAAAATTATGAAATTTGGAATCTAACAATAATTTGACATCACGGATCCAACAAAAGAGGTTTCGTCGAAATCCGAGGTCGTTTGCAAAATGGCTATTTTTAAGGGCCTGAATTCTATAGCGACTATTCAGAATTTTCAACTGGACATATCTTTTGATTCCCGCTATGAAATTTCAATTTTTCGAGTTCATTGGAAAGATAGTCACAATTAGATTCCCTTATTTTTGGTTTCACTAAAATCCGGTTTATTTTGCACCCGGTATGTTCAATTGAAGTTTGAAATCGAATTATCGAACTACCACGCCATTTTCAATTCCTTTTATAATTATATATAATTATTTATATTCTAACGACGACGTATATAATATATACGTTCGAATTCTATTCAAAATAAATTTCTCATAGATATTATTCAAAATAATTCATTTTAAATATAGAAAATTCGCTAAAATTGCCAAAATAAAATTTTTAAACTGGCCCAGATTTTTGGGTTGTTACAATCTCCCCCACTTAAAACTTTTTGTCCCCGAAAAGGAACAAAGCCGAAAGTGGTTTGATTAATCAACTCTACGTTCGATCTGGCTTCCATTCTCCAACTTTTCAGTTTCTGAGGATTTTTCAAATTTTTCAAAAATTTGGCTAACACCCGGAATTTTCGAAAAAATTCGCCATAACCTCCTTTGTACGGGGTGAGGTTTGGAAATTTATTGGGCCGTATTAGGTACCCATTAAATCCTAATAAGCATACACATATTTATAGTGATATATTCTGGTGTTTACAGGGGAGCGTGTATTGATAATAACTCCAGAGAATAAATTCTCGTCACCCTGTCAAAGCCTGAGGGAGTGTGTATTTTAAATGCTCCAGAGGATAAATCCTCGTTACCTCGTCCCGTGTGGGAAATAAATAGTCCATGTGCCGTATCTAATAACTAGAGAGACATGATTATTGTCAACTCTAGACTCATGTGGGGTTTTTATTAATCTGGCAATTTTATCGTTACAATTTAAATAGTCCATATCAGTCATCAGTTCAACCTGTAAAATATAGTCATCGCCATACAAGCCTCTCGCTCATATGGTAAATCTTCCACCTCGTCACACAAGCTCCAAATGCTTATGTGGTATATGATGAAGTATGCCTATCTTCCAGAAGTATGCCATGTAATGTAGTTCAAAATTAATTGTTGCTATCCTATGGCGATGTTTATTACTTCACACAGAATAACCAGCACTCCGCATCCAATGGCATTCACAGGAGTTGATATAATAATATTTCGAATCCAACTCATTAAGGTTTACCTATTTGTCGGGCACGCAAATAAAATCTTTACTCAACAGCTATCCAGTTTCCTGTTCAAACATATATAATGCACAAGTACATATTTCTAACTATTTTCTTATCAGTTCAATGTGTGACTTAATTGAATAAATTTGTTCTGGTTTTTATTGATGATATTCTAATCTTCTCTAAATCAAAGGCCGAAAAGGAACATAACAATGGAAGCTGAAAAGGAACGAAGCCGAAAGTTGTTTAACAAATCAACTCAACTTCCATTATTTTGAATACGGCTTAAGTTCTTCAACTTTTCAGTTTCTAAGAACTTTTCAAATTTTTCAAAAATTTGGCTAACACCCTAAATTTTCGAAAAATTTCGCCATAACCTCCCCTGCACCGAGAGCACGCGAAAATCCCGAAATTGCCATACAGGCCTTCTGATCTCAAAAAGAAAAAGAAAAAGCCAAGCGGCTAGCCAATAGGCTCATAAAATCATCATCACCAAAACAAAACATTAAATTATAGTAAACATGTACCTATTTGTCGGACAAACAAATTTTATTCTCTGCTCTAGCCTCCTTGCTATGACCTGTTCAATAGATATACATGTATATGCAAGCAAATGTGACTAATTTTCAATACAATTCAATATTTGGTTCAATTTGGCATAATGGTTCAAAATTATCAAACAAATAAACAAACTACACAACCATCAATCAATTAGTTGATTAGAATTTCAAACACATAACTTTGATATGTGTATATATATATATATATACATATATATATATAGAAAATCATGTTTTTAATGCCAGATCACAACAATAAATCTATCTAGTTAAATTTTGGTTCTCACACCAGTCTAATGGAAATATATAGAAATCACACCTTTGAAACACGAAAATAAACCACTGATGCCATACGTCATCAGTGGAATCATCTCCGGGCTACTAGAGTGCGATTCTATATCTATCCAGCATATTAAAACTTCGAATATACGTTCATGACGCGTATATGCAAAATCTTTATATACTAGATTGTCCAAATTCAAAATAAATAAATATTCAAATACGTGTACTTGAATTTAACTTTCAAAACACAGTTTGTTTCAAATTTTTATTTTAAAATATACTCTTCACACTCGTTCTAGGATACTACTGATCCTATCTCTAACGAGTCATTCTAATTGGATATTACTAATCCAATATCTGATGAATTCTTTCGTATGGTTCTAATGTGTCTTGTTCTCGAGCTCTGTAAACCAAAGCTCTGATACCAAATGTGACAACAAGGAATTTCGCTCGATCCTAATCAGTCGCTAAACCGATATAGACCTTTCGAAACACCTGATTGTTTTGAGAACACGACAAAATAGAACGCAGACAGAAGAACATTTCATTGTTTATTACAAAAATTCCATCAGAATACAAGAATATACAGAGTATAAATGAATAAATTACATTCGATAAATATCAGAGATTACAATAAATTACATAGCAGCGGAAAAATATACAAAACACAACTGAAAGTGATACACGGATACAGAGCTTTCCGAGCATCGTTCCAGCTGTAAATCAGGACCCTGTGAATATAAATCTGCAAAACCAAAACTACTAGCATCCCGTGTGGAAAATAGGGGCACCCAGAGTTTAGGTTAAAACAATAAACTCCAGGTCAGTCATGTGACTGGTGTGAGAACTAAAACAGTTATTTAAAACTTTACTTTAAAGATAGTAATTCAAGGGACCACGTCGTATAACACGGAACGAGTTTCCTCCCAAGAATACTAGTGCATATAACAAAACGGCGCAATGCTCTTTGGAAAAATGAAGCTATTATAAGACCCAAGTCCCATCACATAATGCAACGCAAGCCGGAGGATAGGGTTTTCCCTTATAATAGCCAAACATGCTTGGTACGTTCAAAACAATCATTTGATACTATTATAAGTGTATAGTGTCAAAACATTTCAAATCATAAATATCAATCATAGACGACATAAGCGCCCCATCCCACTATGTCGCCATACTAGGCTCTACAAATAAAGCCAAAATACACGTATTGGAAAGTTGGATTTCCATCATGGTGGCTCCTGATTCGAAAGATCGATCGCGTAGTGCAATTCCCCACGGCTTACGTCCCAGCAAGAGAAAACACCGTAATGCACATCCGCACTTTTGGGACCAGAGTATCACCGCGGCTTACGTCCCAGCGAGAGAAAACACCGCTTACTCTATCCCTCTGAGCACTAAGCTCATCTCGGTCGACCGAATCCACGACACCACTAAGGTGCCCATCCACTAAAAAGCATACTGATCAAACCATCAGTTTACCACCATACCGGGATGTGAGGCTCGCGAATCAACGCTATACACAAAGCCATGCTATATCAAAGCTGTGCTTTGATCATCACCCACCAAACTTTGATTTTCAGCAAAAGTCTGGATCACTGCATCTCAGCATGCCACACTATCAATCCATATCGTACCACTGATTTCTGCCAATATATAACCTCTGAGCTCGTATGTCTCAGAGAAGGGCGTTAAGCAAGAGAATAAATTCTCCGCCGCCAAACAGATATATATTTAGCAGAGATCAACGAATACGATATAAAGGAATACAATGTCAGACACACCATCCATTTACAAGTCCGTTCTAGGTTTGAACGAAACCGGAGGCACTTTCCTCGCATATCCATCCATCTCCAAGTACGTCTGGACGATCACCAACTGTTTCCCTCATCTTGGGTGTACAGCCTAATCGAGATCATCAGTAATCACCCAAATGATGTGAAGACTTCTGGTCTTCAACCACCTTCTTCATCTTCGACATCTCGTCGAATCAATTATTCAGAATGGGATAAACCCGGCCTTTCTGAATAACCCGTGTATATAATAAACACGTGTTACACAAACACAACAAACGCCTCATTCCAATTCAGAATATTCTTTTATTCACAAAATCACATTCTTAGGGAAAGGTTCCCATTAATTTTATCCAAGATAAATTCTTCTAAATTTATTCTTTAATCTTCCTTTGGATATCATTTCAAACTAGTCGGGATTAGCGAACCACACCGAAGTAATTATTTATTTTATTTCCCAATCCCAACCTATTCATCCCATGGAGCAAAACTGGTAATACTCCATATCTAACACCACGGTGTTATCGGTAAAATTAATTACCATTTCACGTTCAAATCTAATTAAAGATTTAACTATCGCTTTGGAGCAAAACTGGTGGTACTCCATTCTCGATCACCTTTCAAATTTGATAATTTAAATTATCAATTCACATTTCAATCTAATTAAAGATTCATTAAAACTCTACTTAGTTTTAATCTTTTCAAAAATCAATATCCTGCCTTTAACTGGGTTAAAGAACCAATGTCATCTAAAACACGATTCACGATAAACCCAAAATCACACTTTATTGTTAATCTGGTTAAAGAATAGGGGTTATTCAAAACACCGCTCATGATAAACCCAAATCACATTTGATATTAAATACAAGGCTCTGAATAGAAAATATACCGGCTTATATTCAATATCAAATCCTGAAACCAACAAATATCGTATTGGAAATAACGATATAAAATATATCTTTCAAATTCCCATAGCAATATCTGTATAGTCACGAAATCCAACATCGAATTATTCCGAAGATAATTTCAATTCAACTCCAGTCCAATTCACGTATTGGGAATATTGATTATTTTTAAAATCACTTTCAAATTCAATTTACTTATTTCAAAAATAAATTGATTTTAATTCTAGTTCAAAACTAGTTCATTTCGACAAAAATCTATTTTTATCTTTTCAAATATGGAATTTTTCACCCCAGTTCATTCCAATTCACATAATATGATTTTACACAAATTATTGATATTTTTAATAATTTTATCAAGGCCCGTACAGTCGATTTCCATCAACGGCCATCGAACTGCACTTACAGCAACCTTTTCCAAATTTGATTTGGACATAATTCCAAATCCAACCGTTAGATTTCAAATTTATAATATTCATTTGAAAGCTCTTTTCGATACAAACCCAACGGTTCCGGTTTTAGGAGAGTCCGATGGTCGCATCTCCCGCAACGTCAATTCGAAGTCAATGGTCGAAATTCACGAACTACCGCGGCGCGGCGCGTTCTATTCATGCCATTATATATATATATATATATATATATATTATATATATTATATATATTTCATCGATTTCCTTTTAAAACGTGTTTTATAAATCGTTTTAAATTCGTTTTCAAAACCATTTCAACTCTATATTCAATTTCAAATCAAAATTGAATATTTCATATCATTACTATATAAATGATAATATTTTCAAAACGTTATATTTAGAAATCACTTCTTTTCTATATTCATTATAAAAACGAATATGGTCGATATAAATATCGTTCACGTCAAAATAGCGCAACTCTAATCAACACGGCTTTATGTATATATATTTCAATAAATTCGTTATTCTATTCAACAAATGAATATTTATTCTATTCAACACATGAATCTATATTTCTTTCAACATACGACAAATCTCAACACATGAGTACTGTCGACACATAACTATTTCTGTTATGTAAAATATTTTATAAAACTATGGTATCTATCGTTTGATTTTTAATTAGACCCCACCGTGAAGTAGTGTCTAATCTTAAATATGATAAAGATGTAAATTTTATTATTAAAATATTTTACTCAACACATGGATAGTTTCAACACATGAACATCGTCAACACATGACTATTTTTGTATTCAACACATGAATTTTCTTTTATAGTATTCATTATTTTCCCGATTGGAATGAGGCCCAATCAATCACCATATAATGTTAATTATATGGATTCCATACAACACATGTATATAATAGCAATGATAAACAATCAACCATCATCCAAGGTGCACCACACAACTGCATAAGCATCAAATATAAATAATTAACGCTTACACAGCCTGTCGACCAATCGATCGACATACAATTAAATAATTGGGATTAGTGTACGCCAAATTTCATCCCAACACCCGTGTGGGGTTTCAAATCAACAAACACATATTTTTATTTGTACAGTTGGGCGATGTGTAAAATTTATCGTCCCAATCAATATCAGTCAAATCAGTGTATATAAACAAATCGGCCGATTTGTTTATAATTATTTCTTTATTCACATTCACGTTAAAAATTATATTTTTAATGATAAAATATTTTTAACTATATAAATATTTTATTTCCTTTCAACACAAGAATATTTTATTATTCAATCTTTCCACAACACAATCAATTTTCACAACACATCAATCAAACAAACAAGCCATCCATGGTCTGTGGACGACGGGTGTCGAGTGCTGCTAAGCACCGTCTGCATCCTTGTATATATATGTATAACTAGAAAAAGAAATTGAAAAGTGAGAAATTCTCGCCGAGGGTTCCACTTCGCTGTGCTTTGCTGTTGAACTGCTGAACCATCTGGAACGGTTTGAAATTCTACCGCAGTCCTTTTCACGCTGTTCAAATATAAAAATTACATTTTTATTACTTCATTAAATAAATAAAAATCGTATTTTTTTCTGCTTCATATATATTTTTCAACGCTTCATTCTATATGAAAATTATATTTTTATATTTCTACTTCACATACAAAGATCAAATTTTTATCTATAAAAATTTCAACTTATATTTTGAAAAAAAAATCATTTCTTTATATGGTTAATTCGCTACAACATATATAAAGATCGTATTTTTATAATCTCTACTATATAAAGATAATATTTTTATATTCCCCATTATATAAAAATCATATTTTTATTACTTCTACTTTATAAAAATTATATTTTTATTACTTCTACTTTATAAAAATTATATTTTTATTACTTCTACTTTATAAAAATCATATTTTTATCCTCGCCATTTTATCTTTTCAAATTAATGTATTTTATATTTTCAAATCAAAGTGTTTTCATATTTTCAAACTAAGAAAAAATCATTTCTTTGTATATTTAAAAATCCAATCTTTTTATAAAGAAAAATCACATCTTTTGTAAAGAAAAATCAAATCTTTCTATATAAACAAAATAATTTCCTTTAAGCGAATGAAAATCATTTCCTTTAAGCGAATAAAAATCATTTCCTTTTATAGATAGAATCTAACTTATGTAATGTTAGATATGAATTAAAAAAAATTGAAAATAGAAATCAATGTAAACTTACTTACATCGGGAATGAGGTGGAGCGGGATTTAGGGTTTGCTGGAGAGGACAGAGAAGAGCGCGAGGGGGGTAAGGGGATCGGAGCGGGGAGGCGGTGGCAGCACGATGCGATGGAGGTGGATTTAATCGAGGGCAACGGGGTGCGATGGCTCGATGGGGTACGGGTCTCGATTTGGACGGAGGTGGAGAGGAAGAAGAGGCGTCGAGGGGGGGCTTGGTGCGGTGGCGCGCATGGGGAGGTCGGAGGGCGGCAACGCCCCCAGCGGCGGAGGGGAGAGCTCCTCCGTCAATCGCAAGATGGGCATTTTTTTTATTTTTTTTCTTTGAAGTTTCGATCTGACTGTAGAAGGAGGGGGGGTGACTGTAAAATAGGAGAGAGGGATTTTTTATTTAATTTTTAATTAACCCTAAAGCAACTTCTTATTTCGAACTCGAAACGAGACCCACCGCCTGTCGTCCCTAGCGTTTTACCCCCATTTCGAACATAATTGGATATGTATCGTAGGCTGATTCAATCATTTCGACCAGTTTCCGTTGAATTTACATTTAAATCATTATATTTAATTTTAAATGTACATTTCAATTTACTGGGTCACATACTAACTCAAAAAATTCCAGAAAAATATTTTCTAGCTTCGTATTGATGATACGGTCCTAACAAAACTAATTTCGTCGAATTCTGAGACCATTTGAAAAATGGCCATTTTCCAGTCGATTAAAATCAACTAAAACTGGTCAAACGCGTTTTCTTTTGCCACACCCACATATTGATTCGAAAAATTATGAAATTTGGAATCTAACAATAATTTGACATCACGGATCCAACAAAAGTAGTTTCGTCGAAATCCAAGGTCGTTTGCAAAATGGCTATTTTTAAGGGCCTGAATTCCATAGCGACTATTCAGAATTTTCAACTGGACATATCTTTTGATTCCTACTATGAAATTTCAATTTTTCGGGTTCGTTGGAAAAATAGTCACAATTAGATTCCCTTATTTTTGGTTTCACTAAAATCCGGTTTATTTTGTACCCGGTATGTTCAATTGAAGTTTGAAATCAAATTATCGAACTACCGCGCCATTTTCAATTCCTTTTATAATTATATATAATTATTTATATTTTAACGACGACGTATATAATATATACGTTTGAATTCTATTCAAAATAAATTTCTCGTTGATATTATTCAAAATAATTCATTTTAAATATAGAAAATTCGCTAAAATTGCCAAAATAAATTTTTTAAATTAGCCCAGATTTTCGGGTTGTTACAATAATCCCCATAAATGATATCCAAAGCCATGGTCCAAATGAAAGAAATCCAAGCAATACATTCTCTCTCTTCAAGCTGGATGAAAAACTGACTAAGCTGCGGTGTTTCCTCCCAGTGGACCTTGGGGGGGAGGGGGGGACAGAAGAAAAGAAGACGAAAGAAAAATGGGTCAGACATAAGTCTGGTAAGTCTAGCTATATTCCTAGAATGTTAATAATAAAAAGATCATGACTTGCATAAAGTGAGAACAAGACGATATCAGGATAATAGACTATCCTAGAACTAGATAAGGTGTCCTAAAACGAACATCCCTTCGCACCCTATTTTAAATCTCTATCTCTGCACCTACTAATTCTTATAACTATAGAGTTCACTTTAACCAGTTTTTGGTTCCTATAGAATGTAGGGAGTGGGAGTTGGAGATCTAATGAAATTGGTGGACATTAATTATGTTGACTTTGACCAGTTTTTTGTTCATCAAACGATATAAGCCTATGACCTATAACAGAAAACAGGAACAGCTCAACGCTGACGTGGACAAGCTGTCTTTACATTATTTTCGAAATACTTGCATTTCCGCCTATTCGTTTTTCCAGTTGTCGTAACCCGATAACTGTTCCCCCTATCCTCTGTACATGATAACCCCATCACTACACTTATTTCCACAACAAGACCGTCAGGCAACCACTTCCACCGCTAGATCATAAAAACCTAATTTCGATTTTTCTACACCTCTTCGTTTCATCACCAACAACATACTTCTTTCTGTTTTTGGTTCCTATCTGCAACTGGGCATTGTTTATGCATGTGCAGTTTTGCTGGGTGCTGGGTTTTCTTGTCATCTCGTTGCTGTTCTTGGCTGTTGGCATGTTCTTGTCGTGCTCTGTTGGTATTATGTGGCATATTAGTCTTGGTGTGGTGATCGTGGTGATCTTGTTTGGTGTAAGTCTGTTTGTCTTGTTTTGTCTGTTTTTTTCTTATTGTATTAGTAGGCTAGGTCTTTTGTGTGTGGCACAGTATATTTGTAGATCTTTCTATAGATCTGTTTTTGTGAGCCATTGGAAAATTGTTTGATTCTCACCTCTTGTTATTTATTTCCTTCAAAAAAAAAAAAAAAAGGCAACTGGCCATTGCCAACAATGGCTTTAACCGACATTAGCACTGGTGAACTAAATCAATGATGCAACGTAAATGCTGCGCCTCTATCAATGCTCACTGTGCACATAACGTATTAAATATTTTTCAATTTAAAATCGCATGAACCTAAACACCTATACTATCAAATACAATTATTATATGTATGATACATATGTTTTTTGAATACAAGTATAGGTTATCGGTTGATGTATTTCTATTGAAAATACACAAACCCAAAGCAGAATATTAGGTGTAATTTACAATATGAACCCAAAAAGAAAAAGGAAAAAAAGAAATAAATGAAATCAAGAATCATAAACCTGAACCAGTCGAACACTAGTTAAGTTGCGTAAACGATCATATTACTGATCTTCAATTAATTAGTCAACAACAATTACAGGTTAAACACTTTTTCCAAAAATGTACTACAAAATCTATGACATGAATTTATGTCAAATATTCAATATGTATCGATGGATTTACATAACAATTCCCAAATTGTATGTGGATTTTTTGAATTTTCAAAATATAACTCAAAATTTCAAAATCCATCAATGATCAAAATGAAAGCATAATTTTGAATCGTAAAATTGACATAATCAACATCATTACATTCAAACAACTGCGCGTGTGCGAAGAAAGAGTTCGGACTTAATTTAATAATTAAAAGAAAAGATAATTTGGCCAACTAAACATTTTGAAATTCTAGTTTAAGGTAACATTATGAAATACTTGGTATAACTCTACCATTCAGTAATTAAATCAGTTTTACACATCCGCATTGAAAAATGTGAATCCAATATATTGGTAAGCAAACTCGTGATGTCCTATTAATGATGTACCTTAGTGTTTAATATACCTACAGAGGTACAATACAAAATATTTATTAATGAAGTACCTCAGTATTCAAAATTATCATGGCTAACAAATGATAATGCAATGTTCCAACCATATTAAAGATTAAGAACTATATTTAAATATCGATTTAGTTTTTTAAAAAAGGCCAATGTCGAGCCTTTATTTTCCAAGGTTGTAATATAGTGAAAAAAAGGCTACAATGGGATGCATGTATCAAAAAAATCAAATTATATGATTGCAACTAAATGAAATTTACTGATAATAATGCCCATTTAATCATAATGCAGAGGATACTATTGTGCATGGCACCAGTTCTATTCAATTCTTAAGTTAAATTGACATAATAAAATCATTACTCAACTTGAAAAAACAAGTAAAATCTACAAAATGAAAAATAGACTTAATAAACAAGCGTAAGAAGTAAATATTTTATACTTCCTTAAAAAAAGCCAGATAGTGTTATTTCAGAGGAAAAACTAGCCTAAAATAAAAAAAAATGCATCTGATAAGGAACCTTTGGTATGTTTTTCTGCGTCTTAATATGGATACACCTGTGTACATTGGGACCCAAAGCTATTGCTGCAACATTATACTTAACAATTGCACTAGCTTATTCATGAACGATATAGGTAAGAGACTGGAGCATAGTTTCAAACTAAGAGTTGAATAGGTTAAATATTTAAAGTTGTTTTCAATGTGTATAGAATTTGAATAGCATAAAATAATTTTTAACTCATCTCTAAATCGATTGCCACAAAACAATTTTTAACTCATCATTTAGATTCCTCTAATCATCAAGTGTGTATGGAACCTGCTCCAGCACAAGCGGTCCAAGAAAAGAGGATAAATAAACCGAGCCTTGCCCTATTGGTACACCCATATCATTGAAATCAACTTCAATTCGATCATGACTGCTTAATGGGAGTCCTTTAGCTTTTGCTGGACCTCTACCACCTCTTTTCCGAGATGTACCTATGGTTTCAACTTCACTTGCTCTCCCATTTTCCACCTCAACATCATCATTTTTTCAGGAAAGATTTCATCTTCTGAGTGGAGACCTTGTTCATTTGGGTCAGAGCGGAGTCCTTCTTCATGTGGGTCTTGTTCTTCGTCTTCATTGCAAACAATGGCTTGCTTCTTAGCATTGACTTCTCATTCTTTGCTTTCTGTGCAAGCACTGGCTGGAATCTTATGTTTTGGCTTTGAATTCTTCTTCTTCTTTGAATTATGTTTATGGGATTCCTCTTCAATTTGTTTCTAGTGGCGAGTACATACCTAGCTTGACTGCATCTTTTTTCTACAAATGAAACAAAATACGGTATAAAACTTAATAATACATCAAATATCCATAATTTCTGAGCAAGACCGTCATAAAATATGAAAATAGAACTGAAACAAACATCAGAAATTATATGCTATAATAACTATTCAAAGCTCCATTCAATACTGGATAACAATAATTGGAAATAAATATAAACCAACAAGTTGTGTATTTCCATGTACCTTTTTGCCATTTCATTGGTATAATAGACGAAACAACTTATACATATGGTCTAAGCATAAAGACACCAATACCTAGCATATCCTAAGCACTCATCGTAATCCTGACACATTCTAGTACACAAAACACAAAACCTTAAATGCTAAAACACAAGTTGTTAACTTGACACAACTAAATGCAATGCTTAATTCATACACAAACCTAGCCACAAACCTAGCCAACACACATGCATACTGCTGACACGTAGGTTCAGGTATATATATATATATATATATATATATATTCTTTTAATGCAACATGGTTTCTTCATCGTATCAACTACACATATATAGTTCTAGTTTTATTTCTTTTAAATTCTATTCAAATAAAATGCATGTTTCCTTAAAACCAATTCGCATTAAAAAAATTCTAAAATCTGCTTATATTTATATATTAAAATTTTATTCAACATCCAAAACATTTGAGAGCAAAATCAGATTGTACATTTAAGATTTATATATTTGAGTTGATCGTATAAAAATTCAACCCTGACAAACACAAAAATTAAATGTACGTAGGAACTTGCTCTACACCTTTTAAAACCTAACGTATAAGCAAATACATAGCTAGATGCTGACGTATAAAATCATGTACCCTTGATGCCCCTAAATATGTTTAAAACCTAATTATGTAAAGTCTATCAATATTTGAAATTATACATGTATTAAAAATCTTACAAACCTTCAATGCATTTATGTACATGCATAATTTAATTGGAATTATACAAAGTTTTGCTCAATACCATACACACTTGAAAACCGATTCTGATTATATGAACATTTGAGACCATATGTAATTGATAAACAAATGGTGTAAAACAAGAACACAAATACATCTTCGTAATGATATTCGCATATTGAAATGTCAAAATTCAACATGTACATTTAATTATTTACATGTATGTAATTGTTGCATTGATTATGTAATTCTTCAGATTTATGCATTCATGACTTTCTTTAAGCCTATACTTGTGAACCAGTAGTTTAAAATAAATAAAATATTGATTACTTTGTTGTTTTAAAAAAACAATTAAGAAAATAATTTTAGAAAAACACAGCTACCATGATTATCTATATCATTTCGAAGAGCACTACCTAATATGCCACTAAAATAGAGCAAAAAATTAAGGAACAACCAGCAAATGAACAACCATTCATAAAGGGAATTAACTAGCATTCAATACGTGGACAATACAAGTTAATGAAAAGGTACAACCAACTAATGATAAAATTAAGGAACAACCAACAAATGAACATATAATCTACTTAAGTATGCCTTCGCAATCCTCTGTAACATAGCTTACATCTTCATCATCCATTTTGGTTACTTCGTTATCTACCACGACCTAGATATCTTCCTCGACGCAATCGTGATCCTTTAAATCATGAAAACTTCTTGATGGTATTTTCATTACAACATACCAATTAGAAACATCATTCTCTCTAGAATAAAATAATTGTCTTGCTTGAGATCAAGGTATGCATGGACCACGTGAAAATGATGCTTGATGTAAATTTACAAGAGTGAATCCATCGTCATCAACTTTTACTCCATTTCCTTTATATGTCCAACGACACCTAAAAATAAGAATATAAAATAAATGATAATCTAATAAAATTATACTTATTAATATTCTTTAATAAGTGACCACATCAACCATTTGGGACGTATCTTTTGCATTTTCTCTATACGTAGTAGTCGCATCAAAAGTCACCCCACAATTCTGAGTTTCTCTCCCTATATCTTTTATATGAAAACGTTGCTAGTTGATTATATGTTCTTTGTAAGACATGGCATAATCCTTCGGACCAAAAGCAACCGATCTTAACATGTCATTATGCTCCTTGGAAGTAATAGGTATATACACCAAATTTCATTTAGCATTTATATTTTATAGTTATATTAATACTCAAATGATAATACATTTTAAATATAACTAACCTTCCTTTTAATCCATTCAAAAAATGTATGTATTTCCCAAAGTAAGGTCGCATTTTCTTTCATGCACTGGTCTGAAATTTCTGATTCCTCCAAATGCAAACTAGTATTGTTCAATTGATTATATGTTATATGTAGCATTATGAACACATCAAAATAATTAAAACAGTATAACATAAACTTACTCTATAAATAGTACCACCATGGCCATATTCATAAACACATCTAAATGAGCACTTTCTTTCTCATTAACTGACAATGTAATGTTCTTGGATGTTGAAATCGGACGTCCCTCGAGTATTACACTTCTTTCATATTCTTCATTTCGAGCTTATTTATCCTCTGATTTTTTTTTAAAAAATCGCTCAAAAAGATAATGCATTCTTCTGCATGATAGGATTCTGCCATACATCCCTCTGGTCGTGCATAGTTTCTGACATAGTCTTTAAGTGTCTTCATATATCTTTCGAATGGGTACATCCAACGAAAATGAACCGGTCCACACATTAATGCTCCTTTTCCAAGATGAATGGATAAATGTACCATTATATCAAAAAAAGATGGTGGACTTTTTTTTAGGCTCACATAAAACTTCAGTAATCTCAACATCGATTTGTTCTACCTTCTCTCTATCAAGAACAAGTTGACATAATTTGTTGAAAAATTAACATAAGCGAACTATTGCTTTTCTTGCCTTCTTTGCAATTAATCCTCTCGATGCTACTGGCAATAAACCTTGCATTAATACATGGTAATCATATGACTTCAATACGATAATTTTGCAGTCTTACAATGAAATCTTATTTTTCAATTTTGAACAGTAGTCATCTGGTCCTTTGAAATCCTACAGTCTTTTGCAGAATATTTTTCTATCCGATTTTGACAATATGTATGGAGCCGGTGAAAGATATGATTTATTCCCACGAGTTTGTACATGAAGCTCATTTCAAATTCCCCAATCCTCTAAATCCTTTTTACAGTTGGTTCCATCTACTGATTTATTACCATGCAACATCGTGCCTAATAAGCTTTCACCAATGTTTTTTCTCCACATGCATTACATCTATATTGCGACGTAATGGAAGTTCTTGTGAAAGAAAAATATAACGCATTATTGGGTTTTTCTTCTGTTAAAACAACGAAAAGTAAATAAATTAACCACTAACCTCCCAATAAGGCAAAGCAAATAAAATTTATCTTTTTTCCGCCTTAATACCTCCATTTTTGTAGAATTGTTAGTATTATCATATTCATCTTCTATATCATGAGCACACTTTCTCTTCTTAATTTTCTCTTGTTTTTATTTTCCATATCATTTCGATAATCCTTCAACAATGCATAAATGTTTCTCCCAGTAAGCATTCTAGGAACAAAACCTTTCTCTATGGTGTTATCAAACAATGCCTTTTATTTCCTTCGTGGATCTGAATCAGGTAGAAGTCTTCTATGACCCATGTAGACAATCTTTTTACTATGATTCACCAACGAGAATGGGTGTTGACACTGTATAATAGGCAAGCTTTCCCCCTTCACATGACATCCAACAAGATTTCCATAAGTCAGATAATTATTAACTGTCCATAGCAAAAGTTCATTCAATTTAAACAAAGTTTTATTGAATGCATCATAAGCATTAACTCCGTTACACCACAAATGATGCAAGTCTTCCACCAAAGGCGCCAAATGTACATCAATATCATTCTTAGAATAAGTAAAGTTAACATAATATTTTACTTCTTTATACACAACATAGGCGATAGGTTGTATGCACAAGCATCACCAGCTAGCAACTATATTTTGAACTCAATATGGAAAATGGACTGATTCCATATGTAGCAAGATAAAGACTAAGATTGCATGGATCAGATGAAAAAGATTTATGCTTTTCATCCACCATTTTCCATGTTTTAGAATCTGTAACACCCCATATTGTAATAAACAATAATTAGATATAAAGATTAATTAACTAAATATTAATCAGAATAATATTTAGAATTAGTCAATGGGATTATAACCATTGGGTCCGTTGTAATTTTCTGATCAAAACGGATAGTTGGTTTACTAAAATTGGAGTTAAAATGAATTAGTTATGAATTAAAGAAGAATTCAGAAATTAAAATAAATAAACAGGCAAGACCAACGTTCACTGGGCGACCCAGACCAGTTCGGTCGACCCTTGTGTCGACCTAGGAAGGCGGGCGGGTTGACCATGGCAAAGAAAGTTGCATGCTTTGCCTGATATGTAGGCAGCGAAAGAAATTAAATTTCAACTTTATTTTTAACTGACTTGGCCTTTTTTCTATTGGTTTATTTCGAATCATATGCTGACTGGCGCCTTCTGATTGGTCCGATGATATGGTTGGACCAAATCTAATCTTATATCTGAACGTTCATGGGCATCCATTAAACCATACAAATAGACTAGCAGAGCCTCTCTCATTTCTTCACATCCATTCTCTCTTCTCTCTTCTTATTCTTCCACAGATATATCCTCAAAATTAGGAAAGGCCACATAATTAAAATTCTAAGGGGTGAAGAGAAGTTTTTAAGTTTTAATATATATAAACACTTCTTGAAGGGGAGGTTCTGCTATATTTTAGAAGAAGGCCATATGGGAAGCTTTTTCCATCAGATTTGTGAGATTTTATGTAATTTTTAGATTAGTTATTTACGTAGGAAAGTTTAGACAGTTAAGTCGTTTTAATTTGCAAGCTTTTAAGTTTATAGTATTTACATTATTTATATTTTCTGTAAATTACTGTAATTTATTTACTGTCTATCCCTTTTTCTTTCTAGTTGTTTATTATTTATAAGTAGTTCTCTTTCTTCTTATCCCCTTCTTGGTTATAGTTTATTTGCAGTTATGCTTATGCCTATTTTATTTGCTTTTGTCTATTTTTGAGTCTAGGCCTTGCAAGTAACTTAGACCATTTTCATTTTTATTTTAGCACTGAGCTTAGGCTTGAAAGGAGCCTAATCCTTTATTATTATTTGTGCATTAAATGGAAATAACGTTGAAATTAAATAAAACGGGATTTTTTGGGAATATTGAAAGTGATTAAGTATTGTAATCACATTGGACTGTAAATTTGGGGATAACATCTTAACATGTAATTAGAGAACATGTACACTGGAATATACTGAACTAAATTTGATGTTAAGTAACATGGGGATGGGTTGCATAAAAAGATTACATTAATTAGAAATGCCAGTTACAACCCAATATATAACATGTGGTTATATTAGGCTTATTAATAAAACTTAAACGTATTAAGTTAAATTTATGAAATTAATAAGCTAAGATAAAGGGAGCCCATTTCGTTAGTGTTGGACTGATTGGAGAAGATAAGTGGCTCATAAATTAGGTTAGTTCCGGCAGTGTGGGGTTGATTGGGGAAGACAAGAGGCCTAATAGTATGGTGAAACCCTAGTCTTGGTCCTTCCAGCAGCGTGGGGCTAATTGGGGAAGATAAGAGGCCTAATAACATAATGAATGGGGACCAAGTCTAGGGGTGATTTGTGTTAATTGATTTTTTTTTTGGGAACCCCTATTAGTCAGTCTCCCTAAGTTACCATAGAGTCTCACACTAGGTAAAATCTAGGGAATGCTTTACGTGCACAGGTTATCACATTTTGGGTAAAGTACCGATCGATGGGTAAAAATTAGGTAAAGCCTAATTATGTTATTTTGGTGGTTGGTGAAGCAATTTTAGATATGAATGAGAAGCCTATCTTATTTAGTGTTCACCTTTCCTGCTATTTCATTTATGATTTTATGTTCACTGCTCTTAGAACTATTCATCTATCTAAATACTTCCTTATCTTATATTCATGCTAGAAATTACTAGAACTCGCAGGACGTATGTATGACCTAGTTTGTTTTCCCCATCTCCCTTCCTTCCCACCTCCCCCTCCTCCGGGTTCATAGGGTGTAGGGTATCAGCATTAATTCTTGATTATTCGATTTATCTTGGATTCATACTTTTTCCAATTTCATGTATTGTTTCAGTTCTTGTTTCTTGATCATTGTATTGACTTATGAGAGGGATAGTGTTCGTGACTTTACTTATGTACTCTGATATTTTCCACGAGACAATATGTTTGTTTTATGATGATGACTACCCGGTATCTTGAAATGTAATAAGTATTATGGTGTGACTTGCTTATGTAATAAATGTTTTAAAAGTTTCCGGGTTTTATACATTTTTGTCTTGTGAATTTTAGTCTCTGTGTTTTTACTTTATACCTTAGTGCATTCTCATACGGGTGACGTTAATGGATGTGTGGTGTCACATTTGATATCAGAGTGTTAGGTTGCAAGATCATAGAAAAGTATTTTCAAAAGTAAAGAATTTCCATGTAAAACTTCTTTTTGAAGAATATCCCCTTAAGTCAATTACAATATTCCTTGATCCCTTTCTGAATCCTTCGTTGGCACCACCACAAGGATTACACACAATGGCACTGGTATACTTAAAAGTAACAAAGAATTATATCTAAACAATTTTCTTAGAGTGCCAAAAATCAAGAAAAACTTGCTAAATGTATCATAATTTACCAAAAATAATCAAGTCTATTTTGAATTCTTTCCAGATTACTGTTTGATTAGAGACATGCTAAGTAAAGAAATTTTGTTATAGGGTAAACATCTAAATGGGCTATACATTTTCAACTTTTTGAAGAAAAATAAAGAAAATGATGAACGGTATTGGTGCAATTATTCAAATAATGGTTGTAAGATTTAAATGAATGCTCTTGATTTGTAGCACTATAAGCTAGGACATCCAAATATTAATGTTGTAAAGCAAGTCTTGAGAAATAACAATGTTGAATTTGTTGATATATCTCATTCTTAAATTTGTACTGCATGTCAAATGGAAAACAGTCATAAACTAGATTTCAAAACTCTAAAACCAAATATATCAGACCACTTGAAATGGTAGCAGATGAATTTAGCGGTCCAACCCCGGTTTACTCACACGATCCAACCCCAGTTAACTCAAACTATGGATACAATTACTATGTCTCTTTTGTTGACTCATGTTACAGATTTACATGTGTTTATTTTCTTAAGTCAAAAGCAAAAATAGTTAATGTTTTAACTCATTTTATAAATCGGGAGGAGAGGCAAAACAATCAACAAGTCAAAATTATTCAAATAGATGGAGCGGTAGAATTCAAACCATTGAAAAAGTTCTTCATAATGAAAGTGAACATCCATAGAATAATCTGCCCATACACATCTGAACAGAATGGATTAGTTGAAAGAAAGCACATTACATGGCCTGATGCATTTGACACAAGTGTATTTCTCATTAATAGGCTACTGACAAAGGTCATACAAAAGTCAACAGGAATAGAAAAGTTATTTAAATTGGAGCCAAAAAACCAACTCTTCAAAAACTTTGGATGTCTATGCTTCCCAAATTTAAGGCCATATAATATTCACAAGTTAAGCTTCATATCTGAATCTTGCATTTTTATTGGTTATGCCAAAGATCAGAAAGGTTATAAGTGTCTCGTCAGTAAAGGGAAATTGATCATCTCAAGGCATGTAACCTTTAATGAACACATTTTCCATTTCGCTAAATCTGAGATTGGAATCTCACAAAAAGTCAATAAGCAAAGATATCCATTCCTCCTATTCTAGTATACAAGAATGCTCAAACCATAGACTATTTACCACCTCAAGCTGAGTCAGCACTCCAACACACCATACCAAGCAATGAACTAGGTCATGATGACAACTCACCATAACTCACTATTCCCACTACTGAGCTAGGTCAGAGTGACACTGACAACACAACCAATAATTCTAATACTCAACAGAGTTCCCAAGGTGGTGGAGAACATAATGCATTTACTAATTAAGATAATATCTCTAGTTGGAGTGAAGAAGACGAAAATCAAGTTAATACTGGTCACCACAGGACAACTAGAGCAAAAAAATGAAATATTCAAGCCAAAGATATTCAATGTTTCTACAAAAACTGATGAATCAACAAACGAAAGCAATCAAGCACAAGCACTGAAAAAATTGCAATGGATGAAGAATACAGTGCTCTAACAAGAAACAAGACAGGGAGCCTTGTGGGTAAACCACACAACAAAATTATAATATAGGGAGTAAGTGGACTTACATACTAAAGAGAAATCCAGAAGGATTCATACAAAAATACAAAGCAAGACTGGGAAATAAAAGGTTACACTCTAGAGTATGGTTTTGACTTTGGTGAAACTTTCTCACCCATCATAAAACCTACAGCCATCAGAGTCATCCTAACTGTTGCCCTACATCATAATTGGATAAGAAAACAACTTAATGTGAGCAATGCTTTTCTAAATGGAGAACTTCAAGAAGATGTGTGCATCTATAAACCAAAAGGGTATACTTATGAAAAAAACTGTATGCAAACTACACAAAGCCCTATATGTATTGAAAAAATACCCACAGTATGCCACGGAAAACTAAAGCAAACTCTAACTACTTTTGGATATAGCAACTCAAAATCTGACAATTCTCTTTACATCAAAAAGCAAGGAAATTGCTTAACTTATATACTGGTACTTGTGGATGATTTAATTCCGATTGGAAATAACAGCAGTGAGACCAAAAAGATGGTTGAATATCTTAACAACACTTGTTCCATAAAAGACCCATAGGAGATAAACTATTTTCTTGGAATTGAAGTTATCAGAAAATCCAACATTGATTTAAGTCAATGTCAAAGGAACTACATTTCAGAAATTTTAGTGATGTTATATTAAGCGCTAAGCGAGGCGAGGCAATGAAGGGCTCGCTTCGCTTAAATGTGCTTAACAGTGTTTAAGCGCTGCCAGCGTTAGATCCATGAACAACCAAACTATAACTAAAGGCGCTTAAGCGGTGCTTAACTATTATACAAATAAGTTATCACTTAATACTGCTATACAAGAGCCTGAATTTAAGCGAGCCACTATTAAGCGTTATAAAGGCGCGCTTAAGTGTTAATCTCTTAATGCCTTCCGTCTTTCAGAAAATAAAGTGATGTAGTTGCAAAATCGCTTAAACGCCGCTGAAGCGCTCTTTTTCATAACATTATTAATGAGAGCTAAAATGGACAAAGCAAATTTCTACTCAATGATTTGCAGTTCAATTGTATCAAAAAATCATGGAGAATGCTTCTCAAACCCTACTCTAAATAGAAGCATAGTAAGAGCACATCAATATGCCATCACAACAAGGTCTGACATAACATATAGTGTAAATAAAGTTTCTCAACTTATGCACATGCCAAATGAAGATCACTGGAAGGCTGTAAAGCGCTTTCTACGTTACTTAAAAGAAACCATAAATTATGGGTTAAATCTCAAAGCATGTAAAAACTTACAAATCAAGGGCTTCTCTTACGCTGACTGGCCCTCTGATTGAGACGTTCGAAAATCCACGAGCGGTTATATAATTTACCTAGAAGAAAACCCAGTTTCCTGGTATCAAAGAAGCAAGCCACTGTCTTTTGCTCCATCACAGAAGCTGAATATGGAAGTCTAGCAAGTGATGCAATTGAAGAAACATGGCTGGAATTCTTACTAAAAGAGTTTGAGATAACACAGCAGAAATCACAGATTATGTGATGCGATAATCATAGATTATGTGTCTCGTCAGTAAAGGGAAATTGATCATCTCAAGGCATGTAACCTTTAATGAACACATATTCCATTTCGCTAAATCTGAGATTGGAATCTCACAAAAAGTCAATAAGCAAAGGTATCCATTCCTCCTATTCTAGTATACAAGAATGCTCAAACCATAGACTATTTACCACCTCAAGCCGAGTCAGCACTCCAAAACACCATACCAAGCAATGAACTAGGTCAAGATGACAACTCACCATAACTCACTATTCCCACTACTGAGCTAGGTCAGAGTGACACTGACAACACAACCAATAATTCTAATACTCAACAGAGTTCCCAAGGTAGTGGAGAACATAATGCATTTACTAATTAAGATAATATCTCTAGTTGGAGTGAAGAAGACGAAAATCAAGTTAATACTGGTCACCACATGACAATTAGAGCAAAAATTGAAATATTCAAGCCAAAGATATTCAATATTTCTACAAAAACTGATGAACCAACAAACGAAAGCAATCAAGCACAAACACTGAAAAATTGCAATGGATGAAGAATACATTGCTCTAACAAGAAACAAGACAGGGAGCCTTGTGGGTAAACCACACAACAAAATTATAATGTAGGGAGTAAGTGGACTTACATAATAAAGAGAAATCCAGAAGGATTCATACAAAAATACAAAGCAAGACTGGGAAATAAAAGGTTACACTCTAGAGTATGGTTTTGACTTTGGTGAAACTTTCTCACCCGCCATAAAACCTACAGCCATCAGAGTCATCCTAACTGTTGCCCTACATCATAATTGGATAAGAAAACAACTTAATGTGAGCAATGCTTTTCTAAATGGAGAACTTCAAGGGGATGTGTACATCTATCAACCAAAAGGGTATACTTATGGAAAAAACTATATGCAAACTACACAAAGCCTTATATGTATTGAAATAAACACCCAGAGTATGATACGAAAAACTGAAGCAAACTCTAACTACTTTTGGATATAGCAACTCAAAGTCTGACAATTCTCTTTACATCAAAAAGCAAGGGAACTGCTCAACTTATATATTGGTACTTGTGGATGATTTAATTCCGATTGGAAATAACAACAATGAGACCAAAAAGATGGTTGAATATCTCAACAACACTTGTTCCATAAAAGACCCATAGGAGATAAACTATTTTTCTTGGAATTGAAGTTATCAGAAAATCCAACAGTGATTTAAGTCAATGTCAAAGAAACTACATTTCAGAAATTTTAGTGATGTTATATTAAGCGCTAAGCGAGGCGAGGCAATGAAGGGCTCGCTTCACTTAATTGTGCTTAACAATGCTTAAGCGGTGCTTAAGCGCTGCCAGCGTTAGATCCATGCACAACCAAACTATAACTAAAGGCGCTTAAGCGACGCTTAAGCCGTGCTTAACTATTATACAAATAAGTTATCACTTAATACTGCTATACAAGAGCCTGAATTTAAGCGAGACACTATTAAGCGTTACAAAGGCACGCTTAAGTGTTAATCGCTTAATGCCTTCCGTCTTTCAGAAAATAAAGCGATGTAGTTGCAAAAATCGCTTAAGCGCCGCTTAAGCGCTCTTTTTCATAACATTATTAATGAGAGCTAAAATGGACAAAGCGAATTTCTACTCAATGATTTGCAGTTCAATTGTATCAAAAAATCATGGAGAATGCTTCTCAAACCCTACTCTATTTAGAAGCATAGTAAGAGCACATCAATATGCCATCGCAACAAGGTCTGACATAACATATAGTGTAAATAAAGTTTCTCAACTTATGCACATGCCAAATGAAGATCACTGAAAGGCTGCAAAGCATATTCTACGTTACTTAAAAGAAACCATAAATTATGGGTTGAATCTCAAAGCATGTAAAAACTTACAAATCAAGGACTTCTCTTACGCTGACTGGCCCTCTGATTGAGATGTTCGAAAATCCACGAGCGGTTATATAATTTACCTAGAAGAAAACCCAGTTTCCTGGTATCAGAGAAGCAAGCCACTATCTTTTGCTCCATCACAGAAGCCGAATATGGAAGTCTAGCTAGTGATGCAATTGAAGAAACATGGCTGGAATTCTTACTAAAAGAGTTTGAGATAACACAGCAGAAATCACCGATTATCTGATGCGATAATCAAAACACAGTCTCCCTCTCAGCAAATCCGATTCTTCGCTCATGCACAAAACGTATCGAGATCATTTATGTTATGTGCGCGAGCGTGTATTCAATAGTAAAGTGACAATTAATCATGTTCCGGCAGCATACCGGAGAGCAGACACTCTCACCAAGCCATTACCGAAAGCAAATTTTGAAAGATTTAGAACAGATCCGAAGATCGAAGATACTGAAGAAAATTGGGGATGAAAGAAGAAACCATAGTAAATATAATTTTTTCGAGAGGGTAATAGAGTATATCAAATAAACTGTTTTCAATAATATATACTAGGGTTTCAGGGGTACACTTGTAACCTCTCCTTCAACCAGCTTTATTAAATGTTAAAGCATTTTTATAACTTATATAATACTTGTAATAGCACTTTGTAATGTATCTTGTATTATTACAAATCAGAGAATAATAAAATCGCTTTCTTCACTTCATTTTACACGCTGTTCCATCTTTCGGTGGGGATTCCCATGATGTTAGGATTGTCTCGTATGTTGTTAAGGTAGGAATGACGATTTAAATAAATAGTTCTACATCTCGAAATAAATTGAAGAAGTGGAGTAAAAATATGAGTTGATAGACACGTAACATTAGAGACTCCTTTTGTTATAAGAATGCGTGTGTCAATGAATACGCGTGCGCCCTATGTGGAAGGAGAGGACTTTGTTTCGACTGTCGTTACATGACAGTGGTATCAAAGCCGAAGGTTACGGACTGGGTCAAACAGACAAGACAGTGCACTCAAAAGATGCATGTAGGACGCGAGTTAAGAGAGAGACTGTTAGGCTTGTCTCGCATGTTGTCAAGATAGTAATGACGATTTGAATAAATAGTACCACATCACGGAATAAACTGAAGAAGTGGAGTATAAATATGAGTTGGTAGACATGTAACAATATTAGAGAGCTGATGTGTGTGTCAATTCATAACGTGCGCCCTATGTGAAAAGAGGGAGCTTTGTTTCGATCGTCATTACATCACACATGACTATGAGAAATGTGATGTATAATCAAATTCCTGTTGGAGATAATATAAGATCGGTCGCTACCACATGGTGTTTTATTTATCCGTCTTTAAGACTTATGTTTAGTTTGGCATATTGAATGCATTGATACATTAAACTTTGGTCACCGGTGAATGAATCATTCTAAAATATTCCGATATTCCGGTGAACATCTCAGGTTGACTGACATATAATGGCTTATTATAATTTGCTTTCTAATTAATCGCAAAGTTCGTATATTATTGGTTCACCTATTGATTAAAAATGCCCATGTTCTAAAAATGTTAAGCTACAGAGGGCTGTTAATATCACAATCAATTTACTGATATTCCCATGTATATTGTTGTTGAGTTTGCACAATAAAATCAAGCTTCATAAGCCATAACATCATGTCGACAAAAAGATTAAAAACTAGCACTTCATTATATTATATTTCCATATTATACTCCCCAGGGAACGTACAGCCTGAGTGACACACTTTATTATTATTCATATAAAATTAGTATTAAAGGGAAATAAGGTAAGCTGTGTTATCACGCGCAGCCACAAGTTTCAAGGGGGGTGGCCTCCATGTGCACCATCACCTGCACCACCACCACTGCTACCACTGCCTTGCCCACTACCACTGCCACTGCCACTGCCACTGCCATACCCTCCAGGACCACTTGAACTTCCATACCCTCCACCACCTCCTCCACCCCCAACCCCACCCTCTTCATGGCCACCGTACCCTCCACCCGCCCCATAACTACCCCCACCCACGCCAGCCCCACAATCTGCTCCATACCCACCATTATTATTATCACTTCCTCCGCTGCTACTTCCACCACCTCCTCCTCCACCTCCATGCTGTCCTTCATACCCGCCCCCATCTCCTGTGCCACCACCTCTTCCGCAACCTCCACCCCCTGAAAATTCAGTGCCTATGGCGACCTTATAATAGTTGCCAATAATGTCGTCTTCTACGCTGTGAACTGCTCTAGCGTCTGAGCATATGGCTATTATCCCTATCAATGCTACCACCACTGCACATATACATTTACTGCTAATTAACATCGACATGGTTTGATTCTACTCACTGACTTATTACACGAGTATTTATAGTTAATTGTGTAGGGTGCATGTGATGTCACTTGTTTAGTTAGTGCACAAATATATTGCTGTTTTTTTGGCATAAACTTTAGATTATGTGCGTTTTTCTTTTGGAATGCATGATAAAGAGATGCATGTAATTTGCTCTTATCTTCGGCTTGCCGACTTGCTCAGTAGTGGTTCTTGAGGTATCTTTTTACACTAATAATATTTGATGATAGCATGTAAGCATACATATGTTACAATCAATGTGAATTTCAGTGGTTCTTTTTTTAGGTCGATAATTTTAACTGTTTACCAAACAAATTCTTCTTTCAGATAGTGCCGAAAAGGAAGCATGAATTGGTTCTTTTTTTAAGTCGATACTTTTTATTATTTACCAAACAGAATCTTCTTTCAGATAGTGCAGAAAAGGAAGCATGAATTGGTTCTTTTATTAAGTCGATAGTATTAATTATTTACAAAACAAAATAGGAATATGCTTTATTTGTTTGTTCAAATATGTTGATGTTGACGCTACTAACAATATTAAGTAATAATGTTGAGAAGATATTTGATTCATATACAAGTCAACTTTCTATACTTCTCATTCAAGTTATATAGTGATCAGTATGTCTGGTCTTTGTCCTTTGTTTTCTGGCTTTTTAACATTTAGACTTTTCAGGCTTACACATTAGATGACACTTGCCGTTCATTTTTAGTTCGATATTAAGATATGTGGTGATCAGTATGGTAGAACTTAAATTTTTATCATATTACCACTTATCGCTAATACCAACCGTTATCGATTAAGATGATACAAAAAAAAAAAAAAATGATAATCAATTTTCTTTGTACAGTTTGTTGAACCACATGAAATTATATGGTATGTTCACTACAAGGAGCGCTTCATTTAGCGACGGCATAGAGCCGTCGGCGGCCGATGTTAGCCGTCGCTAGCCATCGCTATAACTGTCGTCGCCAACAGGAATAGCAACGGCGAGACCGATGGCTCCGTCACTTGTTTACCAACGGCTAGCGACGGCCAATGGACACGTGTCATCTGACGTGTCAGTTGGTTAGTTTAACCAGGAAGCCGTTGATAGCCGTTGGTATTCGTTGCAAAATAGACGTTGCTAGCCGTTGCTAGCCGTCGCTAATTTATGACAAAATGATCGTCGCTAGCCGTCGCTATATCTGAAACCAAAAAACTGCAGTACACAGCGATTCCTTTCCTACAATCCAATCCACAGCCATTCAATCCAAAAACCAATACCACACCACTATTATCTCACTATTTCATCGATACTCATCAACAACCAAACCATCATAACCATACAATCATCAAATACATAAAAAAAAAAAAAACCATTATAGCATAAAACCGTTCAAACACATCATATAAGTCATGCACATGTCCAAACACTTCATACCACCGTCCACAAACCGTCATACACATGTCCAAACACATCATATAACATCGTACGTGCATTTAACATAGAAAAAACCGAGTATATGAACATACCAGAGTCAAGTCAAAATAAGCACCTACACTACGAACTAATCCTCGTCTCCCTGATCCTCGTTCTCGTCTTCTTCTGATTCCTCGTTCTCGTCTTCCTCTCGATATACAGCAGAATCACCTCCCTCTCCTCCCTCCCCAGGCATAAGCCATGCTCCTAAAAGTAAATCGCGATGCGCTCGTCGATTTCCTGTTGCATCTGGCCTTTTCGCCAGTCCATCATTTCGTTCATCTGCTCTTGCATCCGTGCTATAGTCGCCTCATCCATCGACCGCTTATAAGCACGCTGAACGGCCTGTAAAATAAATAATTTCACATTTAAGTTATTTAAACAAATTTTTACTACTTAGTGTTAAACATGAGTTTTTTCCATTAACTCGTATTCTTGGTTTACATATTTATAAAGCATCGTGATTGTAGTAATTTACGTCTAAAAAAGTCTTACCTCCTGATTGCCAAAACCATATCGCCTTCCTCGAGTAGGCGGATCAGTGATAGAATGCCATATGGCATCAGAATCTGCAACTGTAAGCTCCTTTCCACTAACCTCCATCGCTTTGGCAGCCTCTGCATCATACTCCCCCTGCAAGAGCAATATAATTAAGAAAAGTGTTATAAAATTTACTTATGTACTGTGATATGAACGAGTGTGTAACATGTTAATTTATACGGATAAACAAATTTACCATTATACGTGCACTCTTCGGATCAGCCCACTCATACGTCACATTTCCTTCTTCATCGGTGTGCTCCACCGCATGTGTGTGTCTAAATACGTCTGCCAACGAAGGCTCTTATCCGTGCTTTATAAACTGACATCATTAAAGATAAGACATGATTATAGACGCTAAATTTTTATCTAAACAAATACTGCAAATATTTAAAATTTATACCAAATCCCTTCTGTGCTGTTGAAATGATTTTGAGCCACCTCGGTGTAGAGCAGGATTCTTTTCTCTATTTGCTTTGTTTCTAGCTGCTACTTTCTATTAAATTTGATACACGATGATGTTAAATAATGCAATCAATATTATAATGTGAATATTATCATTAAAGCTTACTTTAGCATCTTCCGTCTCCCAGTAAGCTTGAAAGTCTGCCCAAACATCATCACTCATAAATTGAGGCTTTTTTCTGCTTTTCTTGGCTCTTGAAACCATCTCTCGATAGTTCTTTCGCATCTTCATATTCCAATATGTCAAAAATGAGGACATATCCTCCTCCTCAACACATACGGCAGCTTGCATATTACATTTATTTGTAATTATAACCAGTATATTAATTTTTAATATTACTATAAAAAATATTTACCAATAAAACGGCTAAAATGACATTCTTGATATGTGCTGGGATACTATCCCAGTGCGGCCAAGCGCCCTGCATTCTACTTGTGTAAGATTGCCTTGATACTTCTAAAATGAACTCCGCTGGCTCAATCTCAAATGCCCTGTGTAGATGTTAATATAAACATTTCATAATATTTTAAATAATGTACATTGAAATAAATTTGAACATTTACCCGCCACTCTTCGGAACAATCTCCGCAACTCGGCGAAGATCTGCCCCTGAACCGCTAGGACCAGATCCTGATCCTGCTCCAAGAGATGGTGAAGGAGTAGGCTGAGATGTACTCCTCGATCGTCGTCTATCGCCAGACATATCTGTCCCAACCATATAATATGCATACAAAATAACTTGAATTATTAGCATTAGTCATCATTATCATAACATAAATCAAGAATGAGAAGAATAATACTGCATAACGTAAATAGGCAACATTATCATTACATAAATCATACTAGTACAGAACGTAAGTAAATTCATAGCTAAGAACAATCAGCATCATTATTATTACATAGCTCATAGTAGTACATAAATAACATAAGTACATAATATCATTCTTCTTCATCATCTTCGGATCCAGACTCGGTCTCATACTCTATATCGTTTTCATCAGTACTTACAAATGCATCTACTAATACATTCGCTTCATCATTCAACAACCCAACATCAATGTCATCAGCTATTATTATTTCAGTATTTGGCTCTAAATCCGCTTGATACGCTGCTTCGTCTGGAATATTATTCCCATCAAATGTAAATCCTGCCTTTGTTTTAAAAACAACCCACCAATCTGCTTTATCTTTTTTTAAGGATGGATACGGAGTAAATAGACTTGTAATGCTTGCTTAGCTAACACAAAAGGATCATCCTTATAGTAATGCGACGTATGCCTTATTTCGATTAGCTTATAATCTTTGTGCACGTTGATTCCAGAACCAGGAACATTGCTAAACCAGTTGCATTTGAACAGATAAACTTTCTCTACGGGCTGAACATAATATGTCAACTCTACAACTTGCGTTAAGACGCCGTAAAAATCTTTTATATGCTCCTCTGGATCATCACTACCTTTGACAAATACACCGCTGTTATACGTTAATTTTTTAGCTCCGTAGTCATTGGTGTTGAATTTAAATCCATTGACAAAGTATATTGGATAAGTTTTGACATTTCTTTTTGGTCCGATAGCAAGATGTCGTAATCCTTCATTAATAACACAGTTTTTCGGATCATGAACATAGTCTGAAAACCATCGAGTGAATTCTGTACTGAGATCACCAGATGGATGTTGTGACTCGTAGATACTGCATATATATATATGTGTTATGTTCATTTTTTATTAATAGAGACAAATAAATGTATATGTACATATAATTGAATTGTACATCATGAATTTAGTATTACCTGACAAACGGTGCAACTTCCGCACAATTTAACAGAATATATGTGTGTGCCACATTGTAGTCTTTATCGCTTAACCATATTTCCACACATTTTCCTGCAGGTCTTCCGTGTTGTCTAAAAATAGATAACATAGTTTGAGAAGACTCCTGCTCAACGACTTGTTCATTACGGGGAACAGTTACAAAAGACAAGTTCACATCTTCACTAAAGTAACGAGAGAAAAAAAATGAGGCTTCTTCTTCAAGGTACGATTTGCAAATCGAACCTTCTACTCGAGCTTTTTGCCTAATTTTTTTCTTCAAATGATTCAAGTACCTATAACAAGATTAATTTATTTTATATGTTGTTACAATAATCTAAGTTGTAATCTATCACAATTATTGAAATTATATATATAATTACCTCTCAAACGGATACATCCGTCCATACTGCACTGGACCTCGAAGAAGTGCTTCGGATGGAAGATGAATAGGTAAATGCTCCATTACATTAAAAAAACCAGGTGGAAATATTTTCTCAAGTTTGCAGATCAGTACAGGGATTTCTAGTTCAAGCTTACGTAGACGGTCTACCTTTAACGTCGTTGAACAAAGTTGTTTATAAAACAAACTTAATTCTGTTATAACACTCCAGATTTTTGTAGGCAACAGTTCCTTGAAAACCACAGGTAAAAAGTATTCCATCATGATATGGCAATCATGGCTTTTCATTCCACTCAATTTATTGTTTTTAAAGTCCACACATCTACGGAGGTTTGAAGAAATCCCATCAGGACATCGTAATCCTTCCACCCACTTTAGCACGAGTTTTACTTGCCTGTTGTCTAGCTCATAGCATGCTTTATGTTTTTTTTTCATCATACAAGTGCAGCTCCGGCCGTTTACAAAAGTGTAATATATCGCGTCTCGAATTCGCATCGTCTTTGGTTTTACCCTTTACATTCAAAACTGTATTAAAAACGTTATCAAAAACGTTTTTTCATTATGCATCACATCAATATTATGCCTAAGTTTTAGATTTTTCCAGTAAGGTAACTCCCAAAATATACTTTGTTTGCACCAATTATGAATGTCCGATTTACCTGGAATTTCAACCTGCTCTCCAGTTTCATGTATTTTTGGGTACTCACTTACAACTTCATATATCTCTTCACTTGTCCAAACTTTAGGCGGTAGCATAGTCTCTACTCTGTTGGTTTTAAAGTTCTTTTTATCCGTTCTAAATTTATGATTAATATGGAGAAAACAACGATGACAGTCAAGCCAAGAATTTTTTTTTCCATACTTCAATGAAAATGCCCGTGTCTCCTCCATACAATGAGGACAAGCTAGACGTCCAGCAGTGCTCCGACCAGAAAGCATGCAATACGCGGGAAAATCACTAATAGTCCATAATACAGAAGCAAACATACAAAAATTTCTTTTTCTCGAAATGTCGTATGTTTCGACTCCATCATGCCACAGTGTTTTCAACTCTTCAATCAACGGTTGTAGATAAACATCAATTCCTTGTGTCGGATCATCGGGACCGGGGACGACAACCGTTAAAAACATATACGGATTTTTCATACACATCCATGGGGGTAAGTTATAAGGAGTAAAAATGATAGGCCATGATGAATATTTACTACCAAATTGAGAAAATGGCGAAAATCTATCCGTGCATAAACCGAGTCTAATATTACGGCTCTCGGCAGCAAATTCAGGATAAGTCCTATCAAAGTGTTTCCATGCTTCACCATCAGACGGATGTATCATAGTTCCTTCTTCTGATGTTCTCACGCTATGCCATCGCATATGACACGTTGTAGCGGAAGATGCATATAGTCGTTGAAGTCTGGGGGTTATGGGTAGATAATGCATTCTTTTATATGGAACTTCTTTTCCTTTCTTTTTCCTTGGTTTGTATCTATCTTCGTTGCAAAATTTGCATTTTCTACGGTGAGCGTCTTCTTTCCAATACAACATGCAACCTTTAACACATGTATCTATCTTATGATATGGTAATCCAAAAGAGGACATAAGTTTTTTCACTTTATAATGACTATCACACATCAAATTATTGGGTGGCATATGTCGTTTTGCAGTTTGTACAACTGCTGTAAATGCAGCTTCTGTAAGATTGAATTTTGATTTTAAAGTGATAAATTCGGCGGTTACAGACAACTCGGTTCCGCTTGTACACCCTTCCCACAACGGCCTCTTAGCAGAATTCAATAACTCATAAAAAAAATTTGCTTCCGCCGTTGGCTCTTCAAAATTTCCAGTCTCATCGTCGCTTTGCTCAATGTTAGGAAACATTGATCGTGCAGCATCTTGCACCATATTTTCTATTGGATTTGTCATTGTATTATCGTTCATCATTGTACTATCGTCCTCTACCGCTACAGGGTTAGACGTAGGTTGAACAAGTTCTCCATGACGATCCCATAAGTGATAATTCAATACAAAACCAAATTTATACAGATGTACTTCTACTACATCTAGCTTCCAATGGTTCAGATGTCTGCACTTACTACACGGACAACGAATGTCTACGTTACTCCGATTGTTAGATTTAGCGAATCTAATAAATTCTTGGACTCCATTACAAAAATGTTCCTTTATCGACCCTTTCTTACCGGTTCAGGGTTGATACATCCAGCTGCGATCACGAAAATAATCGAACATTTTCCTGATTTGCAACAAATATGTTAGAAAGTTCGATCGAACGTAACACTTTATACTATTTTAAATCTTGTAAAATTTCATCTATAACTAATGCATGTTTTCGAATTTTTTGTTTATTTCTTTTTTACTTTGACGGCCGGTCTACCTACTTCCCATTACAAATATAATAACGTAAGCATATTTTATAAATCATTTCAGTTTAAACGGTTCAACAAAATTTCGGCAGCACTTCCCTTTGGTCCCTGTATCGTACACAGATGCGTGTACACAGGGAACAAATAGGAAGTGCCATCGAAACTTTGTTAACCGTTTAAACTGAAATGACTTATAAAATATGCTTACGTTATTATATTTGTAACTTGTCCAATACTAGGACAAATCCAACGAATATTGTATCAGATGAATATAGATTTCCGTTTTGTGTAACAACGAATACCCATATAACGATCATATACAACACTTGTCGGACGGGGCCAAATTTTTCTAAGGGGTTCACATAAGTAGTCAAAAAACATTCAATCTAAGTTTAAACCAAAAAACAACAAAATGAAAAAAGTGCGTTTTTGTGCTATGGGCTTTTTTGCGCTTCACTAATAGGTGCGTCTTAAACTTCAAAAAAGCTCCTTAATTGCGCCTTGCGCCTTTTTCCGTCTACATGTACTTTCAATTTGAGTTACTTTCAATTTGTACTTTCAATTTATAAAATAACATGACAATGAAAATTATGAAGTATAAATTAGTTTGAGTTACTTTTGGTTAATTTTAGTTTAAAGTTATAAATTATGAAGTTAATTAGTTTCAATTTTTGAACGATAAACTAAGATTCCAATTTTGTTAATATTATAGCAACAAATTTGTCAATTTTAGTTTGTTAGTATTATAGCAACAAACTAAACTTTTAAGTTTGTCAATTTTTGTTAATATTACAACAACATTTTTTTTGAATATTGCAAATGCATTCTTCAAATTTGTTGGGACCGACTATTATAGCATTCGTTGGTGACATAATTAACCGTGCGTGCATAGAGGGTCATCATTACACTGTTTCACAAGTCTTAATCAAGTTACTACCGCTAAACAATCACATTTACTTCATTTTTTTCTCAAATGATAGTACAACACAATCAACCTAAACACACAATCAACGTAAACCCAATTATATACATGATAATCGTCGTTGTCATGCTCCTAAATCAAGCACGTATGTGATTAATCAACGATTTCAACCACCTAATCAATTCCACTTATTCCCAAATCAATGTATAACATTATCGATATCATATGCATCTCACAACACAACAAATTTCATACCCATAAACCATCAATTTCAAACCCCACATAAACATACAAAACAACCCTAAATAGCCCTAAATAAGCCTAAATAACCCTAATTAAACATATAATAGGGATTAGAAGTCATACCGGAGCAATTTGAGAAGATGGAATCAAGTTTTGGATGAAGAAATCGGCTGATGGAAGGGGGGCGACGGCAGCAGGTTTTTTGTTTTTTTGTTTTGTTTTGGTTAAGTGATTTGAGGAAGAAAGGCCACGGTGGAAATACAGCTCCAGGTCGAGCGACGGCTAGCGACGGCTAGCAACAGCCGCTTTTTTGGCCGTCGCTAGCCGTCGCACACTCTCGTTGCAAATTGAAGCCCCTCTTGTAGTGGTTAATAGTAATTAATTATTAAATATGCTAATTACCATATATCTTCGCATGCATAAACGTACATACGTCTTTACACATATGTGTGTGTTTATAATATTTCTATTATGTAACACCGCATTTAAAGTCTAATGATTTAATAGAAAATAGCAAAATGCTGTTATGTTATCGGATGAACGTAATTCTTATTGTGTATATTCTAAAAATAATATGATTTTATACAATACTTTAGATTCTTGCATATACAAAATAAAAGTGATAAATAATCATATAATAGAAAATAACAACTATTATATTTACTCTTTTAGAGTAAAAAATAGAGTAAAAGAGTAAATATAATGGCGAGCTTCCTCTGATTTTCTTTCCCTCTCTTGCGCTTCTCTTTCTCCTTTTGTATAATCATTGTCTGCTTTCTGCTTATTTCTTTCGTGCTCATCGATCTCTAGCTTTTAGCTCATGTTCTCCATATTTTCTAAAGCATGCCGCCGAATCGGTTTTCTCGCGAACTCGTGATTTCGGGCACGTTTTTGCATGAGTGTCCACCATTCAACGCTATTGCGAGGTCGATATTAGTGGTCTCTGAAATCCCGATTTCTGTTGTAGTAACGGGGGTTTCCTCGATTGAGGTTCGCCTTTTCTCGTTGAAATCCTTTGCTGGGCTTCTTCGTTTTCGGTTCTTGGATGTTTGAAGGTTGCTTCTTAGAGCTTTCTCCCATCTATGGCCCGGATTCGGTTTTGAAACTGTCGCCTCGTGAGATTTCTCATCGGTTTCAGGTTCTAGAGAAGAAGGAATTGCCTCGATGCCCTGCCGTCATTAGAGAAAAAGGGGATTTCATCACCCCCTTTCCCCTCGTTTGAGCTTCAGGTCGTCGAGTTTCTTTCCTATTGTGGTCGTCCATGGCTTAGTGGTGGGATCGTTGGTTTGTGGAGGTGTTTTTGGCCCTGGATTTGGCAATGCTACATCAGTTGTTTTGTCTGGTGAAGGGGATTTGATCACCCCTTACAGAATTGCACGACCAGCTAAAGCCGTTGAGTTTTTTGATGCAGTATGTTTGAGTTAGCAGGCTTGGTCTCAACGACGTAGTCGTAAGTCACGCTGTTCGAGGAAGACAAGCGCTGCAGCTCACGTATTAGGCTCTCGTAGTTCTTCTTAGTTGTTTAGTTCTTCAGCTTGCTCTCCTCTGGCGAGTCAGCATCCTCCCCCTGCTATTGATCTGGTCAGCATGTTTTCTACTTTGGGAGATGCTGACTTGATGGTTATTACATGGTTTGATGATCAAACCACATCGGAGTGTTCTTCTCGTCATCTTTGGTTGGACGAGGAAATGGTGCTATCAACTGTGGTGCAGGCGCAGAGTGAATTGCGGCAGGAAAGGGGACGGTATGAACTGAAAAGTTATGTGCCGATCTTCAAGTCTTCTCTAGGTTCTTGATCTAAGTTGCCACACTTTCAGGTTCGGATTTTCTCTTATGTTTCAAGTTTTGTCTCTTTTACTGCTGAGTTTTACATTCTATCTTGGTGTTTGGCTGGTGTTGTCTGTGATTGTTTGAGCCATGTCACACGATCGTGTGAGCTCCCTATCATCGCTTCTCCTTTATGGATGATGCAATGATGGGCCACGGGAGTGTGGTCCTTTCTGTTTGTGTGTTGCGCTACTTCCTGCCCTTATCCCCTTGCTGTTTTGAGTGGGTTTTTGATTGCCGGTTTGACCTAGCTATTATATTGCGTTCGTTTTGTCCCTATTGCATGGCTTGGCCAGCTGCGCCTTTTGGCCTGGTTGCTTAGCTCATGTTGGTCATTTTGATCACTTCAATTTTGTGTGGGCTTTGGCTATTTTGTTGTTGCTTGTCTCTTTGGATTGGCCATGTTATGCTCGGTTGGTCATCTTTTTCGGTCTGCTTTGGGCTTTGCCCAGTTCATGTTATGGCATCGTTCAGTGGGCCATCACTCTATGACCATGTTTGGTATGTATTCGGGATGATTTTTGGCTGGAATGTTGTTGGTTCTTAGTCGATTTCCAGCGTGCTTATCTTGTTTAGCCCTGGCAACGCCTTATCTGTGTCGTCGGTGACTCAGTCGGATTGGCTCTGGGTTCTTTGGTTTTGTGGGTGTTGTTGGCATTCTTTTAGGCTTGTGTCTTCTTGGGATGGGTGGCCTCTTTGCATAGGAGTATAGTGGACAGTAATGTGACTCACTATATGGTGTACCAGAGAAGTGATCTCACATATCTGACTTGCCTTTCTGTCCGTTCTGGTTGTCCCTACTTGCGAACTTTACTGATGATGTGGGCCTGTCTATTTGTTGACATATTGGCTTTGGTAAAGTTCACACAGCGATTGGTGTTGTCTCCACTGAGCAACTCCACATTTCTATCTGTTTCTGCTACGTCTGAAGTTTCGAAGGTTTCCCCAGCTTCTCCTTGTTTGGTGACAATTGCTTCTGTCTCCACTCCCCTTCTTAGAAAGGACGAGATAGCGATCATTAATGATCGTCTATCTCGACTTACTAAGAATTCTTACCCGTCTAGGTCTTCCATTTCGATCTCTGACCCAGACTACGATGCTTTTTTCTCTCTTGGGTTTGCTGGTTCCTACGAGTCTCCCTGTAGGAAGACTTCTCGGGTCTCACATTGTAGACTCCGGCCAGTAGCTCGCAATCCTCGCACCATTCGCACACACTCTATAATGGCATCCGAGTAGATCATTAGATCGACTCGACACACTATCTTATCTGAGCTGTGAGGTGTTCTTGTCTCCGAAAACCTTACTTCTGAGTGTTCCTCTCTTATCTTGTTGTTTTCCCTAGATGGCGAGCTTTCTCATCTGGAACATTCGTGTTATAGGTAATGATGCGTCGTAAGTTAGGCTCAAGTGCATTGTTACGAAGCACTCTATCTGCTTGGTAGCGCTTCTGGAACCGCTGTTGGGACCGGAAGCGATCACCAGACCTGTTTTATCTCTAGGCTTTGGTGATGCCTTAGCCAATAACTCTGACAAGATATGGAACCTTTGGTCCAAAGATGTTGTCATCCACCCTATCTTCGATTCTGATAAGCTACTGTCAATAGCCTATTCATGCACCTCTTTCTTCTCATCTTTTAAGTTCTCTACGGTTTACGCTAAGTGCAACAGGATAGAAAGATTGACCCTTTGTTCTAGTATTCTTTCTATTTGAGTTGGCTTTTCCGTTTCTAACGTGGGAGGAGACTTTAATGTTGTCGCCTGTCGATTAGAAAAATGCAGAGGCAATGTCGTTAACTGCTTCGCGGTAGCGGATTTCAATGACTTTATCCTCAATTCGGGTCTTTTTGAGGTGTCTTTCGTCGGTTTGGCCTTTGCTTGGTGTAACAACCAAGACAGGACAAACCATATACTCTCCAAGCTTGCCTGAGTTTTCGCTTCTGAAGGGTGGTTCACTCTCCCTTTCTCCTTCTCGGTTTCCCATCTCCACCGTCCACCGTACTTTCTCCGACCATACTCCTTTGCTTCTTAGCTGCTCCATCCTTTCTCTCTGGGCCATCCTCCTTTAGGTTCCAAAGTATGTGGAGATCTCACCATACATTCCATGGTGTAGTGGAAGACTCCTGGAACTCCCTGGTTAGTGGCTCCCCTTGTGTGGTTTTCTCTTGAAAGTCAAAGCGTTTTAAGGCTTGCCTTAAGGCGTGGAATATTCTGGTTTTCAAGAATATCTTCGACCATGTTCGACAGGCCAAAGAAACTCTTGTGCTAGAAGAGTCTTCTTTTGATGAGGATCCCTCTGCTGTTAACAAGGAAGCGTTGGCATTGACGCAACTTGCCTTTTCTTTGGAGCTTTATATTGAACATGATCATCTCCGCCAAAAGGTGAGAATCAAATGGATTGTTGATGGCTATATGAACTCCAAGTTTTTTTAAGCTTCCATTCGTAAGAAGAACAGACTTTGGTCTATTCACTAGTCCAACGACCTGATCTTTCTTTGGCCTCCACTCCAATTGAAGTCAAAGATACTATTCTGTCTCACTTCCAGTCTCTTCTAGGTTCTCCTTCTATGTTAGTCTTTGATCTGTCCCTGCTTGCTTTCATCCCTAGACTGGTACTCCCCTCGGATAGCTCTGATCTTGTTGCGCCCCCTTCCTTGGAAGAAATACGTTCTTGCGTATTTGTTCTAAGTAAGGACAGTGCGAGTGTACCGTATGGTTTCAACGGTTTTTTTACAGGAGTGTGTGGCAGGTTATTCAGGCGGGCTTTTATCTTGCTATTCAGTCCTTATTTTCCGGTGAAGAGCTCCCTACAGGTTGGACCTCCACCAACTTGGTTCTCATCCCAAAGTGCGACCATCCTAGCACTTATGCGGATTTCCAACCGATCAGCTTATGTAATTTCTCTAACAAGTTCATATCTAAGGTTCTAACTACTAGGCTAGCACTGTTTCTTGAGCGCCTTATATCTTCTTCGCATGCTAGTTTTTTAAAAGGACGTTTGATCATGGATAACGTCCTTTTAGCCCATGAGCTAATTTGCCAAATCGGTAAGAAAGTGCGTGGTTCTAATGTGGTCGTTAAGCTAGATATGGCTAAGGCTTTCGGCTGCATGTCATGATGCTTCATCATCAAGGTTCTAAGGGCTTTTAGTTTTTGGATTCTCTTATCAATGTTGTTTGGAGGCTTATCTCCAACTGTTGGTTCTCTGTTCTCATCAATGGCTCGACCACCTGTTATTTCAGGTCCGGGAGGGGTCTTCGGTAGGGAGAACCCCTCTCCCCTTCTCTTTTCGTTATTTCTGCCGAGGCTTTCATTAGAAGGTTGCAATCTCTAACGATAGCTGGGCAGATTCACAGCTCTGGCATCCCTAGGGAATGGCCTCTTACCTCTTCCTTGTCTTTCGCTAACGACATCATCATTTTCACTAATGGTAGTCGTCGGTCTATTTGTAGCCTGTTAGGTCTTATTAAGCAGTACGAGAGATGTTCTGGGAAACTTGTTAACTCATCTAAAAGCTGCTTCATGCTTATGAAAGACTAATCCATGGTTAGATCTTCCGAGATCGAGTCTTCACTGGTTTCAAGGCGGCCTCACTTCTGCTTTTGTAACTCGGTATTGTATTATATCGAGGCAGAAAGCTCAACGACATCTTCGATCCTCTAAATGACAAAGTCAGGGGAAGAATTATTCGATGGAATGTTACTCTCCTCTCTCAGGCCGGCAGTTTGGTTCTAATTAAGTCTGTCCTTGACACTATGTGATCTCATATCTTCGCTGCTATGACTCCCACTGCTTCCTTCTTCCGCTCTTACCGTTCTTTGGCTTCTTCTTTCTTTTAGGGAACCAAGGACAATGCTTCTCACCACCAATGGATTTCTTGGAACTCCACTTGCCTTCCGAAAAGTGAGGGAGGCCTGGGCCTCCATAACCCCAAGGACATCTGCTCGGCCTTTGCTTACAAGCTAAAAGCGAGGTTTGGAGAGAACAAGTCCCTTTGGGTGATGTTCCACCACGCCAAGTACCACAGGCTGGCCCATATAAATTACACCAGTGTCTCGTCCTATGCTAGCTAGGCATGGAAACGGATGCAATTCGTGAAGGCCTTATTGAATGCTCATGGGGGTGATAACTCTTGGTACAACAGTCCTTTTTCGCTTAAGGCGGCGTGGAATTCAGTGTGGACTCCAGGTCTACGTCTCCCTCTTTTCTCTTTCGTGTGGAACGTCCGTATTCCCCCGAAGATTTCTCTGTTTATGTGGAAAACCTTGAACAATGGTTTACCAATAGATAAGAGCCTTCAGAGAATCGACATCCCTCTCTTTTCTAGTTGCAGGTGCTGCAGCTCTGGATGTTCCGAATCTTCTATCCATTTGTTGATCTTCGGGCCTTGTTCCAGGTCTGTCTGGAATTACTTCGGGAATCTGATAGGTTGTCGGAGTTATGCCACCACACTTGAAGGTTTACTAAGATACCGGTGGTCAATCATCTCAAGTAAGTCTTTTAGATTGATCCTTCTTCGTCTGATTCTTTGTCTTGTCTGCTGGCACATCTGGTGCTCGCGGAATAAGGCAATATTTGAGGAAGTGGCTATGGACCTTCCAACCATTATCCGAAAAGTAAGAAATGATGTGTTCCTTACATTTCGTGGTAGGCCTTTCCGGGAAGCCTTCAGCTCCCACTCTAGGAGGTGGGCCATCACCTTTGATGTTTCATCGGTACCGGCCACTCCCAAAGCAGGTATTGGTTGATTGTTTTCTTCTACGTTTAAGTTTGTGTTTGTATTTGTCTTTATGATGGTTTTATCCTTTTCCCACACTCCCCCATTCAATCTTATGTTGTTTGCTAGTTGTGCAGATCCAGATTTACAGCCGCTGGACTAGGTTTGGCTGGAGCTTGTTAGCGCTTTCGACTCTTCATCCCAGGTGGGTTTGCTGAAGCGGGCTATGCTGGAGATATCTTTGGACCAGGTGACATGGACCCTCCTACCATTATCCGGAAAGTAAGGAATGATGTGTTCCTTATGTTTGGTGGTAGGCCTTTCCGAGGAGCCTTCATCTCCCGCTCTAGGAGGTGGGCCATCACCTTTGATGTTTCATCGGTATCGACCACTCCTAGAGTAGGTATTGGTTGATTGCTTTTTTGTACGTTGAAGTTTGTGTTTCTATTTATCTTTATGATGGTTTTATCCTTTTCCCACACTCCCCTCATTCAACCTTATGTTGTTTGCTAGTTGTGCAGATCCAGGTTTACAGCCATTGAACTCGGTTTGGTTGGAGCTTGTTAGCGCTTTCGACTCTTCATCCTAGGTGGGTTTGCTGGAGCAGGTTATGCTTGAGATATCTTTGGACCAAGTGATTTGTTCGATTGCCACCTTGGCTATGATGGAGCTTTCGGATCTGGAGGTTTAGAGGATCAGGGCGACCAGTTAGGTCTTCATAGCCTATATATGTGGCCTACTTGGAGGGATCGTCAATTTCTATAGCTCTTTGTATGCCTTTGGAGGAGCATGAGGTTTTCACTGACGTTTTTCGCTCTGGCGTCAGTCCGTTGAGGCTGCTTCTACCGTGACTGTTGTTGTGCTTGCTCTTGGCTTTTGGTAGGCTTTTGGTTTTATCTGTATTTGGTCATATTTCTTTTGTTTTTGTATGCGTCTAGTTTCTACTTTCTGTAGAAACCCTTTTTGTGAGCCGTTGGAGAATGGATGGATTATCCCCCTTCTGTTATATTATTTATTTCAAAAAAAAAATTACCCTTTTAGCATGAAAACTTATAAACAAATCAATATCAAACTTGCAAATGGTAAAAAATATTACCGATCTCTACCAACCATTGCCAACCAAGAACCGAATTATCGGTTTATAGATTACTTTGGTTGGTGATGGTATGATTTTTCTATTACCATATATTTTGGTATGGTAATGGTTCTGAATATGAATCTTTTGTACCGAACTGAATGCATCCCAAGCAGATATGATTCTCAGACCATTTCCAACAATCAAAATATTTACCTCATTCTCTTTTTTTTTCTACCAAGTGAATGAGCTAGCACTTAAGTGATTGCGTAATCAACAACAATTTTTTTTTTAAAGAATACAAATTTTTAACAAAGAGAAAAATTAAAATTTATTATAAATTACTGCAAGTGCACATGTTTGTAGTATGCAGGTCGAACACAAAGAGGATAATCAAAATTTATTATTTATACAATCTCGTGGGTGAGTTAGACATAATTTGAAGATTTTGGTTTAAAAACAATAAAAATTGAAATTGCAATTTGGTTTAGACAAAATCTAATTGAACTGACGACCAAATCACAATTATCAATTGAAACAGGAAAAGCAAGTAAACTACTATTGAATTCACTATAGATCAAACCTATATTATATTCAATACTACCTAGGAAAGCAAAATAAAATGAAGAAATTAAAATTGTAGAATAGAAATAACAAACATAAAGTAAAATTAGGATTACCTTGAATCTAATAAGACAGTCAATCACTAATGAGAAAAGTAAATTTCAATAGAAAATTGTGCTGTATGAAATATGATTGAATAGACAACACAAATTTACTAGACCCAAGAGGAGTATAGAAAAGAAAAGAAAGAACTCTCAATTCTTGGATGAAGTTTACAATGAGAATACATGAACGTTTATAGGATAGATTAGCCAACCTAAGGGCTTAATACAATCACAAATGGGCCTTAGTTAATTCTAGTAAATTTTGGCCTTTTCTCTTTTCCTCTTGCTTCCTTGACAAGTCCAAGTCTCAAGTCTTCCTTGATTTCTGATATGCATATTCTTTCTAACAATTGTTTTCTTGTCCAAAAAGCAATTTGATGTGAGATCTTCATCTGCAAGTCTCTCTCTCTCTCTCTATATATATATATATATATATATATATATATAGTAGGAAGAGTGGTGTCTTGTGAGGTTTTCAGTGGATACCACCCACAAAATCCAAATGTAGAATGCTATGATTCTAATGTAACTACATGAATGCAACATACATATGCAAACGAAACAAAAATGAAAGCACGACATGTTCCAGAAAAGTTACAACATGGCAGTATAAATTTTGATATCAATCTATAGAAATTTTTAATTCCTCAAACTATCACAAATTTTCAACATAATTCAAGTTTTCATACGTTAAATACGAGTTTGGCCAGTTGGTTTAGTTGATAATATAGTGCAGCCATGAAATAAAATTCTTTGTTTTCTTGTCACAGTTTGCAAAGTGGTGCTCTTATTTCCTTGTATATGACTAGTCAAATCAATAAGGTCAAGAAATGCTTGGGCATCAAATGCTTGTTCTCTCTTTGTAAAAATGAAGATTTATAATTAATCACACACATCTAACTTAAAAGACCAAGGTATACCACCCATGCACTGCCTTGCAGGCTGACACGAGAGTTTGGGCCAGAGCTTGGCGGATTGTTTAGACCGACGATGACTTTATCAATAAGATGTTGGTAATCCTTAGGTGTCCAACTCATAAAATGAGACCAAGGTATACCACCCATGCACTGCCTTGCAGGCTAACGTGAGTGTTGGGAAAGAGCTTTCCGGATTTGCATAACAACGCTAGATTTACAAGCAGTGTTGGATTACCTTGGATTACTATTATATTGAACATAACAAGAAGAGAGAGTTAAACGAACTCAGCTTAACATAACTTAGATTTAAAGATTCAAAAAGCCAATTCATGTACTTTAAGTCCTCCAATCATTAAACAAAGACTACAATTTAGAATAGACTTCTTGGCCATCATCTACGAATCTTCCTATATACTGGTTACACTATTATTGCTTGTAATTCAACTTTTCATTATATTTCTTATTCGATCTTTAGTTGAGAAAATTTTTTACCATCAATTGACAAAAAAATGGTTAACTTATTTTGTTATACCAATATATTATAATCTATGTTTCCAAAAGAAAGTTTGGCATGTTACCATGAACTAAAATGCATGATGATCCTATCTAAATGCATGAAAATGAAAAGAAAAAAATAAAGAAAGATAAAAAGAATGCAATGCAAACTTCCCCCACACTTGGTCAAAACAGTGTCCACACTGTAAACATGTTTGCTAAATTTGAAAGATAGTACCCAAAGGTGAATGAGATGCAAAATGATTTGTAAAATGAAATGAAGTCTGACAGCCATATGTGAATCCAAATCATATACAAGATGAAAACTATGATGATGAATATTTTGTGATGAATGATGCTTCCTTGCCCCTTCCCCCCTCGCTTTCTTTATCGAAAATAATGCACAATGATTTATTATTTGATTTGTGAGGTACACTAGGCTTATTAGTGAATTCTAAAATCAAAATCCTTCATATGAAAATTTTGTCGTGCCAAGGTTTATACCATTCAACTAAAGATTATCATAATCCCACAAACTTTAGTTCTTGACAACAATTTCATTCGATGGTATGGAACTAAGATTATCTTCAAGCCATTCCCTATGTTCATTTTCTTCATTTAAGAATTTAATCTCTTCTTCGAATAGTTCTTCGAAAGACATAGTCGGCCCGTTTATTAAGCAAAGTAAAGCATCCTAGGGAGACAAATCAAACATGTCATATACAACTGTTTCTATTATGTCGACTTCTCCTGTTTCAAACTCTTTTGGTTGATGAAAAATGTTCAATTCAATGGTTAAGTGCCCAAACGATAGCTGAAGTTGGCCGCTCCTACAATTTATGATAGCATTCGAGGTGGTTAAGAAGGGACGATCCAAAATCAATGGAATTTGACTATCATGATTTGAAATAGGCTTGGTTTCAAGAACAAATAAGTCAACATGGAACTAAAATTATTTAATTTGAATCAAAACATCTTCAATTATACTCAATGGCTTTTTAACAGATCGATCGGCCAGTTGAATTGTTATGTTCGTGGGTTTCAATTCCCTTAGTCCAGGTTAACAATAAACAGTGTAGGGAAGAAGATTGACACTTGCACCAAGATCAAATAGGGCATTATTATTTCCTATTTTACAACCGATTGTAAGGCAACCAGGGTCCTTATACTTGATTGGTAAAGGATTTATGAAAACAAGGCTAGTATTCGTAGTCAAGAAGGAAGTTCTAGGAACATTAGTGGCTCGTTTTTGGGTGCATCGCTCTTTCAGACACTTGGCATATTTTTGAATTTGTATGATGGTGTCTAAGAGTGGAATTTTGACTTGACCTTTTTTAAAGACTTCAAAAATTCGCATCTTACTTCTTATTGTTGAGTCTATGAGGATAAGGAGCTACAGGTTTATATACTTTTTAGAATTTTGAGCGTTCGAAGAAGAAGGTTTCGATATGGGAAGTGAAAGAGGTAAGGGTAGAAGATAGAATATTGGGATTGCCAACATTAGAGGAAGATATATCGTCGGGGTTGCCGACAATAAAAGAAGAGATGTTAAGACTGCCAACATTCGAAGAAGATGGAGATTCGAAAGGTTCAAAAGAATTGTCCTTGATTGCCATTGGAAGAGTGACAAGCTTTTCGATTAGGGTTGAAATCGAATGATTGTCGGGATTGCCAACATTATTGTCAGTCGTTTTTTTTGGACCTAAAGGTGATGACCGAGTTGACCGAATTATTTTTTCATCCTCCTAAGAGTTCATATTACGAGAATTATATTTTGGATTCACCTTGGGTTGACCAGGCAATTTTCCTTTCTCGTTACTTTTCCTTTATTATATTCATCATTCGTTTGAGTTTAGCATCTTGATCTTTTATTTGCTTCTCTAATCGAATAATTTCTTGAGGAGATTGATTTGATGATTAATAGTTAAAATGCCTATATCGTTGACTTGCAGGCTTGGATTGAGGTGGAACTTAAGAAGTTTGAGGACTAGAAGAAAATGGATCTTGGTAATTTGAATTCGGTATTATGTGAGATGGATTCACAACATTATTGGGATTAGATCACGAGAAATTTTGTAATGACCCGGATTTTAATGGCTGAATAATTAATTAATTTAATTATTTAAAAGTTGATTTGGACATTTAAATGATTATATTCAAGAGTTTTGAATATTTAATTAATATAAATAGTGGAATAATAAATTTAATTTCCAAAGTAGTTGGAAATAAGTTCAATTTGCAATATTTTAGGAATTGAATAACTTGAGAGATTTAGTTGAATTTAGATTCGAGTTACAATAACAAATTTATTTATAAAACAAAGTTTAAACATATAATTTATAATTAAATCTAAAACGAGTTCGGAACGTCGCATTAGTTTGTAGTTTTACGTTTTGAACTTTGAATGAATATATAGGATTAGTTATAATTCAGATTTCTTGGAAACAAGAAATGTTCGAATCTACTGAACTATAGTTTTCTAATAAAAGTGAAAAATCGAGTTTTCGTCTTATAGGTTCTGAGTTATGTCAAAATCAAATTTTTAGTAAGTCGTTATGGAAATGTTTATAAACTGTAATGATTTATTAATAAAAATAAAAGGATTTTAATATAAATTAAATATCGATTTAATGAACAAATTTTATAATATCGAGTTATAAATCCAAATATGTTTATTTTGGAGATATTCGATGTTCTAATCGGATATATACGATAATAACAATTTATTATTATTAAATTCAATTGTTTTTTAATTTATTTATATTTTATAGATTTATTTAAGTCTAGAAAATAGCCTTTTTTGCAAACAAACTCTGTATCCAGCGAAACTAGTTTCATTGGATCCGTAACAAATTATTGTATGAAAATAAATTACGTAGCGATCTGATATCGTATGTGACCACGGTAGCCATAAACGCGCAGCTAGTTTCGTTAGCAATTAATTAATTGAATTTAATTTGATTTATAAAGAATTTGTACGTAACTTGAGATAACGATCGAATGAAAACGTGAGAAATGTTCCGTTGAATACATATTGACATTTAGAGTCAGGATAAGTATATAGTTGTTTTTTTTCGAGATACAGTCTTTTGGTGTCTAAAACAGCGTTTTTAACGTATAAATTATCATTCTGGGAGAACAGTCTCAGAATGCGACGAAACTTGTGTCATTCGATCCTTATTAATTGTTATTATAGGATTTCGATTTTTGTATTGATCAAATTTACCGTTTGATCATGCGGATGGTAAACGAGTAGAATTTTATTTAATTGTTTTATCGATTTAATACGGAACTCAAGAATAGTCAATTTTCAAACGACCATCAATTTCAACGAGACCAATTTTATAATCCGTAATAGTTAATTATTACAAGATTTCCAGTTTGGAGTCAATTGGAGTTATTTTGATGATCGTGCGAGATGTGAACACGTATTGATTTGTGTTGTGAATTAGAAAGGGAGTTTTGCCAAACGATCTCAGAGTTGACGAAACCAGTTCCATCGTGTTCGGAATATTAATTTATTGTAAGATTTCATGTTTCAAGCCAATCGGAGTTGTTATGTGAACATGCGAAAATTTGTGAATCAATTAACGGATTTAATATTCAAAATTTCTCTATTTTTCCAAAAGGACTCGCATTTCGATAAAACAAGTTTCATTGGGTCCGGAATGTCAAACTATAGTAGCACGTCCGTTTTCGTAACGAACGGAGTTCGTACGTGAGCATACGAATTTATAAATGACAAATGAGAATGGCGATAGACATGAATTCATTAAATTCAATAAAAAATTTAATAAAAAATTAGTAATACACTCTATATAAGAAATCGTCCCTTCAGAAATCCCTAATACCCAAAAAAATATGTTCCATTCTTATTTCCTACAGCCATAAGCTCAATCAAAATTTCATTAAAAATAAAATATCGAACGATACTGAATGAGAATTAATTCATTGAAATCATGCGATCCAGAGCTTTGCGTTAATATAGGATTTGATGGGTGCGATCGAAATTGGCATTGATGGACTTTGAATATGGTTTGTTTATGGTTTGTTTACGGTGAAGTATACAGCGCTTTTAGGTGAAGGGGGTGTTGTACCTGGGCTCGCTATTGCTAGGAGCTCTAGTTGTCGAAGTTGGGTCATCTCAAGTCATGTATGAAAGAAAGTGGCATTCTATAGTCATGAAAATTGTTGAGGGGGATTTCGTAATGACGACAACAAGGGGGCGACCAGGCGGTGATGCCAAAGGTCGGCTGGGGTAATGGTGGAAGAGGCGGAAGTTGGTTTGGGTTCAATTATTGAGCTAGGTTCCTGTGTAATCGCAATTTTTGTACAGGAAGGAAGGAGTAACGAACAAAAGAAAATGCAGATTACACGGTATATCAATGCCAACGAGGAACTAACAAAAAGTGTAAACATAAGGACATCAGAACAATAATTACGTGCCAACAATTCCGGGATCGAATGTGAATTTTATATATTTGAGGCCCTCCCAAATATCATGCCAAACAAGAAGTTTCCATTGGCCATAATTCATGTTGCGAGTGAGATCAAAAACTCGCGAGCTTCTCTCTTTCCAGATTGCAGTAATTATTTTCTTCAGTAAAAAGTTGTACAGTCTGGCCTTGCCGCATTTTCCACTGGCTTTCTTTCGAATGTTTTCCTAGTTGAAGCATATATTCTTTGTAGTATTCGTACCATTGATCTGCATTTGAGCTTCAAACCACAGTTTCATAGTAACTTCACATTCAAAATATAGATGTTGTAGGGTTTTTTATCTTTGTCACACAGTGTACAGTTCTGACCAACAAGCATCCCACGAGTAGCAAGCTTATCCTTAGTATGAACTGCAACACTGATAATTTTCCACATGCACAAATTTTCTTTGGCACAGCTATCTCCTTTCCACACTATTTTATACCACCTGCATTCAAGAAAATTTGAAACACCAAGAATTTTGAGGTAAAGATGTTTATGGAAAAGAAATTACCTTTCCACTTCCAGTTGGCTGATGGTTGATCGTTTGTTGAATCAGTGTATCTATTTATCTTCATCCAATTCTGATTTGATGAGTTTGGCAAGGTGAACCTGGTATCATCATAACGATTGGAAACACTACTGTTCTGACTAATGCCAGATTGACATAATTCTTGGTATGAAACTTTGTTAGCAAGGATAAGACCATAGTCTAACCATGGTTCGTACCAGAAGTTTACTCTGCCAAAAGCATGCATTCCGTACTTTAAGTGTCGTAGAATTAAAGCCTTAAGTTTGATCATACATTTCCACACCCAACTGTGCCATTGTAATGCACAAAGTGTCCAAAAACTTTTCTCTTTGAGAACATAATTATACTACCACTCAACTTATAGGCTTTGCTTCTAATTAAGTAAATCATCTATGTGTCTTCCCATAGCAGAACGGTTCCATATGCATGTATTGATGATACCTAATCCCCCTTTGTTAATTGGCTTTACCAGCTTAGCAAAGGAGGTAAGTACAAATATTTTTTGGTGTATATTACCTTTCCAAAAGTATCTCATAAAATCTGTTTTGATCATGGTAAGAAACTTTTAAGGAAAAATGAATGCACAAGCCCAATAAACTTGCATGGCACTCACTACAGATTTGATCAATGTTAGTCTGCCAGCTTGACTTAACATTCTAGCAGACCAACATTCTAGCTTTCTCGTAATTCTACTGTAGAGTGTTAGGCATTGAAGTGTAGCGATTCTCGTGAAAAGAGGAAGTCCAAGATAATTAATGGTAAATACATTGTGACTTAAATCAGTGATGCATTGAATCTGCTTTATAACAACTAGGGTTACCCCAGCTGCCATAAATTCAGATTTGTCTCGATTGATTTGGAGGCCAGTCATCAAATAAAACTTATCTAGGGTATTCATTATATTAGTGAGTGTATTGAAATTGCGTTTGCAAAAAATGATGAGGTCGTTAGCAAACATAAATGAGGTAATTCTGGGATTTTTTTTTTCATTTTGGATGCAGTTCAAATTGTTTATTGTCAGAAGATCATCAAGTAATCTATTTAAAAATTCCATGATGATGATAAGTATACAGATATTGGGTCCCCTTGTCTAACACCTTGTTTACAAGGAAAAATACTACAGGACTACCATTTACATTGACAGAAAAAATTGCAGAGCTGATACATGCATGTATCCATGCAGTGAAGCAGGAGGAAAGTTCATGAATCTAAGAATTCTAATGATGGAACTCCATTGAAGTGTATCAAAAGCTTTTCTAATTTCTAATTTTAGCATAACTCTAGGAGAAATATTAGCATTTCCATACCCTTTCAAGAGTTCATGAGCAAGTAATACATTATCAAGTATATTTCTACTGGTTAGAAAAGCATATTGATTCACATAAATAATGGATAGCGACACAGTTTTAAATCTATTAGCAATTATTTTGGCTATGCACTTGTATTATATTCAAACTTTTCTACATAGGTTTGTAGTATTTTCTTAAAGTTATTTGATACATATATAGTATTTGTTTAAAGTTATATTCAACATTTCCTAAGTATTACTCATGGTTTAGCAAGTTTCCTAATACATATATAAAGATACAAATGCATGCACATATACATTGTAACGACCCAAAATTTTCGATATTATGAAAATTCAAGTTTTCAAGATTTTGAAATAACCGCGTATGGTTCTGGATACATACACTCATTTGAAAATACGATTTCAAAAAGTATAACGATCAGATAAGTTATTTAGATCAGTTTTATCAACTTACCGGTTCAAACAATTTTGGTCAAAAATGAAAATTTGACACTATTCACCAAAATTGCAAAATTTGAGATTTTCTGATAGAATTTGAAATAGATTTATAAAATAGTTAAAATAAGGTTAGTGAACTTTTAAAATTAATTTAAAAGGTAAATTATATTAAAATTCTATATTTTAATATTATTCAAATAGGCTAGGAAATAGAAATTTTGTAGACGATCTCGAAATTCGACGAAATCAATTGTACCGAATCTGGAACATCAAAATATGGTAGGATTCCAAATTTTGCGCCATTCAAAGTTAGTATGTGGTCGTACAAAATTTAAGTGTAAACCGATCGATAATCTAAACTCGAATTGAGCGCGAATGAGCACTTTTTGAGAAAATAGACTCGAAATTTGATGAAATTCATTTCGTGGGAACCGTATCGGAAAAATATATTATTATTCCAAATTTCGTTGAAAACGGAATCAATATGTGATCACACGAGTAAATAACCTAAAGATAGACTGCTTGTGCCTTAAATTGTGTTCACACCTAAAACTAGATATCTACTATTTGTAGTTCTTTTGAGTTGTCATGCTAAGACAATGCCTAAGTGTGCTTTCTCCCCTATGTTAGATGAGTGAAAACTCAGTAATCCATGTGAACCAATTTTGCCTATATAAGTAACCCCTTCCCTTCCTTATTTTCACTTTTCTCTCTTCCATTCTTATTCTTTCCCTCATACCTCCATTCTACCGCTCCCCTTCAACCCAAACCCACTGCCACCACCTTCCCCCACCATGTCAGCACCCTCCTTTGGTCGAACACCACCCTTGTAGGTCCCCCTCCTCTCTAAAATCACATAAACCCCTTAAAAACCCAAAATACCACTCTCTCCTCTCAAACAGCCCCACCTCCACCCAAATAGACCCAATCTAGTACTAAAACAACCCACCCAACCCATGTCCAGACCCACCAGCTCCCCAGGTCCCACCTCCTCGAACCTGAACCGCGTTTGCCTCGAAATCCTACTCTGTTCGCACCAAAAACCCAAAAATAGCATCCCTTTGTTCACCAGTATTTCCGAAACCCCATAACGTCGATCCTCTGCCGAATTTTATCCAAAAATATTTCGATGTCGCCGGAAGGCTGGCAAAATCATCCGGAATAGTTAATATGTCCTTCGATTGAAGTTAGAAGGAGTGCAAACCAATGGTGAGAACGCTAACCTTTGTTTATAAAAATCGTGAGAACTCTTAGCTCACATTTATTAATTAGTTTGGTTAGAAATAGTTAATGATATGTATATGGTTAGAAATAGTTAATGATGGTTATGTGGTGATAAATAGTTATGTGATGGATTATTTGATGATAAATTGTGAGAAACATTGAACTGAAATAATACAGTAAAATATTAACTTGATATTGGTTGATGTTTGTGAAGTTGTATGAGTTGTATAATGACCTAAAATGGATGTTATGAGTTCATGGTATGATTTAATGACGTGTAATATGAAAAAGATTGGACTTTTAAGTGAAGAACACATAGTCACTTGCATATATGACCCCAAGAACTAAATTTGTGGACATTGAAAAAGTATGAACCTTAAATGGTCAACGAAATAGGAATTGACTTGATTGTGGTTATTGGATATGGGTATGAACCCCGTTGATGTTGGATACATATGTTAGTTGATAGTACATTGTGTATTGCGATTATTCTGTTGATTGACAAAACCATATAAGCGTTAAATAGTTTAAGGCTTATATAGTATGAACTATATCACAATAGTTGTGATTAATTGTTATCATGGTTATTAATAATATAGTATGTGATTACTATAGTCGACATAGCCAAAAATTATAATTATTGGCTCATTGATTTAGTATCCATTCATTAAAATAAATTTTAATGAATATTTTATTAATATAATAATACGTGAAAAATAAAAGTCAAAATTTGACATGTTATTTTGGATGGATGCAAATATAATTCATTACGATGAACATTTGTAAAAGGCAGATATAGTTTTAGAGAAATTAAAAGCAGGTTATAGCATGTTCAAGTTTTTATTTTAAAATGAATAGTAACTAGAAAAGGTGAAGTACGGTTAGGGTATCTAGGAAAGGTTTTAAAAGAATTTTCTTTTCAAAACTTTCTTATTTATTTTTATAATGGATATCAGGAAAAACAGGGTTTAAAATATTGAAGTTTGAAAAATAATACTTTTTTACTACTAAAATAATATTAATTGTAATGGCCATTTAATGGAGATATTAAATTTTAAAGTGTAAAATAGAAAATATAGTTTTCGAAAATTATTATATATATTTTACACAATATATAGACTATTTTTTAAAAGCTATTTGAAATAGTTTATAACAGAAGTTGAGTTATGGTCAGAGTAGAACTCGTTGCACAACGATAGTTCGTGAATTTCGACCTGCAACTTCAAACTTATGTACCGGGAGATCCGACCACGAATTTTCCCAAAACTAAAAACATTAGAAATGAAAAAAGCTTTCAAATGATAGGTAGAGTTTTAAAATCCAACGGTTAGATTATTAGATATGTTCAAATCAAATTGAATAAAAATAGCGCAAGTACAACTTAATGACCTCAAATGTCATCGAACTGAAATGGCCTGCTTTTTTATAAATAAAAATAGGATAAATTATTATAAATTATAATAAATGATTAGAAAGAGGTTAAACCAAATACATATGGTTTTGAATGGTAAAACCCTATATAGAAATAGGCTATTTTGCAATGCCTTTTATGGTAGTTTTTAAGAAACATTTAGAGACAAGGATTTTTAGTTCACCAATTGAATACAAACCTTTAGTATACCTTTTTATAAGGTTAATAGAATTGAGTAGTTGATTTTGGAAGCCTAAGTAGCTTAACCAAATGTGAAAACAAGATTTAATCTTATTAAAGGAGACTTAGTTAGTGGGTTAATAATCCAAAAATATATTTAGTTTAGATGCTAATTATTTCGAAAAGACTGGGTGTAACCCATTTCGAATAATTATACGACGATTAAAAGTCGAAGATGGTGGAAGATTGGAAATCTTCACATCCAATAGACTGCTAGCTGATGCCCTGGTTATGGGTAGCTGTCGTTAAAGGGTTACAGTGGTAGTAGTCTGGATGTACTTGTTGATTGTCCGGATATGCAAGGACCTCTCTCGATAGTTGGACGAGGGATAAGGTGCCTTTGGTTTCGTTCAAACCCAAAACTGACTAGTAAATGGATAGTGTTTCTGACGTTGTATTTTACAACATAACTAATTGGTTTCTATTGATGTTATATCAGTTGGTAGCGGAGGATTTATTCTCTTAGCTTAACACCCTCCTTTGATACATATGTAATCATATGCCTTGAATTGACAATATGACATGCTGAGTTCTGCTGGTAGATGGATCAAAGCTTCCGTTGAAAACAGAGCTTTTTGGACGTTGACTCTAGGGCCTCACACCTCGGAATGAGACGAAAATAGGATAGTGGACAACAGAGATATGAGCTAACGTCCCCTTCTAGCTGAATAGTGTTGCCATGGTATGGAGCCCTAGCAAGTTTACTTGTGTGGATAATAGTTGAGGGCCCTCGTGTTACGGTCAAATACGACCGAGGGGAAATTATGTTCAGGTAAGATTCCAATCAGCCGCGTTTAGTGCTGACCGGCTCTGTCGATCCGTGGAATCAATAGTTGACTCCTGGGACATTGGCTAGAGTGTTCTGAATACGATTAAGGAAGGTCCTTTGCCTTGGTTCATGGTCGAAATCCAGTTTCCAATACGAGACTTCTTGTTTTTAGTTATATACTATATAGCCAACATAATGGGATGGGGCATTATGCGAGCTAGGTTTGATACATTTACTTTTGAAAGTGATTTCTACACCTAGACATTAATAATAATATCAAAATATTTATTTTGAAGAATATCAAGCATGTTTGACTATTATAAGGTATAACTGTATCCTCCAGTTTGTGTTGCATTGTGTGATGGGATTTGAGTATTATAATAGCTTCATTTTTTTGAAAGCATGAATTTCGACGTTTAAATCTTGGTTGATGATTGTATGATATGGGTTATGCTTTGTTGTCTAGTTATTTGATTTATAGATTTAAATATAAAGATGAAACTATTTTAGTGTTGAGTTTTGATGAACCGGTGTTCATGTGGAGGAAACTCATTCCATGTTATAGGGAGTGGTCCCTGATATGCCTTATTTTAATTAAGGTTAAGAATAACTGATTTTAGTTCTCACACCAGTCCCATGACTTACTCAGAGTTTATTGTTCCCCAACTAAACTCTAGGAACCCACTATTTTCCATACGGGAAGCTAGTAGTTTTGGTTTTGCACATACTTTATAGAATGTGCTGGATTGAAGCTTAAAGCTGTGCCTAGAGCATTTGATGGTCTTCCGTTGAGAGTTATGTATTTATATTTCTGATGTGCAATGTATTAATCAATGTTCTATGATATTCTTGTACTCTGATGTAACATTTTAATGATGTTAATGAAAAGTCCTTTGTTTCTGTGATTATGTGTTGGAACCCTAAGCGATACGTCTTGTTGATCGGTTTAAGTCGGTTTAACGATCCGTTTGAACTGACCGGTAGGGTGGGCCATCTCAATAATGTTTAAAGTTAACATAAAAAGGAAATGGCAAATAAGTTGTTGTAATATATGATAACATCAAAAAGAAGATCAAAGTGTATCAATACATGTAAACTGAGTATTGTTAGATAACTCAATAGTAAGCAAATACATATATAAATAATAAAAAAAATCTTTCTTATTCGGCAACAAAATTATAGTTTTTCCATAAGATATTTACAAATTCCATTTTCAAATGCCACTAAAATTGATTTTGTAATATCATTTGGTGGTTTTTTTGTAATCATAACTAGTGTGTAACCCGTGCATTGCGCATGATAATATTATTAAAAAATAGTATTTGTTATTTTAATGTTAAATAAGAACATTGTTATGCAATATATGATAAATTTGAATGTGAAATAGATACTATTAATTAAAATTATTATTTATTTGTGTAATTTATGTTATATAGATTACACAAACAATATGTATGTATGTATATTTGAGAATTTTTTTAATCATTTTTGTTAATATAGATATACATGCTGAGATTGATGTATGTTGGTAATTTATTAGATGAATTATCAAATATTATTTAATAGAATTTGTTTGAATAAGTTAAATGTAAAATTATGAAGATAGTTTAAATGTATAACATGGCAGGAAGAACTGAAAAGAAATTTGCAAAAATAATATAAATTTGTTCTGGGGTTATTTATGCTCAAGAAGAACTTTATGACATAACATACAGTAATTTTTTTATATATAAATGAATCATAACTAATTTACAAACTAACTTTGTATTTATTGTTGATATGCATAGTTCATGTCATGTTATTTATACATCTTTATTGTGCATGGAAAAATACCCTTTTTAATATGAATATACATAGCAGAATTGTCGTGTATTTTAAAGAGCTATTACAAAAATAGACTAATTAAATAATCTCTAAGATTATTTAAATAATTAGAATTTAGGATTTCATGAGTAGTTTATGTTAGGAATTTTCGATCAAATCGGTATCCTTAAATTAGTGTTTTAACAACTTAAAACAAAATTGAATGCAAGAATAGTAAATTAAACTAAATCAACTAGAGTTTATACCTGCTTGTAGCGATTCCATTAATCTCCATGCCAATCTGGAATTGAGAAGATGATCGATGCATCAAATCACAGGCTCAACAAAGCGCTGGCCTTCTATAGTTGTCCACAAGAACGATTTCCTCTTTAATTGAATTGAAGAGGAAAGGGGGAGACGATACTAGCCGCCGCCATCATTTCTAGAGTTTTGGAAAAAGGAATTTCGGGTTTTGTTAAATGAAAATGAATCAATAATCCTATGACTAAGTTTTATTTTATATAGGGTTACCCAATTTATTTTAAAAGGAATAAAATATTTCATTTTAAAATCAAACGTTAACCATAAATATTTAACCAACCCGAATACTAATTTCAAGTTCAAATAAAATATCAACAAATTGATGTTTTATTTGACCCAAAGAAAATAATTTCTCCTTTGCAACATTCTAGTTGTGTTACCCTGTAGGTTATTACAACGTTGGCAATAATTTAAATTGTATTTAAATTATAAACATTGAGTGGCATCTAGTAATACATCGCTCCTACCCAAGTTATAATAAGATCAATTAACGATTCATACAACCTTTTGTGACCAGTGCCTCAATGTAATATAATCCTTTTATCCAGTATATCCAGAATTAAACTCGAGGCATGGAACGTATCATCCTCTTTATTATTTAATCCATTTATCTTGATCGATGAGTAGACTGTTCAAAACAAATTAATATTTGAGCATGACCATGCATTTCACAGTCTCACTCAACCAAGAGGCCCATGGATATCACTATAAACATATCGTAAGGTTAAATTCCATCTAGATCATTCATAATTTTCATTCGATTCGAGATGTATCCAATAATCACCGTTATCGTCTACTCTGTTACGAGTAACTTTAGATGATATCAAAACACAAATATCCTCGAATAAAATCATAGTGATTTCAGGTCTGAGGACCATTACATCACTATCACTATATGAGAATAACTTATGATACTATTAATTATATTCCATGTAGTTATCTCATGGTGGGTCAGCCCAATACGCTATTCTCCAATACGTATTTATGTCTTCACATTAATATCACGTATGTTAATGATCAATGAGATGTGATCATCAGTCAGTCAACATACTAGTCTCAATGTTTTATTGTTGTCCTATATAACTAATAAAACTTGACTAGGGACATTTAAGAATCATAATACTCAGTATATTATATAATCTCAAGTTCAAGTCTTACTCAAACTACATAATTCCATATTATTATAAGGACTCATATTATGTTAATATTTATATTACGTAGTAAATATAACATAACAGAATATTTATTTCAAATAATAACATTAACAGTGTTATCAATCTCATCAAATGGATTGCCTCTAGGGCAACAGTTTAGACATATGAATTGAAATATAAAATATCACGAAGGAATTAAGGAGGTTTAGTTAATAATTGTAGAAACGTTAAAATGAAAGTATTTAAAGAAGAAATTCTTTTCTTTGATTTATGATAAATTTATTCAGATAAATGAATAATATATTAATTTTATTATTATTGTTAACATATATTATCTAAACTGTGTGACTTATTTAACTTTATATTTGGAGGAAAATTAATTTTGCCATTTTTGTTAATATGAACATAGTGTACATTTTAAAATATCGCACTTAGCGTTAATTAGACGAATTAAAAACAATTTATCGATTGAATTCATTTGTTAAATTAAAATTTTCTTAATTAATTTAAATATATTGACTTAAATGTATAATGTCAAGAGATATTGTGTAGTGCTTCGTAAATGACTAAATAAATTTAAAATGTAGGCGTTTGACATTATTAATACAAAGCAATACACGGTAGATATATTGACATAAGCGAGTTCAACTTTGAACTTATGATAGTTATTTATGTGTATAATTTATGTTATATGATTGACGTGTTTATATATTTGATTTTTTTTCATTTTTGTTAATATAAACATGGTTAATCTTGACGTGATTTATTAGACGAATCAATGAATTATAGTTTGCTAAAATATTCAAATAGTTTTAATACTATTTAATTGATTGTAAAATATGGTAGCATACATATAATTTTAGAAAGGAATTGAAAGAGACTTAAATGATTATAGAAAATTTGAAGTGTAGGTTGGAGCAAAAAAATCGTAATTTTTTCATTTTCAGTATTTAAAAGAAATATCAGTTAATTGATTTTTTTTTAAATCAATTAAATTTTGGGTTTTGTAATTAATTTTAAATATTTGGACTTAAACATGAAATGTTAGGAATTAACTGTTAATAAATGTTGTGTAAACTTTGAAATGTCCATATCAAATTGTAAAGCGATAGAAGTAAAATAATGTGAGAGAAATAGTAAATAAATGTTAAGTGATAAACTAATTTAATAATAAAATATCCAAAGAGAATTAAGAAGAAAAGAGAAAACTCCTAAAATTAAGAAGGAAGCTTTAAAAGGTTATTCTTTACTGTTACTTAATAGATTGCATTGTCATTTATAGGATAATGTTATGACATGTAACTTGGAGAAAGCGAACGCTGTTAGTTTGACCTAAACTAGTCCAAAATGATCTAATAAGGCAGAGAAGAATCAAAAAAACTAGAAGTTCTTACATAGCATTTTTCACGTAAGGCAAATGTGGCATGCATGGAAATTTTACTATTGTTATTTATTGTGTGGGACTATTTAAAAAAATAAACATGAAAGTAGAAATAAATGTGCGTTTTTTGTACACATTATGAACTAAAATTCTTCTTTTATTCATTTGATGCATTAGACTTCCCTCCTAGAGTTACTAGGCACTGTACCATTATGATGTTACAAATAGAAATCATTTTAATCTTTCAAAATCAAATAAATATCTTTTTAGTGTGATTTCAGAACGGGCAGTACCTTTTCTTAACATTATTGGGGTAGACAATTTTATCATTAGAATAAAATATTTTTGGAAGTCAACAAATCTGTCTAATGTGGGGTTGAACTATACGTAGAAATAAGTCATAAATAACATGTATAGCATAGCATGGTAAGCCTACTCTAATGACTGATATGTGTATATTATTAGACATCAAGGACATTTTTAGCGTTGCTAGTGATATTTGCAAAACTTGTAAGCCAGCATTTACTATTGGTGAAGATATGTCTACAACTTGTAAGCCTTAATGATTTTTTGCTTGAAATTAATAATTATCTAATGCAGGGGCGAATGCATGTGTATCTTAGAGGGAGCAGCTGACCCCCCTCAGTTTTGAAAAATATTGCCCGAGGACCAAAAACTAGAAAATTGGATCCTTCTCATATTTATATAAATTGCAAAACCTTTTTGCAAAATAAGAAGACACGTTATTTTCAGCATCCAATTGCAGGCCACAGCTCAATACATTACCTGCGATATGTGGTAATTTATTTTAGCACTGTATTTTATCAAAAGTTCAATGCAATGCATGCCAAAGCGTATTAGCATTTGCATGTAGGACTAGAATAAAAATGTTGAATAAGTATGGTGAATTTGTAAATAATGCTAGATTGTATTAGCATTTGCACTTAGAACTGAATTGAAAATGCTAAAATTATATGTTAGAGATCCATAAATGATGCATGATTAATGCTAAACTGTTTTAGCGTTATCATTTTGTAGTAAAATTGTGGTTATAACCATGTTGAGTATGTGAATGACGCTAGATTGTATTAGCACTTGCACTTAGAACTGAATAATTGCTGGAAAGTAAACCCAATTGGTGTCCCCCGATAAAGAGTTGTATCTTTTGAATCAAGAGTCATGTCCAGGTAATATGTTAAAGTTTGTGTCATTTCATGTTTATCTAGAAGAGTCTGCACTGACGAACCTACATGTATAGCAAAGAGGTCAGCTGACCCACCTGAAATTTACAAAATCAATGTAAAAATTATGCCTCAAAAACTAACTCCCCTCAAGTTCATTTGTTCTGCCACTTATGTAGATTTTTATATATAGTACACATATTGTTTTATATGTAAAGAATGAATTTAACCATTTTCTAAAAGCATGTAACCAATTTTGTCCTTTGTATTTCTATATCCATAAATGTGCAGTTTACATCTTTTTTTGTTATAAACATAATTTGTTATGCATATTGTAATTAGTGTCGCTTTAAATTTTCCTCGATGAAGCAAGACTTTTTGGATGCAGTGCACATTGTATCAAAGAGAAGTTATTTAATGATTTGTTCAGTCACTATGTTAGCTTCGACTCTGCTATAATATGCTACCATGTTAAAAACTCTGTTTGCTATGAAAAAAAAAACGCTTCTTGGATGTAGTGCATATTGTTTCAAATTACATTTCAATCGTTATGATTTTTCTTCTTTAGTTTATGACCCCTCTCATGAATTATCCTGGATTCGCCCCTGATCTAATGTATCTTTCAAAAGCCAAAATTGAACTTTACTCTTTCATTAAGTAATAAATGTATCACAATGAATCATAACACATAAATACAAAATTAAACATATACATTGATGTCTCTCATAAATTATAATAAAGGAGATCAATTCATCAAATAAATTAAAAGAAGTTACCAAATTAATTTAAACAGGTAGGAAGGCTAGCTGCTCCGGGAGTTAGTCCCACATATTACATGAAATAGTAGAATATCACATCACCAAGTGTATTCTATAATTCAGCAATACATTTTCCATCAACAATTATAATATGGATTAACACTTGATAGGTTAAAAGGTGTAGAAGTTCGGGAGATTCGAAAGAAAGAATACGAAGAAGCATATTTCTTACTGGTAGGAACAAAATCTGTTTTGATATATATGCAGAGTGATGAAAAAAATGAACTTCTGCAATGAGACAGAACAAAAACAGTTCTAAAGGGACCTTTTATTTGAATTCAAATGAAATTTCACACCTTTCATTAAATTAACAATGCAGTGATGGTCTCTCAGCAATTTGATTCATAATCTAGTCGATAATATGCTTTCGTCTCAATAATTTCCCATCATGATGCTAAATTCAGCAGAATTCAAATTAAATTATTCATGCTCATGGCCTAAATTCAAAACTGAACCGAAAGCATGATGATCCTGAAATTTGAAGGGGGAAGAACAACATAAGAATCTCACGGTTAGAAGTTAAGAAATGAACAGTTTTGTATTAAATAAAGAGAAAAGAGTTAGTAGAAAATACCTAAATTTGGAGTCTGGAATCAGAGTTGATCTTCAACCCTTCGCCTTGTCCCGTTATTCGATTTTCATAAAGATAATGAATAATTATTAGAGAAGAGGATTGATTTTGGGAGGAGAAAAAGGTGAACGTGGAAGAGACGAGAATGTGAGGAGAGAGGGAAGATCGAGCCAACATTCAGTTACTGTGTGTGCGCATGTGCTTGATAACAAATGCATCCCTCAAAGCATGTTATTTTATTGAGCTGTGCTACACAGACCGCCACAAAGGACGTCCGAACCAGACCGAAAATACCCTCCACGTTGAATTCAGAGGGTATAATTGTCATTCTTGCTCTGACCACTGTCAGCCTCTCTCCCTCCAACAAATTCCAGCCAACCACTTCTCTCCACCACACCCGCACTTCAGACCGAATACCTGCTTTCGGTCTAAGTAGCATTTTTGTATTTTATTTTTTCAGAAGGGTATTTTAGATAGTACACAAAATGTTTCACTTTGACCTTTGACATCCAGTTTTGCATTATAATATAAGACATATACATACATTTATATATGTATGTGTATATATATTATAGTAATAATAATACTAGTTCCATCCATATGATTTTGATTGTTCGAAAATGTTAGAGCGTTTTGATTGTTTAAAATATGCATTTTGTTCTTTCCTCTTGCCATTCAAGATCATGTTGATTAAAGTTATACGATGAATAAGTATGAACCACATATACATGTATCGATGTATGCATCTTATAGCCAAAGATGTTTAATTTTTTATTCAATAAAAAGTTAATGGATGGATATGTGTTATAAATGCAAAAGCTTTTGTAGTCACAATGCTTAAAATGGTTTTTTGATGGCAAATTGGCAGTAAAATTTTGTTGATGGGTGGTCAAGCTTGGTATGACTGTGGGGGTTATAAACTAATGATGAGATTTCGTTAATGAATAAGAGTCCACACTAGCTAAAAGCCTAAAAAAGCATATGGGTGTAAAAGTGCATGTATAATTTCATTTCCAATAGCAAAACAATAAACTAAAGCAAAAGAAAAGAATGGTTAAAACTTAGTATTATTTAAAAAAAAAAATAGGTTGTATAACTATTCTTAATTATCACGATTTTTACGAGTGTTGCTTCAGGTTTAGTTCATGCTTGCAATAATGCTACCAGATCTACTACTGGGGAGCAACTAAAAGTACATGCACGTACATTTCGATTAAAAGTAGACTCACATGTGCATGTGTAGGTACACTTACACATAATTATAATTAAACTATTTATAAATTAACATACGTAGAAATATACATGTTTTTTTACCAAAAAATCGTATATACATCATTAGTGCAAAACATGTTTTACTTAGTAGCGTTTATTACAAATCATTTTTCTTTAAATCTAATATTACTATCTTAAGAAAACAATTTTTAGTTTCTTTGAGAAATATTTTGATTATAATACGTAAATTATACACACACATATATAGAATGTAAATCGGTCGGACAGAAGACGAAGATGGTTGTTTAGTTTTTATTCTAAATAAAATCGAATTGGACACGAATCGGAAAACATTTATGCTCTTATAGATTTTGTTGCTCTAGCTTGTGCCTAAAATTGAAATCAGACGGACGTAGACATGTGATTTTCAGACCTGGGCACGAATGGACATGGAAGGACATCGCTATTTATATCAATTTTATGTATTTTAATGTAGCTATCTTCAACTATATTATTTTAATCAAATGTACTTATATAATATATAAGAAGTTTATGTATTTTTTGTTAATCAATAAATCAAATAGTTATCCTTGATAATTTAAACAACATAATGGACATATATATATAATCATAAAAAAAAATCGGATGAATTTGAATGAACACAAACCAGATGATATTTTTTTCATATAAATTTTATTATTTTAATTGGTGTCCTAAATGGAATTCAAATAGACTTAGACGAATATATTTCGACCATGAACACGAAGGGACATCAGACACTTGTATGGCATTAATAGTTATATCACATATATACTATCTATTTAATAAAGATGATACAGTGTTATATGGATTCGTGATATATTCAATGGCTACCTAAACACACACACACACACATACACACACACTCACACACACATACATACATACATATATATATATATATGTATGTATGTATGTATGTATGTATGTATGTATATGTAACAACCCTGGTTTTCTGATTACTTGTATAATATCAATTAAATAGTGTATTAACGAGTTAATTGGGATTAAAGCTTGGTTTGAAGTTAAGATGTATAAATGTATTTGGCTGAGTTGAATTGTGCTTGAGAATGCAATTTGATTCAAAATTGCATGATTAATCAAAGAAATAAAGTGGGGTTTCAAAAAAAAAAATTAGTTAATCATTTGGTTTATTAATTAAGGGCTTTGGTGTTAACTTGGAGTAATTTAGAGAGAATAATAAATTTAATCATTGAGATGATTAAATAACGTGTTTCAGGAAAATAAAGAAGTAATATATGAGCTTTGAAGTTAAACTTTGAATTAATTACAATATTTATGATGAGTTGAATTTCAAACTCAATATTTGTTTGATAAATAAAATTAAAATGGATAGTAAAGTTGGGGAAAACTTTGTAATGTGAAACTGAGAAAAAATATGAATTTATAAGATTTTAAGTGACTTATTGTAGTAAATTGCAAATTATTGTTGAATAATGAATCTTTGATGTGAATTGTGTTTTCCAAATATGATTGAGTTGTAAATAAATTATAAAAATGTAAATATTGATGAAAACTCAAAATTTTCACATTAAAATAGTTTTTAATATAGTTGTAAAAATTATTTGGAATAATACAATGAATTTTGTACAAATTTAGTATCAAAATTATAAGCTTTGTACTTTAGAGCGTAAAATGTACAATTCATTTGCAAAAGATAAATCTTGGGTCAATATGATCAAATTAATGTTAAAAAGGTTTAAAAATATCTTAAATATGTTTGCATAATTTTTAGCAAGGCTAAATTTAGAGGTTAAATTGGTGAAATATAATGTTAGTAAGATGGTTTAAGGGTTAAATGGCCTATTTAAGCTTAACATAGCATAAATTAAACATTAATGATCTAATTAGTCCATAATTAAACCCAAACCATGTATTAAGAAGAGAGAAGTCTGGATACTATGTAGTATCTTCTTTCCCTTTCTCTCAAAACACATAGCAAAAGAACATAACAAATTCTCTTCTACAAACTCAAATCTCCACTCAAAACTCAAATCAAAGCTGAAATTAAGTTGTAAAACCAAACTTCAAGCCGGTATTCTCTTCAGAACCATGAATATTGCTTTCTATACGACGATGATTGGTAATATTCTTTTGTTTTACATTGAAGTTTTTCTCTTCATGTTACTGGAATTGATTTCTATAGGTGTTGCAACCTCTTAAAAGCCGTAAACTCCAACATTTTGCTCTTAATTGCCACAAAATCATTGCTTCAACCTAAAAACTATGAGTATAACTCACATTATTTAGTTTATTCAGAAGTTTATGATGATTTGTAGTTGTTTGGGGTAGAAATTGTGTCTCTATAAACATAAACTGAGTTTATGCTTACATTATCCAATCAGCTCTTTATCCAACTTTGTGATGTTATATCTTGCTCATTTCTTGTTGAAATCATGCCAAACCTTTTTTTTGAACGATAGCATCGTTCTTGGTCCATGTGCATGCTAATTTTAAAGTCATTTCGATATGTGTAGCTTTTGAATGATAGTATTGTCTCAGCACCTAGCATGCCATTTTTTCAATTCACAACATATAATCAATGTCTATTAATATATAACCCTCTTAGTACATAAGTCTCAAAGGAGGGTTGTAAATGAAACCAAATGCACCTTATTCCTCGTCCAGTAAATGAGAGAGGCCCTTGCAAATCCAGATAATTTCCAAGTACGTCTGGACGAATGCCACTTATAACCTTGTCTTTGGTTGTACACCCCAATCGAGACATCATTAATAATTCAAACGATGTGAAGATCTCCGGTCTTTAGCCACTGTTTTAAAGTATCTTCAGTACTCGTTGTATAGTTATTCGGAATGGGTCGAACCCCGGTCTTTCCGAAATAACTAGCGCATCTTTGCAATCAATTGATATATAAACATACCATGTGTCTCATTCCATTTCAGAATATTCATTTTACTCAAATCATTCTTCACATTGGGAATTATTCCCTCAAATATTATCAAAGATTTGCATTATGTAAACTTCTTGTTTAAATCTTTCCTTAGAAATCATTTCAAAAGATTATAAAATCTCATTTCACAAATTCAACTCAAATTGAGTATCTACGCTTGATCGAGATTATCAAACCTTACAAAAAGGTAATTTCTCAAACCATTATCCCATTCCCATCCCAGTCATCCCATGGTGCAAAACTGGTGGTACTCCATATCTAATATCCTCTATATTTTGGAAAGTTTAATTACCTTCTTTCATTTCAAATCTGATTAAAGATTTCAATTGTCTTTACGGGAAAATTTATTTATCCTAAACCCAAAATCATACTTACGATTTTTTTAATCTTATTTCTTACGCGGAAAACTCGCTTATCTTCTTTTAAGCAATTCTCAGACTCATTCCCATTATCATTTTTTAGGGAAAACTCTTTCATTCAAATCTTTATAATCAAACTAAATAAAAATTTCTTTTAAACTAATCTTGAGAAATTATCTTCTCCTTTTACCAGGTTAAAGAACAAATGTTATTTAAAACATCGTCCACCATAAACAAAAAAAATCAAACTTCCATTCAATTCCAATTTAATTTATTAATTGGAAAACTTCACTTTGAAAATTTTCATTAAATCTTAATTAAAAGATTAATCATTCTATTCCAAATTAGATCTTCGCCATATTTGGATTAAAAAGAATAGCATTATTTAAGACATTATTCACAATAAACCCACAATTCAATTGATATTAAATATAAGATTTTCCAGAATTTATATCAACTTATATTCAATACCAATTCTCATAATCAACGAATACTATAAGTGGAATAAAGATGTAAGACATCTTCCAAATTCCTCAAAATAGTAAACATCTACACAATGGTAATCAATAACAAATATCAATTAAAATCCAAATTTTATTCAAATTTGAACTACACATATTTCAAAATCTAACAGTTGTAACTTTTAACTCTCGTTTTCATTTGAAAACTCTTTTCATTATGAACCAAACGTTTCTCGTTTCAGGAGATCCGATGGTTGGATCTCCCGGTACATCAATCTGAAGTCAACGGTCGACGTTCGCGAAATATCGCTGAGCCACTACTCCTAGTCAGATCAAATCTTGACTTATAATTTAAAACTAAGTCAAATTTCCTTCCAAATAATTTATTTATTTTATAAACCATATATAATAGCTTTGAAAACTATTTATCCAGTATTTAACGTTAAACGTCAAAAACATCGTTAACCGTATTCAACGAGTTAGGCTAAAAACACAAAAATCGAAATATAGTTCAAAAATTCATATTTATTTTCCAAATCTCTTTAAAATCACTTATTATGATTTATCATAATTTTTTCATATTTTTAATAATTTTTATATGGCCATTTCAGTCGATTTCCAATTACGGTCATCGAACTACGTTTACAGTGGCCATTTCAAAAATAGATTTAAACATAACTTGAAATGTGATGACCGCCCATAACCCCCACACTAAGCAAGAGGAATAATGCGCTAAAAGGTGTGCCAGGCAGCTATGGATGATCATCAGAGTAGGTAAACAACATTGAAACCTGTTGTAGTACTCACAGCGCAAGGATAAAATATAATAGAACATATACAACAGGTAATGGTAACAAGGCATCATATAGCAAACTTTAGAAGATTTTCGCAACATCATGAAAGGTTATCCAACTGATACCAAAGTTTGTACATAAATCCTCACTACAACACTCATAGTGCACTCAAACAACGGAAACATAAATACTAGATAGTAATAAAACTGGTACGCCAGTCTCCGGCTCGTCTCCGCACAGCAGCATCGTCCGCACTAATCACCTATAACCTTCTACTTAGTCTGCCCATCCACAACCGGATGAACAACCTAAGGTAATAAGAGGAGACATAAAACCTTGACTCAGACAACAGTCTCAGTGAGCGATAAAACAGCTAACAAACTTCAACAATAATGTATATGAGAAGGGATAGATAAACATACTAATCTATCCACAACACCAGAGAAGAATTCAACCTTATCTTCCCCACATCGGACAGTGATAGCCTTTACAATAAACAATTAAACCATTCATCCATGGAAACAGAACACCCATTCAATCATGGTAAAGCACTCATAACATCCAGATTATATATATCTCATGTAAACCATCCTAATCGAATTCAATACCCCTCAAGCACAAGCCCCAGAGGCCTAAACCAATATCATACAAGCACCCAAGGTACATCTCCTTCGACATTGGACAGTCGACATGAGATGGTACAAACAGAACAACTAATCATCCATGACTAACTTTGGCTATCACCGCCAATCCTGCTTTGAAACCATCGTTAATCGTATGACGCCCAACCTTGTCATATGTCAAGGGCTGGTGGTAACCCCAGTTCTAGCATAAACTCCACACGCCTTTCAACGATACGTATGTATGTCCAACCTTGACAACTAGGCCTTTCAACGATACCCAAGGTACTCGACCAACAACCGGTCTTTTGGGTGCCCCCATCGCACCCCTTCTTTGAGCCTGCTAGAACTTACGACAACGATAATCTCTCAGTCTTCTCATCTCTAGTCATCCAACTTGACGACTTTTCATAGCTCAAGCAACCTTCTCGAGCAATCCATTATCCACCAACTCACAACTTTTGAGTAGTCACCTCATTTGTTGCTTTACACCAATCAATGAGCTCCTTTTAACACTTTGAACCTTCCTCCTTGAATTCACTTTGAAGTTGCACCACCACTGCGCTTTTCACTCAAATCTGGGTTGTACCCGAAAATATAATTTTCAGAAATTTGCCCTATGCGTCCGACCCTTCACACTGCTCGACCGACCAGAGCGACCGAACCTTCACACTGGTAGAACCAACCAGAGCGACCGACCCTCCCAACTTGGAGCAACCGACCCGCTACTTTACCACTTCCAGGCTTCACGACCGAGCTGATATGAGCGACCGACCCCTTTACTCAACCATAGGCTCGCTCGGTCGAACCCTTATTCCTCCAGGCTCGTTCGTCCGCTTGCCTTACACCCAGCTCGCTCGCTCGACCAACTCCCTAGCTCGCTCGAGGCCACTTTCTGTCTTGTTTCCCAAGAAATCACTCCCTGTAGCGAACGAACCCACTACGTGCGACCCAAAACTTGCACTTCATAATTTCTACTCCGATTCCACCAAAACTTTGCCAAGCGATAGATTCGACGAAATCAACTCATTCAATACATCCAATACAATCATAAGCATGTTATGAAACCACTAGCATTATGAAAATGACAATTATCATCAAACTATGCAAATTTCACCAAAATCCATAATAATTGAACATATAATCTAAATTATGGATCTAACTTGCATAATCACATGAAATAGCATATAAATTACCTATCTAAACTTGTCAAATCAGATCATAGGGTGGTTAATATGAAAATGTACTTAATATGGCATAGATCTATGGAAAAACACATGAATTTGATGAGAAACATGCACAAACACTCATATACTTCATTACAATCATGTGAGAGATGTAAATCACTCACCGATTCTCCCAAACAAGCAAAAATCAATGAAATAGGAATCTGGACAGCAAGCACCTCGCACCAAACACCTTGGTCCGATGAATCCTTACTTCAATTGACGTAGATCTAGCCTCCAATGGTGTAGATCTTCAATTTACCTCCTTGGATTTGGATTTTTAATGGAGGAAAGTGTTGGAGGAAGAAGGAGCACAAGGCCACCCAATGAGGAAATGAAAAACTAAACCATTTCCCATATCTCTCATCTTCTATTTATACCCTCCCATCAGCCCACTAATGGGCCTCTCCAATTCAGCCCATTATGGCTTACCAAACCTGGATAGCCAACTGGAAAATCTTAAAACAGCGATTACTCCCAAAATGATGAGCCAAATCTTTAATGTAACCACTCTACGGAAAGACAATCATCAATTCCTTTCCAATGTCACAAGTCTCATTCTCTGGTTCAACCCGAGTCAAAAGTTATGCCCTGTACAAGACTGACGAGGGAAAAATGGTCACAAACAAAATTGGTAAAAATTATGGACATGTATCACATCCCCGTAAGCAACATATCAAAAGATGAGAATGATCCAACCCTTAGGGAATAAAATAAAAATATTTTATGATCTTCCGATACATAAAATGCGGGTTGTTACATGAAATCTGTAAATTGGAACCCAATTTTTTTTCTTTCATTTGAAAGTTATCACTAATAGAAAACAAATGTTTCTAGTTTCAGGGAAATTCGATTTAAACTTCATTAGTTATGGTCGTTTGAAGTTCATGGTTGAAATTCACGAACTATCGTTGCACGATACATCCTATTCAAACCATATTATTATTTAAATTAAAATTCATCGACTCAATCCAAACATATTTTATAAAATGTTTATAAACTCATTTAAAGCGATTCAAATTTCAAATTTAGTTAAATAACAAAATTGAAAATTCTATATTATTATAATATTAAAATAATAATATTTTCCAAATATAATATTTTGAAATTCAAATTTTCCTGAAATCCATTATAAAAATAAATAAGATTAATGGAGTAATCCACTCGAGTTAAAAATGTCGCTTATATATCTAACTCGAGTTCACTTTTGAATTTACTGTTCAAAATCGTTATTAAATTAGAATAAGTCATTTCTAATTCAAAACTCATTCAAATCTATTTCAACCATTTTTTATTGTTGTTTGAAAACATTTTAGCCACATTTCCAAATCGTTTCGGATTTAAAAATCCAATTTCCATTTTTACGCTTTATTTTATTTAGATGAATATAATATTCATTTAAAATCCCAATTGAACTCGACTCAATCAATCCCCAAATTATTTCATATTTGCGGTGTCAGTTGTGTGTAAACAGTTATAATAACAACCATTACGGTTAAACATCCATCAAACAACGATCATAAGATAAGCATTATAATTTTTAATGCTTAAATGTACACAAATAGTATATAAATAACTATAAATAAACGTCCATCATCAATGAAACAATCATAGCAATGAAAAGCAATCAATATAATCAGATAACTATTATAATAACTTCTTAAATTAGTTCAGGGAGTTCTCACATTGATATTTGTTGATAGTTGTAATAACAATCGTTTTTAATTAAATTAAATAGGCTTTTAATTCAATCAAAAATAACCACTAGCTCCAAATCTCTCCAGGCCAGTTTCATCGCGTAGCCTTCGTCCATATGATCCTAACTGATCCTGTTTCATCAGATTTTGATAACGTATTGAATACTGTACATGTTATAAGTTTGTATATATTTAAACAATCATTATATTAATTAATAATTTAACAAAAAACCTTAATCTTGGTTATTCCTTAATCCCGCCCGTAAACCATCTTCCTCCTGAGAAAAAAAATTCGAGCCCGCTTCTTTTTCTATAATGGCCATTGTCGTAACTCTCTATCCCCTTTTCTCCTCCAACTCACTACCATTTAATCTCAAACCACTCCCATTCTCTCCCTATTCAAATTCTCTTTCATCACACACCAAAATGATACAACTCGAGCTCCCTAAGAAAATATGCGACATCGAGCTTCCAAGAGTGGGTTACAGGGAACCCACGTTCACAATCCTTTCCGAAATCCACAACGGGAATTGGTGCTGAACGATGTGCTAAGTCCAAATACAAGCTTCAAATCATGAAATATAGCACCAAAATCACAAACCCTAGCACAATCAACTTATGCTGTGTATTTTTCCTATGAACGAAACTTTACTCGAACCCATCAAAACACATACTAGATTGAAGAGCACCTCGCTAGCATCTCAAATATATATGTCTTAAGATTTGCAGGAATTTATTTGATTTTTTACGATTTTACAAATCAGGGTTTTTGCTATGAGGAGTAAATTGGTGGCGGGGTGATGTTTGACTATGGAATGAAATGGTCTAGGGTTAGAGGATGTTAAGGATAATATATAGGGATAGGGTAGCTTATAATGTAAGCTTAATATATTAATTTATATATCTTTGTTGTATCGCTACTTGTATTCGTCGTTTAAAAATTTGCACGGGCACATACAAACTCCATTAGGGTGAACATTGATATACATCTATCATTTGTCATTACGGTCCTAATGAAACTTGTTTCGTCAAACTCTGATTCCGTTTGCTCAAATAGCGCTAGTTGAAGCTCAAATTACCGATCGATTCACAATTTAATTACGCATAGTCACAAAACAACTCTAATTGTCATGAAATTTGAAATTTAGCAAAAATGCACTATTCTAGATCAAATAAAATTTGTTTTGTCGAAAACGGAGGTCTTTGCAAAATGGCTATATTTAAGGCTTAAATAAAACAAATGAAATATTAATAAATTCAAAATTTCAATTTAGTAATAATAAATTAATATTATTGTACATATCCAAATGAATTATCATATTGCTCCAAAATAAACGATGTGGATTTTAAACTCAATATCTCAATTTTCTAGCTAAATTGATATTCATTTTATAATAAATCCTTCTATTATATTTAATAAATCGTTATGGTTTATCAATGATTGCATAGCAACTATTTGGAAATTTTATTTGGACATAACTTACAATCTATAAAGCAAAATATCGATTTTTCACCTTCGTTAGAAAGATATAGTCAACTAGATTCTAACCTTTTTTATTTAACAAATTCTGGCTTATATTGAATTTTGTACGTTCATTTAAAGTTCAAAACATAATACTATGAACTACTGCGCCGATGCGAGCTCATTTCTAATTATTTTATAAATTATACGTTCAAATGTTAAATTAAATAAATTTCAAGTTGTTAATTCTTAAAATATATCATTTTAAATTGTTTCAAATATTAAATATTCATTAAATATTTCATAATAAAATCAGAGTCGTTACAATTTCAGAATCATTTTATAAACTCATTTTCTCAAATCAAGTATTTTTAATATATAAAACCATATGATTTTGCATACTTTGATAAGGTTAGGTTGTGATTTAAACGATATAATAAACCGTGTGGTATAGAACGCATTGGTTTATTATATGGGTTAACTATAGACTCGTTGATTGAAGCTATTATGGAGTGTGGTGCAGGCTGGCTAGTTGTAAATCGATTAGTGAAACATATGGTATGGGGCATATTGTTTTCACTTTTTGAGTTACTATTTGGAAGTATGTAGCACATGATTGTTATTTGTTCTTTCCAGTACCTTCTCCGAGAGCAGCTAGACTCGGGGGGGGACAGGGGGTCATATATATATATATATATACATATTCACTTTGTCGGGGGTCAAGTTATACTCAACCGAGGGGGTCATAGTGATGGATGCCTGAATATTTATATAGTGCTTGGCAAAGCTCCGGGGGTTGTATATTAGATACACGTGCAATTTGTTGTTTGAATCCACGTTTTGATGTAGTTTGTTGTTGGATCCACCTTTCAATGTTAGTTGTTATTTGGATCCACTTTACGATGCTTTTGTTGATTTTTTTCATTTGCTGATTTTGAACCAATTTGTGATGATGTTGTTGATGTTGACCTCCTTTATATACCCTTATGCTATTATGATGTTTTAATATGGTGATCACTTATATGTCGAAAAAACTCCATATGAGTTTTATACATCGACATTTTGATGGACATGCCCGTTTATTATTCTTTGGAGCTTTGGATACTATAAGTGTTTGCATCCAACGCATAGCACTCGATGCAATTAGAAAACCTTTATCTGATGTTATCGGTGCCATTCATGTGACCCTCATACGATGTTTAGTTGTACCTTATAACATGAATCATATGGTGTACCTAATTGAATCTACTCTTTCTCTGCACGAGAAAAGTTATCCCTTATGATGTTATATTTCATCCATTATGATCCAGTCACTCTGTTTAAACTAGACCGATCCGTGTATTTTATATATTCGGTCCAGACCGAGTCATTTCATGATAGCTTTTGTTGTAGAGACCATCTAATCCAGCTTTTACTATGGACTATTTATTAACTTTTAACACTTAGGCGTATTTCGGACTAGTGACCTAGTTAATTTGTTGTGTATTCTACTATATTTATATATTATATTATAGGATGTATATTGTGGTTTTTATAACCAATTATGTACACTACTATGTATTGTACAATCTATTATACTTGATGCATATGCATATATAAATGATTGTGTTTTCTGTCATGTGATCTATATGATTTAATATTGCTTTTTTGTGGGATTGATCTATTAGCAACTGTAATATTGTGTTAGGAAATAATTAAGTATGTCGATGCTCTTAGGGTAAGAAAAAAAAGCACTATATCGATGTACTTGATACTTGTTCAATACCAGATTTACGGATGGTCGCTCCTTACCATCACTATTCTTCATACTAGCAGACGACATTATCTGTTAATGCTCTTTGTTAATATGGGTCTTGGTGTAGGGCATTACAGCTTGGTATCAGAGCAGGATTCAGAACAAAACGTGATGAACATACAACAGTATAAATATTATAATACATCAAAGTATAATATGAGTGCCAATACCGTCGCTATTGAAGTTATCCTTAATTGTTTCCTTAACCTTTTTGTGTCATTTGGGGAAATATAAGCGATAATACATCTAGGAATGCAATCTAAAATTCCGTAGTATTCCTTATTTAAACTAATAATATAAAATCCATGGGAATGATATCTATCTTATCTTATGCTTTCATCTTATTGATGAAAAAGGAAATGATGGTAACTCTGGAGCTGCACAATCCACCAACCCACTTATAGACAGAGTTAATATGTCTATTGAGCAGTTTGTGGAGTTGTTTCGTGGTACAAAGCTCGTAGCCTCTACTCATTTGTCTCCTTTACATAATAAGGTAGTGACATTCCAACTTAATATTTATTTTGGGGAACTAATTGACTCAACTCTTCCCTTAGAAGCAGACGAGAAAGGAAAAGAGATAGAGAGCAATAATGAGTCTGTAGTTCAGAAGTGTTTGAAGAGAAAGAGGTTTCCCTCCTGTAAATAAAACTCCATTAGTATAACAAGAAGAAAGCGCAAATTGTTCCTAGTTCATCTTCTGGAGTGGCATTTCCCAAAAAATGGTATGTTATAAATGCAAATCTCGTTATCATTTGGCCAGAGATTGTCCCAATCCCCTTACTTGCTGTTACTGCAAGAAGATGATATTGATCCTTATCATGTCCTAAAAAGTTAAAGAAATATGAATTTAGGAAATTCATTATTGGGATATTTCTGGAGGACCTTCGCATCCTAAAGGTATCATTTTCTATTTCTGATGTTTTTATTTCATCCTATAATTGCTTTATTCCAGTTCTTTTCGATACAGATGCGCCATACTAATACATATTGAAAGAGCATGTAAATAGTGTATTCTTAAGAATAGTTGCTTGGTAAATAGTGCATTTTAAAAGAATATCAAAAACTTTTCTTGTATTTTCTTTCTGTGCGAATCAGCACATAAATTCTTATCTTGGTTTCGAGATAACTTTTGTGAATGAATCAACCTGTTCGATATAAAGTTCAAATGCTGATAATCAAGTATTAGCATTATCTTGATTAGATTGTATTGATATATCTTGTACTTCGGACAAGTATGATTTGGAAGCTCCCTTTTATTTCTTTGAATCTCTTGATAATGATGGCATATCTCGGATTCCTATAGCTGCAAAAATTCTTTTGTGTTTAGACCTATTTCGGATCTACCACCTAAGTCGGAGGTTGATTTTCATATCAATCTTATTTGTTTTACTTAGCTTGTGCATCATCTTTCCACGAGGATGTCTATTAAGAGACTTAGGAACTCATAGAATCACTAAGAGCTTAATCCCTTTGTAGTATTGTAATCTATTCCCATACTTGTTTCACCTGTTCAGTTGATGGTATGATGATATGTTCTAGTTACGGGAATCATTTTGTTGATGCTTTGAAACTAGATTCATATCTCATGCATCATGTTCAGCCTTATGAGTCTTAATTCCTGGACAATGACCAATAACCAGAAGGATAAAATGAAACCTTTAATGAATGTAAATATGAATAAATTAAATTAATCATAGTGTGTAATAGAAACTAATAGAATGTTTTCGTTGGGCACCTAATTTGATGATCTATGCATGAGAGAATAATTATTGGGTCGTATTTATTTAAGTTAAAATAAGTTTATTGGTGATAATAAAATAAATATAGCCAAAGTGAAATATTTGAGATTAATTATTATGTCAATCTATCCATTGAGTAATTTAAGAATTCTGTTTGGTACATCTGACCAACATTATCGATAGGAATTTCTTAAATATTATTATGAAATGTTCAAACATGGTGTTTGGGCAATAGAAAATGATTAAAGAAAACAGTAAGTACCAAGATAATGTTAAGACACTAAATGGATTGTGAAAGGTAGCTAAGTATGGCGAGGCAATATCGATATTAAATCGACTTTGCATCCACTAAATAGATTGAGTGGCTTAATATTATTTTGAAATGAGTCAACATAACTGTTTAAGTGAAATGGTGTTTTGAGAAACCAAAGAGTAAATAACCTAAACATATGCAATATTTTATGAATACACTATCATATATTTTGATGATATATCCAGCCACCAAATTGTAGTAATAGCCGAGAAAGAAATGGCAAGGCCATTTTGATTTATAATTAAAATCGCAGCCTTTTAATTATGTGATTTTTTATAACTATGGCAAGGCAACGTCATTAATTTATTTTTGAGATTTGGAAAGTTATGTGTTTATTTTTAAAATATGTGCTAAGGAAAAAGGACTTTAATATGGATTGTATTTTGGAAGGAGAATAAAACTAAACATGAATCAACGGAAAGAATTTGCATAATTATTAAGACGAATAAACTAAGAAATTTGGGGGCATGGGTGAGTGGTTGGTTGAAATGGAAATAAGTCAAATTTAAATAGGGAGATTTTTTTTAATAAGTTCCAACCATATTTGTTGAATAAAGAAAATGACATTTCGAAATTAAATTAGGAAGTAATAAAAATAAATTAAAAAGATTCACTTAGTTAGAATGTAATAGATTCGGTTAGTTGTCACTAAATAATAATTTTGTTGTTAAATGAATGTTGAATTGAAGATTAATTACTAAACGGATACTAAAATACGGAATAATGATTCAATGACTGAATATGAAAATATCCTACATCGATTTACTGAGTTGTTATAAACCAAATGAATGATTTTGAAATCAAAAGTTTTAAATGATTATAAAACATGGTAACTTAACCTACGGTGCATATAATTTCTTATGTTTGGGTTGTATCAGATCACCTAACTAAAATCCATTCAACCCATTTCTATTAAATTTAATAGGACATCCCTTCATTTACCCAATTTGTGCATTGGAAATCGTGTGACCTCACGATATTCCTAGTCCGTTTGTCGTGATCTTGATCCGAACTTTGTTATTAGTTTCAGGCAGAGTCTTCAGAAGGAGTTGGAAATAATGCCTAATCTTGTATTGCTTACCACCTACAGTCAGAGGGACAGATTCAGTGAGTGCATCATATTCTTAATAATTCACTTCATGCACAGGTCTTGGATTTTGTGCAATAGTTTTGTAGACCACCTTCCTCTTGTCGAGTTTATATATGTTAATAACCATCTATCAAAAATAATGTGACTCCTTTTAAAGCATTATACGAAAGACCATGTCGATTACCATCGTGCTGGTTAGAGCCTGGGAAAAAAATGATTTTAGGCCCTAATTCCGTTCGAGAAGCTTCTAAGAGAATTACTCTTATTCGAGAGAAGAATGAAAGAGGCACAGAGTCGCCTGAAATCCTACATCGACAATCATTAGAAGCCTCTTGAGTACTTTATTGGTGAATCTGTTTTATTTGTGCATCTCGTTTGAAAGGAACAACATACTTAAATCAGACTGGGAAAATTGACTCCCCGATACATATGATCATTTCCTATCGCTGAGCGTATCAATCCTGTAGATTATTGAGTAGCACTTCCAACCCAGTTTTTGATATATGTGGTGTTAGGGATTAAGATGTTGATGATGATGACTTTGATGAAAACAAACTTTTTTCAATTATTATTATTATAAAATATATATTAACACTATTATCTAGAATATATATACATATATATATATACAGGAAATCTATGCAGGTATTGATTATTAAAGACTGTACAATTCAGGGAATCAAAATTTAAAAAAGAAGTGTAACAACCCGGAAATTCTGAACCAATTTAAAAAATTTATTTTTACAATTTTAATGGATTTTGAATATTTAAAATGATTTATTTTAAATAATAACGATTTAAAATTTATTTAAATCGAAGTTAGAACGTATAAATTTATTTTAATTATAAAACGAGCTTGAAATGGCGCGGTAGTTTGAAAATTAGATTTCTAATTTCAAATGAATATACATAATTCAATATAAATAAGAATTGGACGAAACAAGAAACATTTGAATTTGTTTAATTATATCTTTCAAACGAATGTGAAAAATTCAGATTTCATAATATAAATTGAAAGTTTTGTCCAGTTTAAAATCTAAAATAGCCGCTATGGAATTTATATATATTTTAATATAATATATAGCCCCTATAAATAGCCATTTTGCAAAGGACCTCCGTTTTTAACGAAACCACTTTAGTTGGATCCGGAAGGTCAAATTATCATTATATTCCAAATTTCATAATTTTTGGAATTAATATGTGAGCGTGGTGAATTTAAACGCGTTTGGTACTTTTAGTTTGAATTTAGTCGATTAGAAAACGACCATTTTTCAAACGGTCTCCAAATTCGACAAAATTAGTTTTGCTAGGACTGTATCGTTAAAACATAGCTAGATTTATTTTTCTGTAATTTTCAGAGTTCGTATGTGGCCCCGATAAATTAAAATGTACATTTAAAATCAATATATATTGATTTATGTTTTAATTTTGGTAAAAACTGACTAAAACAGTCGAATTGGCTTAAGAAGCATATCGCATTGTGCCCGAAATAGGGGTAATTAGCTAGGAACGACAGTCGTTGGGTTTGATTTGGAGGTCGGATCGATAAACTAGTATTTTTGAAATTAAAATAATATTATATATATATATAATAATTTTCTTTAAACCCTAACTCGTTCATTATAATTTCAGCCGCCGGGGGTTAAAACCGATGGCTATAATCGCTCGTTGCTTCCTTCCTCAAATACGATTAATCGACACAATGAATCGAAGTGCTTCCAAAGGAAAAATCGAAGACCATGTCACGATCTTCAACTTCAACGGCAGTGATCGGTTTTTGTTTAACGTAGTGCTCGGATTTTGGGTGGAAAGCTACTCCATTCGCAGCGCTTTCTCGGCCGCTAGGGGACTTCGAACTTCACTTGGCTCAGGGTGGAGGCGTCTCATGCAAAGGGCGACGTCGGTGGAGGATCTGATGGGGGCCTGACACTCTCGATTGGTGTGTGATGAGGAAGCTTTCTCTTGAACGATGGGTTTATTTTCCTGGAGCGATACAACGAGGAAGATTGAAGGGATAAGGGCCTAATTAATTTGATTAAGGTTTAAGCTTAATTATTAAACTAATAATGTTATTTAAATTGTTCAATGTTTAAAACGGTCATAACTCTTTCGAATGGGAATAGAATTCGGCAAATCAAAGTCCGTTGGAATCATCTCAATGAGAACTACAACATGGAACTGACCAGAACAGAAACGAGGCACATGGAATTTTTGAGTTAAATTAAATGATCGTTTAATTTAGTTCAAAAATAAAAATTCAGAAATAAAGAATGGCGGAGTGGAAACCGATTGTGAGAACTCTCTCTCACTCAAATTATTTTACAGTTATTATATAATAGGTTGCAGATGGGGCTTAGTTGATCATGACACTAGTTTTTGTACAAACCATAGATGATTTGCGCGATTTGATTGTATCGTGGGAAAAATTAACTGTATTGTGTATTATGATTGTGATATTGAAATGGAGTAAATAAAATATATATATATGCGATATATAAATTACTTATATACGTTGTATAAAATTCTCTTGAAATAAAATAAATATTCATTTACAAATCGGATGGTTTGTTTATATACACCCATTTAACTGATATCGATTAGGACGATAAATTTTACATATCGCCCAACTACACAAATAATAAACAGTATTTGTTGGTTGAAACCTCACACGGGTATTGGGATGATATTTGACATACACTAATCCCAATTGTTTAGCTGTATGTCAATCGATGGGTTGACAGACTGTATAAGCGTATTTATTTTAACGCTTATACAGTTGTAAAATGCACTTTGGATGTTGTATGAATTTTTAATAATTGTTTATCATTATTGTTGTATACATGCGATGTATAAAATCCATATAACTGGAATTATATTGCAATTGATTGAGTCTGATTCCAGTTCAGAATTAACGAATATTTTAAAATTATATTCAGTGAATAATCAAAATGTGATTTTCATGTCCGATTTTGGATGGACATGAAAAAAGAGAAATGTGAAGCCGTGTTAAGTAGTTAAACGCCATTTTAACACGAATGGGATTTTCTGTCGATTTTATTCATTTTATAATGAAGATCAAAAAGTGAATTCAAAATCTGATATTTTGAATATATTATCATTTTAATATTATAATGATATGGAATATTCAATTTTGATTTGAAAATTGAAATGAAATTGAAATCATTTTAAAATGTATTTAAAACGAATATATTAAGAAATATTCAATTTTGATTTGAAAATTGAAATGAAATTGAAATCGTTTTAAAATGAGTTTAAAAAGAATATATTAAGGAATATTCAATTTTGATTTGCAAAATTGAAATGAAATTGAAATCATTTTAAAATGAATTTAAAACGAATATATTAAGGAATATTCAATTTTGATTTGAAAATTGAAATGAAATTGAGTTCGTTTTAAAATGAATTTAAAACGAATATATTAAGGAATATTCAATTTTGATTTAAATCGAAATGGAAGTGGAAATCGTTTTTAAAACGAATTTATAAACAAATTCATGAAATACGATTTAAATGGAAATCGACGATATATATATATATATTATTATATTATATATATATTATATATATATAATGGCCTGAATAGAATGCACCGCACAACGACTGTTCGCGAATTTCGACCATTAACTTCAAATTGATGTAACGGGAGATCCGACCATCGGATTCTCCTAAAACCGTAATCATTGGGTTCATATCAAAAAGAGCTTTCCAAAGGATATAAGAGATTTAAATTTGAACGGTCGGATGTTAAGATATGTCCAAATCAAATTCAGAAAAGGTCGCCATGGATGTAGTTCGGTGGCCGTTATTGGAAACCGACCGAGATGGCGATATTAAAATATGGGAAAATTATCTAAAATCATAATAAATGATTTGGAAAGAATTTGGATGAAAATTTCCTGTTTTGAAAAGATAAAAATATATTTTTATCGAAAAGAACTAGTTAAAAACTAGAATAAATATCCAATTATTTTTAGAAATAATAAAATGGATTTGTAAATGGGGTTTAAAATAACTAGAATTTTCCAAATAATAATTTGGAATGGATTTGGAATGGATATTATCTTCGGATATTTCGATATTGGATTCCGTGATTATACAGATATTTTTGAGGAATTTGGAAGATATATATATATATCGTTATTCCCAATACGATATTTGTTGATGTCAGAATTTGATATTGAGTATAAGCCGATATAATTTCCGTTTAGTGCTTTGTATTTAGTATCAAATTGGATTTTGGGTTTGTCGTGAATGATGTCTTAAATAACACTGTTCTTAAACCTTGTGTGAAAAGAAAAAATCTTTTAATTGCGATTATTAGAGTTTCCAATTATATTTAGTAATTGGAATAAAATGGAATGTGAATTGGGTTTATTGTGAACTGTGTTTTTAACGACATTCGTTCTTTAACCCGATTTATAGTGAAATGTGATTTGGAATTTATAAATCTTTTTATTAAGATTTAATGGAATTTTTCCAAAGTAAAGTTTTCAAATTTAATAAAATAAACTGGAATGGAATGGAATTCGATTTGTTAATAATCGAAGTGAGCTTCTGTGGAGGAAGACTGCTAATATATATGGAATTTAAAAGACTTTGTCGTTATTCCATTTACATTATTAGTCGAATAGGGAAATTGATATCGATTATATATTGATTTGTTTCCTGTGAAGATTCCATGGTTAATGGAATGTGATTTTGGGTTTATCATGAACTGTGTTTTAAAAGACATTGGTTCTTTAACCCTGTTAAAGATAGGATTACATGTCTAACATTGTATTTTGAACTGTGTTGTTGATCTCTGCTAAATATATATATCTGTTTGGTAGCGGAGAATTTATTCTCTTGCTTAACACCCTTCTCTAAGACGTATGAGCTTAGAGGTTATATATTGGCAGAAATCAAAGATACGGTGTAGATTGTCAATGCGACATGTTTGATTTTCCATAGTTAAATAATCACTAATAATGATCATTGGGAAGATTAAAACTAAGTGGAATTTTAATGAATCTTTAATTAGATTGAAATGTGAACGTGATAATTTAAATTATCAAATTTGTGAAATGATCGAGATTGGAGTACCACCAGTTTTACTCCAGGCGATAGTTAAATCTTTAATTAGATTTGAATGTGAAATGGTAATTAATTTTTACTGATAACACTATGGTGTTAGATATGGAGTATTACCAGTTTTTCTCCATGGGATGAATAGGTTGGGATTGGGAAATATAATAAGTGGTTACTTCGGTAAGGTGCGCTAATCCCGACTAGTTTGGAAAACCTTAGTTTTGTTTAAATTGTGAAAAGAATATTTGAATAAAAGAATATTCTGGATTGGAATGAGGCGTATGTTTTGGAATGAGGCGTATGTTGTGTTTTTATAGCATTTGATTATAAGATACTTGAATTATTTGGAAAGGCCAGGTTTATACCCATTCTGAATAATTGATTCGACGATAAGTCGACGATGAAGACGGTGGTTGAAGACTGGAGATCTTCACATCGTTTGGATGATTACTGATGTCTTGATTGGGCTATACACTCGAGACAAGGTAATAAGTGGTGATCGTCAGTATGTACTTGGAGATCGACCGGATATGCGAGGACCTCTCCGCTGTATTGGATATATGGGAAGAGGAATAAGGTGCCTTCGGTTTCGTTCAGACCCGGAACGGACTTGTAAAAGGATGTGTGTCTGACATTGGATTTTATTCTATGTTGATTGATTTCTATTAAATATATATCTGTTTGGTGGCGGAGAATTAGCCCAGACATTTTACTTATGTGGATATTGGAAAGCGAGATACCTCGGATTTGAGTCGCTAGTGGCTCTTGGTTTGGTGGATATACGGACCAGATTTATGCCCCATAGGGTAGGGAAACATATTGTTAAGGAATTACTAATCCTCAAACGTAAGAGAGGACTGGCCCTGAAGATCCAAGGTGCAGTTGCGGCTGATCCTGAGGCTCGGGCTAGCGAGTCTCGGATTCGGTAAGGATGATCCCTTGCCTTGGTTCACGGTGGAAATCCAATTTCCAATACGACATCGTGCGGTTTTAATTATAGAACTAGTATGGCGACATGATATATGGTACCCATGCCGTCTATGATTGATAACATTTATATTTGAAGTTTTTTTAACACTATGCACTTATAATAGTATCAAATGATTTTTTAAAACATACCAAGCATGTTTGGTTATTATAAGGGAAAACTCTATCCTCCGGCTTGTGTTGCATTGTGTGATTGGACCTGAGTCTTATAATAGCTTCATTTTTCGAAAAACATTGTGTTGTTTATAAACTATTTATGCACGGGTATTCTTGGGAGAAACCCGTTTCGTGTTATACGGCGTGGTCCCTTGATTTACTTTACTTTTAAAGCAAAGTTTTAAATAACTGCTTTAGTTCTCACACCAGTCCCATGACTGACTCGGAGTTTATTGTTTCTACCTAAACTCTGGGCGCCCATATTTTCTACACGGGCAGCTTGTAGTTTTGGTTTTTGCAGATATTTCTTTTCCCAGGATCCTGGATTACAGCTGGAGCTATATTCGGAAAGCTTTGTATCCGTGTATTTCTTTCAGTTGTGTTATGTATTATTTTTTCGCTACTATGTAATGTATTTTGATCTCTGATATTTTTCAATGTGTAATATTTATTTGTACTCTGTAATATTCTTGTACTCTAATGTAAATTGTTGTTACAGCAACGAAATATTCGATTGTTTGTGTTCTGATTTGTTGTGTTCTCAATTCAATCCGGGCTTTCCCATAAGGGTGAGTTTGGGTTGTTTCAGCGTGGTATCAGAGCTTTGGTTTACAGAGCTCAAGAACAAGACACATTAAGACCGAACGAAAGAATTCATCAGATATTGGATTAGTAATATCCAATAAGAATGACTCGTTAGAGATAGGATCAGTAGTATCCTAGAACGAGTGTGAAGAGTGTTATTTTTAAAATCAAATTTAGTTTTAAAATTTTATATCAATTATTCGTATTTGAATATTTTATTTTAAATTGAATTTGGACAATCTAGTATAGGGATATTTGGAGTATATGCCTGACGAGATGTATATTCGAAGCCTTATATACTAGATAGATATAGAATCACACTCCAGTCGCCCGGAGATGATTCTGATGATCGTCCGGACATCATCATTATTTATGTTCGAGTTTCGAAAGTGGGATATCCATATATTTCTAATTGACTGGTGTGAGAACCAAAACTTAGATAGGGTCTATTTTTGGAATTGGCATCAAAAATATGATTTTTGAGTATATAAAAACTATGAATTCAAACATTTAATCAACTAATTGATTGCTGGTTGTGATGTTTGATTATTAGTTTAACTAATTAAATTACTGGAAGGATAAAACCAATATGTAAATGAAACCCAAATCGAATCAAATATAGAACTGAATTGAAAATTGATTGCAAGTGCGTACATGTACATATATATATATGTGTGAACAAGTCATAACATGGAAGCTAAGAAGAGGAATAAAATTGTATGCCCTAGGTACATATTTAATGTATTTATTGGGGTTTGATGATTTTATGAATTGATTGGCTAGCCGCTTGGCTTTTTCCTTTTCTTTTGGATTGATGAGGGCGTTAACAAAAATTTTGGGAAATTAGAAAATTCTTTGAAACTAAAAAGGTGAAGAATGAAAGCCAGATTGAAAGTTGAGTTGGTTATTTAAACAACTTTCAGCTCCGTTCCTTTTCGAGAATGAAAAGATTTTAAGTGAGGGAGATTGTAACAACCCGGAAACTCTGAACCAATTTAAAATTTTTATTTTGGCAATTTTAATGGATTTTGAATATTTAAAATGATTTATTTTAAATAATAACGATTTAAAATTTATTTAAATCGAAATTAGAACGTATAAATTTATTTTATTTATAAAACGAGTTTGAAATGGCACGATAGTTTGAAAATTCGATTTCTAATTTCGAATGAATATACAAAATTCAATATAAATCAGAATTAGATGAAACAAGAAACATTTGAATCTGTTTAATTATATCTTTCTAACGAACGTGAAAAAGTCAGAGTTCATAATATAAGTTGAAAGTTATGTCCAGTTTAAAATCTAAAATAGTCGCTATAGAATTTATATTTTTTTTAATATAATATGTAGCCCCTAAATAGCCATTTTGTGAACGACCTCCGTTTTCAACGGAATCACTTTGTTGGATCCGGAACGTTCAAATTATCGTTATATTCCAAATTTCACAATTTTTGGAATTAATATGTGAGCGTGGTGAATTTAAACGCATCTGGTACTTTCAATTTGAATTTAATTGACTGAAAAATGGTCATTTTTCAAATGGTCTCCAAATTCGATGAGATTAGTTTTATTAGGATTAGTCATCAAAACATAGCTAGATTTATTTTTCTGTAATTTTCGGAGTCCGTATGTGGCCCGATAAATTAAAATGTACGTTTAAATTCAATATATATTGATTTATATTTTAATTTTGATAAAAGCTGACTGAAACAGTAAAAACTGGCTTATGAAACATATCACATTGTATCTGGAATGGGGGTAATTATCTAGGAACGACAGTCGTTGGGTTTGATTTGGAGTTTGGATCGATAAACTAGTATTTTTGAAATTAAAATGATATTACATATATATATATATAATAATAATTTTCTTTAGACCCTAACTCGTTCATTATAATTTACACCGCCGGGGTTTAAAAGCGATGGCATTAATCGCTCGTTGCTTCCTTCCTTAAATATGATAAATCTTCAACTTCAATGGCAGTGATCGGTTTTTGTTCAATGTAATGCTCGGATTTTGGGTGGAAAGCTGCTCCGTTCGCAGCGCTTTCTCGACCATCAGGGGACTTCGAACTTCACTTGGCTCAGGGTGGAGGTGTCTCATGTGAAGGGCGACGTCGGTGGAGGATCTGATGGGGGTCTGGCACTCTCGATTGGCGTGCGACGGGAAGCTTTCTTCTGAACGATGGGTTTATTTGCCTAGAGCGATACAACAAGGAAGAAAGAAGGGATAGCGGCCTAATTAATTTGATTAAGGTTTAAGCTTAATGATAAAACTAATAATGTTATTTAAATTGTTCAATGTTTAAAACGGTCATAACTCTTTCGCACGAGAACGGAATTCAGCAAATCAAAGTCCGTTGGAATCATCTCAACAAGTGCTACAACATGGAACTGACAGAACGAAAATGGAACACATGAAATTTTTGAGCAAAGTTAAACGATTGTTTAATTTAGTTCAAAAACAAGAATTCATAAATAAAGAATGGCGGAGTGGAAACCAACTGTGAGAACTCTGTCTCACTCAAATTATTTTACATTTATTATATAATAGGTTGCAGACGGGGTTTAGTAGCTCCTAACACTACTTTTTGAACAAACCGTAAATGATTTGTGTGATTTGATTGTATTGTGAGAAAAATTAACTGTATTGTGTATTATGATTGTGATACTGAAATGGAGTAAATAATATATATATATATATGCGATATATAAATTATTTATATATATTGTATAAAATTCTTTTGAAATAAAATAAGTATTCATTTACAAATCAGACGGTTTGTTTATATACACCCATTTAACTGATATTGATTAGGACGATAAATTTTACACATCACCCAACTACACAAATAATAAATAGTATTTGTTGGTTGAACCCCCACACGGGTATTGGGATGATATTTGACATACACTAATCCTAATTGTTCAGCTGTATGTCAATCAACGGGTTGACAGACCGTATAAACGTTATTTATTTATTTTAATGCTTATACAGTTGTAAAATGCACTCTGGATGTTGTATGAATTTTTAATGATTGTTTATCATTATTGTTGTATACATGCGATGTATGAAATCCATATAACTAAAATTATATGGTAATTGATTGAGTCTGATTCCAGTTCAGAATTAATGAATATTTTAAAATAATACTCAGTGAATAATCAAAATGTGATTTTCATGTCCGATTTTGGATGGACACGAAAATAGTGAAATGTGAAGCCGTGTTAAGTAGCTAAACGCTATTTTAACACAAACAAGATTTTCTATCGATTTTATTCATTTTATAATGTATATCAAAAAGTGAATTCAAAATCTGATATTTTGAAAATATTATAATGATATAGAATATTCAATTTTGATTTGAAAATCGAAATGAAATTGAAATCATTTTAAAATGAATTTAAAACAAATATATTAAGGAATATTCAATTTTGATTTGAAAATTGAAATGAAATTGAAATCGTTTTAAAATGAATTTAAAACGAATATATTAAGGAATATTCAATTTTGATTTGAAAATTGGAATGAAATTGAAATCGTTTTAAAATGAATTTAAAACAAATATATTAAGGAATATTCAATTTTGATTTGAAAATTGAAATCGTTTTAAAATGCATTTAAAACAAACACATTAAGGAATATTCAATTTTGATTTAAATCGAAATGGAAGTGGAAATCGTTTTTAAAACGAATTTATAAATGAATTCATAAAATATGATTTAAATGGAAATCGAATATATATATATATATACAATGACCTGAATAGAACACGCCGCGCAGCGACCGTTAGCGAATTTCGAACATCAACTTCAAATTGATGTAACGGGAGATACGACCGTCGAATTCCCCTAAAACCATAACCATTGGGTTCGTATCGAAAAGAGATTTCTGACGGATATAAGAGATTTAAATTTGAATGGTCGAATTTTAAGATATGTCCAAATCAAATTCAGAAAAGGTCGCTATGGATGCAGTTCGGTGGCCGTTATTGGAAATCGACTGAAATGACGATATTAAAATTATTAAAATATGGGAAAATTATCAAAAATCATAATAAATGATTTCGAAAGAATTTGGATGAAAAATTCCAGTTTTTAAAAGATAAAAATATATTTTTATCGAAAAGAACTAGCTAAAAACTAGAATAAATATCCAATTATTTTTAGAAATAATAAAATGGATTTGTAAATGGGGTTTAAAAGAACTAGAATTTTCCAACTAATAAATTGGAATGGGTTTGGAATGGAAATTATCTTCGGATATTTCGATATTGGATTCCATGATTATATGGATATTGTTGAGGAATTTGGAAGATATATATATATCGTTATTCCCAATACGATATTTGTTTATTTCAGAATTTGATATTGAATATAAGCCGATATAATTTCCGTTTAGAGCCTTATATTTAATATCAAATTAAATTTTTGGTTTGTCGTGAATGGTGTCTTAAATAACACTGTTCTTAAACCCTGTAAGAAAAGAATAAATCTTTTAATTAAGATTATTAGAGTTTCCAATTATATTTAGTAATTGGAATAAAATGGAATGTGAATTGGGTTTATTGTGAACTGTTTTTTTAACGACATTCGTTCTTTAACCCGATTTACAGTGAAATGTGATTTGGAATTTATAAATCTTTTTATTAAGATTTAATGGAATTTTTCCAAAGTAAAGTTTTCCAATTTAATAAAATAAATTGGAATGGAATGGAATTCGATTTGACAACAATCAAAGTGAGCTTCTGTGGAGGTTAACTGTTAACATATATGGAATTTAAGAGGCTTTACCGTTATTCCATTTACATTATTAGTCGGACACGGAAATTGAAATCGATTATATATTGATCTGTTTCCCGTGAAGATTCTATGGTTAATGGAATGTGATTTTGGGTTTATCGTAAATTGTGTTTAAAAGACATTGGTTCTTTAACCTAGTTAAGACATGATTACATGTTTAACATTGTATTTTAAACTGTGTTGTTAATCTTTGCTAAATATATATCTGTTTGGTGGCGGAGAATTTATTCTCTTGCTTAACACCCTTCTCTAAGACGTATGAGCTTAGAGGTTATATATTGGCAGAAATCAATGGTACGGTGTAGATTGTCGATGCGGCATGTTTGATTTCTCAAAGTTAAATAATCACTAGTAATGATTTTTGGGAAGATTAAAACTAAGAGGAGTTTTAATGAATCTTTAATTAAATGTGAAAGTGATAATTTAAATTATCAAATTTGTGAAATGATCGAGAATGGAGTACCACCAGTTTTACTCCAGGCGATAGTTAAATCTTTAATTAGATCTGAACGTGAAATGGTAATTAATTGTTACCGATAACACCGTGGTGTTAGATATGGAGTATTACTAGTTTTGCTCTATGGGATGAATAGGTTGGAATTGGGAAATATAATAAGCGATTACTTCGGTAAGGTGCGCTAATCCCAATTAGTTTGGAAAACCTTAATTTGTTTTAAATTGTGAAAAGAATATTTGAATAAAAAATATTCTGGATGGGAGTAGGCATATATTGTGTTTTTATAGCACTTAACTATAAGATACGTGAATTATTCGGAAAGGCCGGGTTTATATCCATTATGAATAATTGATTCGACGATAAGTCGACGACGAAGACGGTGGTAGAAGACTAGAGATCTTCACATTGTTTAGATGATTACTGATGTCTTGATTGGGCTGTACACCCGAGACAAGGTAATAAGTGGCGTCCAGACGTACTTGGAGATCGACCGGATATGCGAGGACCTCTCTCTTGTATTGGATATATGGGAGGAGGAATAAGATGCCTCCGGTTTCGTTCAGACCCAGAACAAACTTGTAAAAGAATGTGTGTATGACATTGGATTTTTCTGCGTTGATTGAATTCTTTTAAATATATATCTGTTTGGTGGTGGAGAATTTATTCTCTTGCTTAACACCCTTCTCTAATACGTACGAGCTTAGAGGTTATATATTGATAGACATCAGTTGCATGGCGTGAATTTTCAGTATGGCATGCTGAGATGCAAATGATCAAGGCTTTTTTGAAAAGCAGGGCCTTGTGGTTGATGATCAAAGCACGACTTTAAATAGTATAGCTTTGTGTATAGTTGTAACGGCTGGAAATTTCCGACTCCTCGAGAGTCGGAAATTCCGGGACGTTAGTGAAAGAATTTAGAAGGTGAGAAAGAAAAGATAGAACTAATAGAATAGAAGAAGAAGAAGAACATCAGAATCATCAGAGTAACACAAATCTCACAGCGGAACGAATAACATATAATATATAACATAACTTTGAGGTAAACAGTTATATATATACAATAGCACTTATCAGAGTACAACACTTACAACACAGCGGAAATAACTATAGCTATAAAATCTTGAAGTCTCCTGCTCCAAGCTCTCCAAGTATATCTGTAAATCTCGACTACTTGACTGCCCGTACAAATTTAGGCACCCAAGAGTTTAGGGAAAACAACAAAGTAAACTCCGGGTCAGTCATGGGACTGGTGTGAGTAAAACAGTTTAAAACAATTGAACAGGTATATGATATCTCATAAGACCACGCCGTGAATACGGAACGGGTTCTTCCCTTATGAGTATCTGAACAACTTTGACAAGCAATATCATTGTGATATTATAATAATGTCTAAGTACAAATAGGTATCAATCTAGCAGAAACGCTTGCATCTCACGTTCTACATACATAGTATAAAATCATAAACCGCAGGGCGCTTATCGGAGAATGGATTCCAACAGACAAGGTATGGGAGCACCTTCTGAATAGTGTACTCTAGAGGTGATACACTCAGGGTTCAACAAGAACGTCTTGCAACCCGGCCACACATGACCGCTCACTCATTTAGCTTGAGTGTCGCGAATATATTGCCACCACGGTTATAGGCCATCAAACCGTCATTCGAAGATACAGAATCAAAAAGAAGTATAAATATGGATATTCCCTAGATCGGTGACAATACACCCTGCTTGGGAATGACCCAACTAGCCATGCTGCCTAGCCCAACTTTTGTTACTTCCTGGTGTGAGGCTAGAAGCTACGCTTTATCATCACATCAGATTCACTTCGAATGCCACATTGTCAGATCCATCGAGATCACTAATTTGACGTCTACAACCATACATTATGTGTTAGCTAAGAGAAGTTTCCTTCTCCGCTTCCACTCTTGGTACGGTCGAAGAAATCAAGGTACGTGACCTTTCTGGAAATACTCTGTCAGACATCCATCTTCATTCACTTAGAATGTCACATCGTCATACTCGCCAAATCACAAATTGACTTGTCCAAAAATAACACGGGTATACAGCTAAGAGAAACGAATTCCTCCGCCACCAAACGTGAATACGTTTGAACAGATCAACTTACGCGATCCATTGGATATACTCTGTCAGACCTTCTTCCATATACGTTGTCCTGGGACTGAACAACCCGAAGGCACTATTCGGTATACCCATCTTAGTCACTGTTATCTAAGACTTATACAACAGCCCTTGCACTCTACTCCGTCTTCACTTATCTTTGGCATATATTGCTCACAACGCTTATGCCAATACAGAGTGGTTCTTTGGATAATAATCCAACCGGTCTCTCCATATTAACAACGTAAAAATGGTCAAAACTTCGATAGTCTGTGAGTTAACTATCAAAGAAAAACAAGTGTGCAAACAACGATATTATTTCCAGATGGAAATTATATCGAACAAACATCATTTAACATTTATCTCTTTGGTTCATTTTACATCTCCTGTTTCCCTATATTCAACGTTCTGCTATTTTCTAAATTTAGAAAATATACGTTATTAACACTGGGAACATTTCCATCCCTTACTAGATTTACTTAACCATCCTTTACTGCCGAACCATACCCATTTCTTAGTTAAAAACGAAGCCAATCAAGTTGGGGTAGAACTACCTCTCAGACCTTGACTGAACAACACTTCTAACCTTAAAATAGGCAAAGTTCACTTTAAATAATTTTAACTAGCCTTTTTACTTAACCCTTCTTCGAATAACTATACTCGATTTACTCTTTTTGATTAACCTTATTCACTTAACTCTTGTCGAATAAACTATATTCGATAACTCCTCTAACACTATTCGAATAAACTATATCCGATTAACTCCTCGAGCTCTATTCGAATAAACTATATTCGATTTACTCATCTTGACTATCTCAACTTGGTTAACTCAAGTTGATTAACTTACTTGATTAACTTAACTTCGACTAACTCCTTTGAATTAACTTCGACTAACTCCCTTGGATTAACTAATCTTCGACTACTCCTTCGAATATAAACTATATTTGATTTACTCCTTCGAATATAAACTATATTTGATTTACTCCTTCGAATATAAACTATACTCGATTTACTCCTTCAACACCATTCGAATAAACTATATTCGATTAACTCCTCCAACTCTATTCGAATAAACTATATTCGATTTACTCATCTTGACTATCTCAACTTGGTTAACTCAAGTTGATTAACTTACTTGATTAACTTAACTTCGACTAACTCCTTTGAATTAACTTCGACTAACTCCCTTGGATTAACTAATCTTCGACTAACTCCTTCGAATATAAACTATATTTGATTTACTCCTTCGAATATAAACTATATTTGATTTACTCCTTCGAATATAAACTATACTCGATTTACTCCTTCAACACCATTCGAATAAACTATATTCGATTAACTCCTCCAACTCTATTCGAATAAACTATATTCGATTAACTCCTCGAGCTCTATTCGAATAAACTATATTCGATTAACTCCTCGAGCTCTATTCGAATAAACTATATTCGATAACTCCTTTTAAATAACTAGATTTGATTTACTCACCTCGAATAACCAATATTCGATTTACTCGACTTGACGAGCTTAACTCGATCATCTTAACTCGACTCGACTAACTCGATTCGATTAACTTGGTTAACTTAACTTGGCAACCTAATCTCGATAACTTAATCTCGATAACTCACTGGATAACTTAACCTCGATAACTTAATCTCGATGACTTAACTCGATCTCGATTACTTAACCTCGACAATCCCACTCGATTATCTTAACCCGACAATCCAACTCGATAAATTCTAACTGATTTACCCTAACTGGTTAACTCTACCTGGTTAACTCTAACTGGTTAACTCTATTTATTTATCAAATAAATATCTCCTTGATTTAATCCTATTTATTTATCAAATAAATATCTCCTTGATTTAATCCTATTTATTAATCAAATAAATATCTCCTTGATTTTATCCTATTTATTAATCAAATAAATATCTCCTTGATTTAATCCTATTTATTAATCAAATAAATATCTCATTGATTTAATCCTATTTATTAATCAAATAAATATCTCATTTATAAAATCTTATGATTTTATAAATACTTCTTTAAATCATATTCTATTTACTTAACAAATAAATAAATCCATTAACCGTATCTTATTTATTTAACAAATAAATACCTCTGTTAATATCCCCTATTTATTTCTAAGTAAATAATCCCTATTAAATATTCTATTTATTTAACGAATAAATAATCCATGTTATATCATCCTACCTATTTATTCTAAATAAATAATTCACTTTATAAATATTTCCTTTATAAAGGGTTCCCTTCATTTAATCCCACTCAAATGCATTTCTATTTATAAATATTCCATTTATAAATATTTCTATTTATAAATATTTTATTTATAAATATTCTCTTTTATAAAATCCTATTGATTTTATAAATATTATCCTTTTCAATATAACATTGAAAAATCTCCTTTTATAATTACTCTATTTATTTTCCCAATAAATATCCCTCTTAATAAAATCCTATGATTTTATAATTATTTTATTTTCAAAATATTTCCTTTTTATAAAATCGGTTGATTTTATAAAATTCCTTTATTTCAATATACATTGAAATATTCCTTTTCTACATCCCAAGGTCTCATATGATATTATAAATATCGAATAACAATGATCACATCATTCTAACCCACATGATCCATCATAGATTATATATCACAGTATATATCAACATATATGAAAGACAGTAAAATAAATGTTGAGGAATCCAGTCGGATCCCTCCAACCTGTTCCCCTGCATCACAGATGTTAGACCATACCAGTATAAAATATTCTGATAAACAGAATCAACATATAAACACTAAACAGTTTATATATATAATTTCTACTAACTGACTAGCAGTTCAAGCAAACAGTCAACACATAGTCAAACAGACAATTTTAACAGTTCTAACAATACAACGTGAAAATATAAACTGTTCAGAGTTGGTGAGTTTTACTCACATTGGACGATCATCGTCAAGGACGATAACCATCGCTTGATTCAGACAATTTATTTTGCTATAAATTGTGACGGACTCCATTTGACTCGCGGTCAGTTCCATTTTGGAGTGCTCGTCCCTACGATCCCAACGCAACTTGCGGTTCCTAAATCTGATATCGTATGACTAAGATATCATCATTACAAGTTATACATATTTTAAATTAAAATGAGAACTTGATTATAAATCTATTGGGCCTTACTTCTTTTACTTGGCCCATCATCACCCACGTACAAGCCCACCGAACCCTTCACCTATACACCCGCTTCTTCTTCCTCTTCTTAGTTTTAACCGCAAGTTCCAGACTCCAAATGTCGATCATTTCTTTTGACCTTCGCACCTCCCTTACTCCATAAACTTTCAAACGGAAATCACCATCTCAATCTCCTCCTCAATCTCCACCTCCCCATAACCCTAACGTCGAGCTCGAACTCCCCAGTGACCTCCGTTCTTTCAGCGTCAGCTACAGGAACCCGACATCAATCAGACCGGAATCCCTCGAAATCACCACACCCGAAGCGGATTTTCATGCTGACTACAAATACCATCCTCTTTACACCAACCAATGCTCCAAAATCGCAGTAACCCAAACCCTAAGTTTCGCGCTACTTTGCTGGAAAAATAGTGCGACCACAGATGCTTCCGAATCCAACAAAATGGTCATGGGAATGAAGAGCAGTCCCTTTTGAATTCGAGCATACATCTCTTTGGATTTAAAGATTCTATTTGGATTTTTGTATTGGATTTTCTTTTTGGGAAATTTCCTACTGTAAACACAATTTGTGGTTATATATAGTTGTGTGGGGGTTGGTATTATTTATGGTCAAGAATGTAGTGAATGTGGCCTGTTTTAGGACCAGAAATAGAAGAGGATATTTTTAGTTATTTATTTCCACCATTTTATATTTGTTTTCACCTTCTAAAAATCCGTGTGATCACACACGACACCCAAAAATCATGAAACTGGACATGTAGCTAGGATTCGACATTACGGTCCCAACGAAACTGGTTTCGTCGAATTTCGACTTCGTATGCTCACACAACGTATTTTTAACTGTCTAAATACTGACTGTTTCTCACTCTAAAAATCCGTACGGCCACACACTGACTGTAAAAATCACGAAACTTGACATCTAACAAATATTTGATATTGCGGATCCAACAAAACTGGTTTCGTCGAATTCCGACTTCGTATGCTCACACAGCATATTTTTAAAGCTCTGGATGACCCATTTAAATATATAAATATATTTAAATATTATTAAATTAAATATAAATAAATTAATATTATCGTATATCTTCACATATGATATCGTACAGCTCCAGGGTAATTATGTACTCGATATACCAAGTCCTGATTGAATCGATATTTCAATTTACATTGAAAAACCCTTTTATAACGTATATAAAGCGTTGCGAATTATAAAGGAATTCCACAGCGACTTTTCTGAAATTTGATTTTGACATAACTCAAAATCTACTCGACGAAATCCCGATTTTTCTCTCCCACTAGAAAGATATACTCCACCAGCTCCACACGTTTCTTGTTTCACAGAAATCCGATTTAAAACGAACCCTGTATACTCAGTTGAAGTTCAAATCGCCAAACAGCGAACTGCCGTGTCGTTACGCGCTCGATTTTAATTATATTATAATTATACGTTCAACTATCGTTTATTTAATATATTCGTTATTTAAATAAATAAATAACTTAATTATTATACCTTACAAAACGCGCCATTACAGACTTCCCCCCTTAAAATAATTTTGTCCTCGAAATTGCTAAGCTAGAGGACGACCCTATGTAGTGGAACTTCTAAGATTGGTTTACCCCTTATTTCTGATTTCAACCGAACCAATTAATATCGACTGAAATATTAATCCATTCCGACTAACTAAAATTTTCAAAAATTCTGAAAATTTTCTAACACTTTAAATTTTCGGAAAATTTCGCCATAACCTCCTTTGTACAGCCCTATTGGTAAAACCACAACTCGCCTCTCTAGGCCTTCTCCAACCCAAAAGAAAATCAAACCGCCAAGCGGCTTGCCAAATCGGCCCATAAATCTCATGCTTATATCAAAAATAAACTTGTACCTTTTTGTCGGGCATATCAACTTAATCACTTTCACCTGTATCAACCCAACATATACCAATGTTATCTCAACCAATCTCCAATCAGTTTTCATCCTCAAACCCAATCATTTGCTTAAACTCAAGTCAGATTCCATTTCCAACTTAAGTACAAATTCTTGATTCCAATCCTTATATCATCAATCAACTTACTCGACATCATTTCAATATAATCCTATATTATATTTAACCTTGTCGAAGCTTAATTCAAATTTATTTACCCACCTTCAAAATTTTAATCCATTTAACTTCATACGTTAAATTTTTAATTCCAGAATTCAAAATTCCTGGGTTTATTTCAAATCAATTTCAAATCCTAAACCCCAATTCAAAACCTTTGAATTTTTAAACAACTTGTTTTCTCAACACCATTTGAAAACAAAACCCTTGGTAGTAATCTGCCACTTAGAAACTCGAAAATCACACCGACGATGTATCGATCCATCCTCGGAATTATTTTCCAGTCATCCAGGTGAGTTAGATACTATATTTATTTCAAATTGAAAAATATTTTCAAAATCTCCCAGGAACTTAAATTTTCCTTATTTCAATTCCAATTCTGATTAAATTTCAGATTTTAATTCAACTGATTCCACGTATTTTACTTATAGGAATTCTGATTGGTTATATATAACCATTTCACTATATAATCTTGCTCGATTATGATTACAACCAATATATCTAATATATTATAATTTTGATATACATATATATACCTCTATATCAAAATATACTTTGGGTAAAGTTAAATTCACTTACCCTCTTTCAAAACATATCGTGACGATCCATCGTATTCAAGTGTTTATTTACTCCTACCGATACAGTGGATCAAACTGATCGACCAGAACTCATAAACAACTCAGCCAGTGAATCTCCACAATATAAAACAGTTTTATATCAAATACAAATACGCACTCGTATATATACACTCAAACTCAATCTAGGGTATTACTAACCCTATCTCTACCGAGTCACGCCACAGAGCCAAGGTAATCACTTAACTTATGCTCTGATACCAACTGTAACGGCTGGAAATTTCCGACTCCTCGAGAGTCGGAAATTCCGGGACGTTAGTGAAAGAATTTAGAAGGTGAGAAAGAAAAGATAGAACTAATAGAATAGAAGAAGAAGAACATCAGAATCATCAGAGTAACACAAATCTCACAGCGGAACGAATAACATATAATATATAACATAACTTTGAGGTAAACAGTTATATATATACAATAGCACTTATCAGAGTACAACACTTACAACACAGCGGAAATAACTATAGCTATAAAATCTTGAAGTCTCCTGCTCCAAGCTCTCCAAGTATATCTGTAAATCTCGACTACTTGACTGCCCGTACAAATTTAGGCACCCAAGAGTTTAGGGAAAACAACAAAGTAAACTCCGGGTCAGTCATGGGACTGGTGTGAGTAAAACAGTTTAAAACAATTGATTCGACGATAAGTCGACGACGAAGACGGTGGTTGAAGACTAGAGATCTTCACATTGTTTAGATGATTACTGATGTCTTGATTGGGCTGTACACCCGAGACAAGGTAATAAGTGGCGTCCAGACGTACTTGGAGATCGACCGGATATGCGAGGACCTCTCTCTTGTATTGGATATATGGGAGGAGGAATAAGATGCCTCCGGTTTCGTTCAGACCCAGAACAAACTTGTAAAAGAATGTGTGTATGACATTGGATTTTTCTGCGTTGATTGAATTCTTTTAAATATATATCTGTTTGGTGGTGGAGAATTTATTCTCTTGCTTAACACCCTTCTCTAATACGTACGAGCTTAGAGGTTATATATTGATAGACATCAGTTGCATGGCGTGAATTTTTAGTATGGCATGCTGAGATGCAAATGATCAAGGCTTTTTTGAAAAGCAGGGCCTTGTGGTTGATGATCAAAGCACGACTTTAAATAGTATAGCTTTGTGTATAGTTGTAACGGCTGGAAATTTCCGACTCCTCGAGAGTCGGAAATTCCGGGACGTTAGTGAAAGAATTTAGAAGGTGAGAAAGAAAAGATAGAACTAATAGAATAGAAGAAGAAGAAGAACATCAGAATCATCATAGTAACACAAATCTCACAGCGGAACGAATAACATATAATATATAACATAACTTTGAGGTAAACAGTTATATATACAATAGCACTTATCAGAGTACAACACTTACAACACAGCGGAAATAACTATAGCTATAAAATCTTGAAGTCTCCTGCTCCAAGCTCTCCAAGTATATCTGTAAATCTCGACTACTTGACTGCCCGTACAAATTTAGGCACCCAAGAGTTTAGGGAAAACAACAAAGTAAACTCCGGGTCAGTCATGGGACTGGTGTGAGTAAAACAGTTTAAAACAATTGAACAGGTATATGATATCTCATAAGACCACGCCGTGAATACGGAACGGGTTCTTCCCTTATGAGTATCTGAACAACTTTGACAAGCAATATCATTGTGATATTATAATAATGTCTAAGTACAAATAGGTATCAATCTAGCAGAAACGCTTGCATCTCACGTTCTACATACATAGTATAAAATCATAAACCGCAGGGCGCTTATCGGAGAATGGATTCCAACAGACAAGGTATGGGAGCACCTTCTGAATAGTGTACTCTAGAGGTGATACACTCAGGGTTCAACAAGAACGTCTTGCAACCCGGCCACACATGACCGCTCACTCATTTAGCTTGAGTGTCGCGAATATATTGCCACCACGGTTATAGGCCATCAAACCGTCATTCGAAGATACAGAATCAAAAAGAAGTATAAATATGGATATTCCCTAGATCGGTGACAATACACCCTGCTTGGGAATGACCCAACTAGCCATGCTGCCTAGCCCAACTTTTGTTACTTCCTGGTGTGAGGCTAGAAGCTACGCTTTATCATCACATCAGATTCACTTCGAATGCCACATTGTCAGATCCATCGAGATCACTAATTTGACGTCTACAACCATACATTATGTGTTAGCTAAGAGAAGTTTCCTTCTCCGCTTCCACTCTTGGTACGGTCGAAGAAATCAAGGTACGTGACCTTTCTGGAAATACTCTGTCAGACATCCATCTTCATTCACTTAGAATGTCACATCGTCATACTCGCCAAATCACAAATTGACTTGTCCAAAAATAACACGGGTATACAGCTAAGAGAAACGAATTCCTCCGCCACCAAACGTGAATACGTTTGAACAGATCAACTTACGCGATCCATTGGATATACTCTGTCAGACCTTCTTCCATATACGTTGTCCTGGGACTGAACAACCCGAAGGCACTATTCGGTATACCCATCTTAGTCACTGTTATCTAAGACTTATACAACAGCCCTTGCACTCTACTCCGTCTTCACTTATCTTTGGCATATATTGCTCACAACGCTTATGCCAATACAGAGTGGTTCTTTGGATAATAATCCAACCGGTCTCTCCATATTAACAACGTAAAAATGGTCAAAACTTCGATAGTCTGTGAGTTAACTATCAAAGAAAAACAAGTGTGCAAACAACGATATTATTTCCAGATGGAAATTATATCGAACAAACATCATTTAACATTTATCTCTTTGGTTCATTTTACATCTCCTGTTTCCCTATATTCAACGTTCTGCTATTTTCTAAATTTAGAAAATATACGTTATTAACACTGGGAACATTTCCATCCCTTACTAGATTTACTTAACCATCCTTTACTGCCGAACCATACCCATTTCTTAGTTAAAAACGAAGCCAATCAAGTTGGGGTAGAACTACCTCTCAGACCTTGACTGAACAACACTTCTAACCTTAAAATAGGCAAAGTTCACTTTAAATAATTTTAACTAGCCTTTTTACTTAACCCTTCTTCGAATAACTATACTCGATTTACTCTTTTTGATTAACCTTATTCACTTAACTCCTGTCGAATAAACTATATTCGATAACTCCTCTAACACTATTCGAATAAACTATATCCGATTAACTCCTCGAGCTCTATTCGAATAAACTATATTCGATTTACTCATCTTGACTATCTCAACTTGGTTAACTCAAGTTGATTAACTTACTTGATTAACTTAACTTCGACTAACTCCTTTGAATTAACTTCGACTAACTCCCTTGGATTAACTAATCTTCGACTACTCCTTCGAATATAAACTATATTTGATTTACTCCTTCGAATATAAACTATATTTGATTTACTCCTTCGAATATAAACTATACTCGATTTACTCCTTCAACACCATTCGAATAAACTATATTCGATTAACTCCTCCAACTCTATTCGAATAAACTATATTCGATTTACTCATCTTGACTATCTCAACTTGGTTAACTCAAGTTGATTAACTTACTTGATTAACTTAACTTCGACTAACTCCTTTGAATTAACTTCGACTAACTCCCTTGGATTAACTAATCTTCGACTAACTCCTTCGAATATAAACTATATTTGATTTACTCCTTCGAATATAAACTATATTTGATTTACTCCTTCGAATATAAACTATACTCGATTTACTCCTTCAACACCATTCGAATAAACTATATTCGATTAACTCCTCCAACTCTATTCGAATAAACTATATTCGATTAACTCCTCGAGCTCTATTCGAATAAACTATATTCGATTAACTCCTCGAGCTCTATTCGAATAAACTATATTCGATAACTCCTTTTAAATAACTAGATTTGATTTACTCACCTCGAATAACCAATATTCGATTTACTCGACTTGACGAGCTTAACTCGATCATCTTAACTCGACTCGACTAACTCGATTCGATTAACTTGGTTAACTTAACTTGGCAACCTAATCTCGATAACTTAATCTCGATAACTCACTGGATAACTTAACCTCGATAACTTAATCTCGATGACTTAACTCGATCTCGATTACTTAACCTCGACAATCCCACTCGATTATCTTAACCCGACAATCCAACTCGATAAATTCTAACTGATTTACCCTAACTGGTTAACTCTACCTGGTTAACTCTAACTGGTTAACTCTATTTATTTATCAAATAAATATCTCCTTGATTTAATCCTATTTATTTATCAAATAAATATCTCCTTGATTTTATCCTATTTATTAATCAAATAAATATCTCCTTGATTTAATCCTATTTATTAATCAAATAAATATCTCATTGATTTAATCCTATTTATTAATCAAATAAATATCTCATTTATAAAATCTTATGATTTTATAAATACTTCTTTAAATCATATTCTATTTACTTAACAAATAAATAAATCCATTAACCGTATCTTATTTATTTAACAAATAAATACCTCTGTTAATATCCCCTATTTATTTCTAAGTAAATAATCCCTATTAAATATTCTATTTATTTAACGAATAAATAATCCATGTTATATCATCCTACCTATTTATTCTAAATAAATAATTCACTTTATAAATATTTCCTTTATAAAGGGTTCCCTTCATTTAATCCCACTCAAATGCATTTCTATTTATAAATATTCCATTTATAAATATTTCTATTTATAAATATTTTATTTATAAATATTCTCTTTTATAAAATCCTATTGATTTTATAAATATTATCCTTTTCAATATAACATTGAAAAATCTCCTTTTATAATTACTCTATTTATTTTCCCAATAAATATCCCTCTTAATAAAATCCTATGATTTTATAATTATTTTATTTTCAAAATATTTCCTTTTTATAAAATCGGTTGATTTTATAAAATTCCTTTATTTCAATATACATTGAAATATTCCTTTTCTACATCCCAAGGTCTCATATGATATTATAAATATCGAATAACAATGATCACATCATTCTAACCCACATGATCCATCATAGATTATATATCACAGTATATATCAACATATATGAAAGACAGTAAAATAAATGTTGAGGAATCCAGTCGGATCCCTCCAACCTGTTCCCCTGCATCACAGATGTTAGACCATACCAGTATAAAATATTCTGATAAACAGAATCAACATATAAACACTTAACAGTTTATATATATAATTTCTACTAACTGACTAGCAGTTCAAGCAAACAGTCAACACATAGTCAAACAGACAATTTTAACAGTTCTAACAATACAACGTGAAAATATAAACTGTTCAGAGTTGGTGAGTTTTACTCACATTGGACGATCATCGTCAAGGACGATAACCATCGCTTGATTCAGACAATTTATTTTGCTATAAATTGTGACGGACTCCATTTGACTCGCGGTCAGTTCCATTTTGGAGTGCTCGTCCCTACGATCCCAACGCAACTTGCGGTTCCTAAATCTGATATCGTATGACTAAGATATCATCATTACAAGTTATACATATTTTAAATTAAAATGAGAACTTGATTATAAATCTATTGGGCCTTACTTCTTTTACTTGGCCCATCATCACCCACGTACAAGCCCACCGAACCCTTCACCTATACACCCGCTTCTTCTTCCTCTTCTTAGTTTTAACCGCAAGTTCCAGACTCCAAATGTCGATCATTTCTTTTGACCTTCGCACCTCCCTTACTCCATAAACTTTCAAACGGAAATCACCATCTCAATCTCCTCCTCAATCTCCACCTCCCCAACACCCTAACGTCGAGCTCGAACTCCCCAGTGACCTCCGTTCTTTCAGCGTCAGCTACAGGAACCCGACATCAATCAGACCGGAATCCCTCGAAATCACCACACCCGAAGCGGATTTTCATGCTGACTACAAATACCATCCTCTTTACACCAACCAATGCTCCAAAATCGCAGTAACCCAAACCCTAAGTTTCGCGCTACTTCGCTGGAAAAACAGTGCGACCACAGATGCTTCTGAATCCAACAAAATGGTCATGGGAATGAAGAGCAGTCCCTTTTGAATTCGAGCATACATCTCTTTGGATTTAAAGATTCTATTTGGATTTTTGTATTGGATTTTCTTTTTGGGAAATTTCCTACTGTAAACACAATTTGTGGTTATATATAGTTGTGTGGGGGTTGGTATTATTTATGGTCAAGAATGTAGTGAATGTGGCCTGTTTTAGGACCAGAAATAGAAGAGGATATTTTTAGTTATTTATTTCCACCATTTTATATTTGTTTTCACCTTCTAAAAATCCGTGTGATCACACACGACACCCAAAAATCATGAAACTGGACATGTAGCTAGGATTCGACATTACGGTCCCAACGAAACTGGTTTCGTCGAATTTCGACTTCGTATGCTCACACAACGTATTTTTAACTGTCTAAATACTGACTGTTTCTCACTCTAAAAATCCGTACGGCCACACACTGACTGTAAAAATCACGAAACTTGACATCTAACAAATATTTGATATTGCGGATCCAACAAAACTGGTTTCGTCGAATTCCGACTTCGTATGCTCACACAGCATATTTTTAAAGCTCTGGATGACCCATTTAAATATATAAATATATTTAAATATTATTAAATTAAATATAAATAAATTAATATTATCGTATATCTTCACATATGATATCGTACAGCTCCAGGGTAATTATGTATTCGATATACCAAGTCCTGATTGAATCGATATTTCAATTTACATTGAAAAACCCTTTTATAACGTATATAAAGCGTTGCGAATTATAAAGGAATTCCACAGCGACTTTTCTGAAATTTGATTTTGACATAACTCAAAATCTACTCGACGAAATCCCGATTTTTCTCTCCCACTAGAAAGATATACTCCACCAGCTCCACACGTTTCTTGTTTCACAGAAATCTGATTTAAAACGAACCCTGTATACTCAGTTGAAGTTCAAATCGCCAAACAGCGAACTGCCGTGTCGTTACGCGCTCGATTTTAATTATATTATAATTATACGTTCAACTATCGTTTATTTAATATATTCGTTATTTAAATAAATAAATAACTTAATTATTATACCTTACAAAACGCGCCATTACAATAGTGTTAATTCGCGGGCCTCACATCCAGATATGAACCAAAAACCGGAGGTGACTGCGGGGAGAACATGCGTTTCCTTCTAGCTAGGAGTGGTGCCATGGTATGGAGCCTAGACATTTTTACTTATGTGGATATTGGAAAGCGAGGTACCTCAGATTTGAGTCCCTAGTAAATCTTAGTATGGTCGATATACTGACCAAATTTATGCCCCATAGGGCGGGGAAATGTATTTTTCAGGAATTACTAATCCTCAAACGTAAGAGAGGACCGACCCTGAAGATCCAAGGTGCAGTTGCGGCTGAGCCTGAGGCTCGGGGTAAAGAGTCTCGAATTCGGTAAGGACGATCCCTTGCCTTGGTTCATGATGGAAATCCAATTTCCAATACGACACTGTGCGGTTTTAATTGTAGAACTAGTATGGTGACATGATACATGGTACCCATGTCGTTTATGATTGATACATTTATATTTGAAGTTGTTTTTAACACTGTGCACTTATAATAGTATCAAAGGATTTTTTAAACATACCAAGCATGTTTGGCTATTATAAGGGAAAACTCTATCCTCCGACTTGCGTTGCATTATGTGATGGGACCTTAGTATTATAATAGCTTCATTATTTGAAAAGCATTGTGTTGTTTATAAACTTTTTATGCACTGGTATTCTTGGAAGAAAACCCGTTCCGTGTTATATGGCGTGGTCCCTTGATCTACTTTATTTTTAACGAAAGTTTTAAATAACTGTTTTAGTTCTCACACCAGTCCCATGATTGAATCGGAGTTTATTGTTTCTACCTAAACTCTAGGTGCCCATATTTTCCACACGAGCAGCTTGTAGTTTTGGTTTTTGCATATATTTCTTTTCACAGGATCCTGGATTACAGCTGGAGCTATATTCAGAAAGCTCTGTATCTGTGTATTTCTTTCATTTGTGTTATGTATTATTTTTCCGTTGCTATGTAATGTATTTTAATCTCTGATATTTTCAATGTGTATTATTTATTTATACTCTGTTATATTCTTGTACTCTAATGTAAATTGTTGTAATAGCAACGAAATGTTCGATTGTTTGTATTCTGATTTGTCCTGCTCTTAACTCAATCTGGGTCTTCCCGTAAGGGGAAGTTTGTGTCGTTTCAAGAAGAGTTCAAGATATAAGACTCGTAAGTATCAATAATTCAAGAGTTCAAGAAATGTAAAGTAATTTTGTCTAGATATTTTGTTAAAACTCTGGTTAGCACTGATACTTATTCCAAACTTTTCTCACTATTTCCAAATGATTTAAAAATTACTTCCTTGTTTTTAAATATATTTTCAAAATGATTTCCAAGTGGCTTCCTTATTTTAAATCTATATCTCTTTATTAAATCTATTTTAACCCCTGTTTTAAAGTTATACTTTATTTCTTGATATATTTTAACTCCTAATTCAAATATTTATAACTTATACATTTAATACTAATTTCAAAGTTACTTATGTTTTCAACTTCCTTATTTATATTTATTAAGTTCGAAAGTATTTATTATATTCGTAGTTTTAAATATATACTTTATACGTTTTATATTTAGGATTTAATCATTTTTTAATTCATCTTAATATATGTTTTTAAATTATATTTTTACTTGAAAAATCTATTTTAATATAAAGGAAAATAGTTTGTTTTAACTCAAAATTTATCATAATTTATTTAATCGTTATCTGTTTTAAATCAATTTTTTTTTGAAAAATCCTTAAGACATAACGATATATGCCTTTTTACACGTCAACATATGTATACCGTTTGTTTTGAAATTGAAAATTTGAAAAGTTGTGTCTTTTGAATTCAAAATTATTCTGAAAGTATTTGACTGTTAGGAGTCTGTAAATAGGCTTCTAAATTCGATTTTTTAACAAACTTTTAATTATGTTCTTCTTTATTTCTTCTCTCTCCATTATTATTATTAAATTCTTAAAATCTACACTTATACTTGACCGATTATCATAGAGAATTATATCAATCTCTTTTTCTTTAAATACCCTTTCAAACTCTCTCTGAAGTTCAGGTGCTACTCAAGAGTTATAGGCTATTTGTAATCAAAGACCGTAAGATCAAGTTCTATCCAGTCTATATTTCAAAACTAATACTGGGAAAGGTATGATTGTATCCCCGAAATCAATTGGGTGTGATTGCAGCCCAAAAATCAATTGGGTGTTTTTTGTGACCCAGAAATCAACCAAGTCTCAATGTACTCCGGAAATCAGTTGGAGTGTTTCCTTATAGCCCTGAAATCAAGGATTGTAATATAGGAAATTAGTTGAGTAGAAATCTACATCAACCCAGCGTTGTGTGAGACTAGATGTAGGGTAACTTCGAACCAGTATAAATTCCCGATGTATACCTTCCTTTTTTGCTTTTTATTTTTATTTTCTGCATCTGTGATTGATTCTATGATTGTTGATATCTGTGATTTGCATAATATTCTTGTAAACTTAAAAAATTTCAAGAAATTAATAAAATCCATATAACACTATTCACCCTCATCTTGTGTTTAGTTTTCCTTAAGATCCTTAATCTGCATCCCCAACATGCGACATGTTTCACATATATCAGTTGTGGAAGTATCCACGTGATTCAGATTCCATTTGTTAATTTCATGGTTTAGAGAAGCTCGAGGTCTCACCTGATCTATCTTTTATGCAACATCTTGTGTGTGTACTTTCTTTGGAGGATAAACGCCTCAGGAACGAGAATATGTTGCTAAGATTCAATAATCTTACAATCCCAACAACTACACTAGGGAAACTAGAGAATTTATCAAGCAAATTTATCCGGATTTCCTGTCTTCTCAAGTTAGGAGTGTAAATTTTAAATTCAAGTTTGTCCGTTCCATTATCTATTTCTTTTGTTGATGGAATAAATTAAGTTGATCACAGCTCTTCTCTAAGGAAATTACGATGATGCGATTTTTATAAGGGGAAGACTAACAACCTTGGTTTTGTAATTACTAGCATAAAATTAATTGGATTGTGTATTAACGAGTTATTTGGGATTAAAATTTGGTTTGGAGTTAATATGTATAAATATATTGGACTGAATTGAATTGTGCTTAATAATGCAATTCGATTCAATTATTGCTTGATTATTCAAAAAAATAAAGTAGGGTTTAGAGAAAATAATTTTAATGAATCATTTAGTTGATTAATTTAGGACTTTGATGTTAATTTGAAGAAACTACGAGGGGATTTAATTTAATCATTAAGATGATTAAATAATGTGTTTTGGGAAAATGAAAAAGTAATACATGAGCTTTGAAGTTAAACTTTGAACTAATTATAATATTAAGGATGAGTAAAGTTTCAAACTCGAAATTGGTTTGATAAATAAAATTAAAATGAATAATAAAATTGGTGTGAAATTGAGATAAAATATGAATCTATAGGAATTTTATGTGACTTATTGTAGTAAATTGTAAACTAGTGTTAACCGATGAATCATTGGTGCAAATTGAGTTTTTCAAATATAACTGAGTTGCAAATAAATTATAAAGATGTAAAATGATGGAAAAGAAATAATTGCTGTTAAAGTTGTTTTAATATAGTTTTAAAAATTGTTTGTATTAAAACAATGAAATTTGTTCGAATTTAGTATCGAAATTGTAAGCTTTGTACATAAAATCGTAAAATGTATAATTTTCTTGCAAAATTTAAATTTTGGGTCAATATGTTCAAATTAGTGTTAAAAAGGTTTAATAATATATTACTTATGTTTTCATATTTTTTAACAAGACTAAACAAAGTTAAATTATGTATTAAGATGTTAAATTAGTAAAATATAATGTTAATAAGAAGTTTATAGGTTAAATGGCATGTTTAAGCTTAACATAGCCTAATTAGGCCATAATTAAGCCCACCATGGATTAAGAAGATAGAAGTTTGGATATTCCGTTTATTTTATTTATAGTATCTTCTTCCCCTTCTCTCAAAACACATAATAAAAGAAAATAACAAAATCACTTCTACAAACCCAAATCTTCGATCCAAACTCTAATCAAAGCTAAAACTAAGTTAAACCAAACTACAAACAAGTAATCTCTTGAATTCCATGAACTTGTTCCTGTTAATGATGATTTGTGAAATATTTTATTGTACGTTGAAGTCTTTGTTTACATGTTACTGGAATTGATTTCTACAGGTGTTGCAACCTCTTAAATGCCACAAACTCCAATATTTTTCTCTTAACTGCTACGAAATCACTGTTTCAACCTAAAATTGGTGAGTATAACTCATAATATCTAGCTTATTTAGAAGTTTATGATGATCTACAGTTTTTTGAGCTAGAAATTGTGTCTTTGTAAACATAAAATTGAGTTTTATGTTTACAGTAGAAAATCGGTCTCCATCCAAATTTGTGATGTTGTATCTTGCTCGTTTCTTGTTAAAATCATGCCAAATGTTTTTTGAGTGACAGTATTGTTTAGGATCTATATACGTGTCAATTTTCAGGTCATTTCAACCTCTATAGCATATTGAAATTCACAATCAAACATTGAATTAGAAAAGGAACGAACCTTGGTGAAAATTGCGTCACCCAGGTCAACTTATTAACTATCAGGGTCGACCCAGTGCCTTATAAGGTCAACCTAGGGGTCGATGTGTATAATGTAAAGGTCGGCCTCCCTGCTGCCTTGTGAAGTGGTTGTTTGTGTGCATTTCCAGTGACTTCCAGGTTGTTTTTGAAGTATTTTTTGATGATTTCGGGAGCAGATTATGATCTTGGTTCTCTAGGCTTATTCTTGTAATATATGATCCAACATTAACACTTTATGGATTGGTGAATTTTTGATGAATTTTGTGTATTGATTTCATGAACAATTTCATGAGATTTCTGACATAGCGCACGTTTTATAAAATGATTTCAGTAAGGAATTTTCTATATTTATATATCGCTTAGAGATAAATATTTATATATTCTATTTTATAAAAATAATATTGCCTTTAGGCTATATAATATACAATATTTTTTGATGTATAGAATTTTTCAAGAAATAATTCAAATTATTTCATAATCATTTAATAAACTCGTTTTCTCAAACAAAGTATTTTCAATATATAAAACCATACGATTTTGCACCCTTCGAGAGGGCGAGGTTGTGATTGAGACGATATAGTAAATAGTGTGGTATGTGACTCATCGGTTTATTATATCAGTTAATCCCAGACTCATTGATTGAAGCTATTTGGAATGTGGTGTAGGCTGACTAGTAGTAAATCAATTCGTGAGACACGCAGTATATGACGTATTTTTTCACTTTTCAAGTTACTGTCTGGAATTCTTTGGCGCATGATTGTTGTCTGTTATTTCCAGTACTTGCTCCGGAGGGGGGAGCAAGGCTCATGAGAAGTTCTATATATACATCTTCACTTGGTCGAGGGGGGTCAAGTTACACTCGGTCGGGGGTCGTAGTGATGGGCGCTTGAATATGTATATATTACTTAGCAAACATCAAAGGGAGCTATATATTAGATGCACTTGAAATTCGTTGTTTGAATCTATATTTTGATGTTATTTGTTGTTTAGATCCACTTTTTGGATCCAGTTTATGCTGATGTTGTTGATGTTGATCCCCTTTATATAGCCTAGTGCTATTATGATTTTTTTGTATGGTGATCACTTATATGCCGAAGAACTCCACATGAGTTTTACATTTCAACATTTTGATGGACTTTCCCTTTTGTTGTTCATTGGAGTTTTGGATGTTCTATATAAGTGTTTGGCTTTGACGCATAGTACTTCTTGTGGGTGTAAAACCTTTATATGATGTTTACCGATGCCATTCACGTGACCCCCATATGATATAGTTGTACCTTATCACATGAATCATATGAAGTACCTAGTTAAATCTACCCTTTCTCCACTCGAGAAGAGTTATTCCTTATGATGTTATATTTCGTCCATTATGATGTTATATTTTGTCCATTGTGATCTATGTAATATGTTTAAACTAGACTGGAATGTGTATTTTATATGCTCGGGCCAGAACGAGTCATTTCAGGATAGCTTCTATTGTAGATACCAGAACGTCTAGCTTTTACCATAAACTACTTGTCAGCTTTTGATGCTTATGTGTATTATGGACTAGTGACCTAGTTGTTTTGTTGTGTACTCTATTAAATATACATATTCTATTATGGGATATAATTTTGTATGTATATTGTAATTTTTAAAGCCACTTATTATACTTGATGCATAAGTGTGTATAAAGGACTGTGTTTGCTATTCTATGATTTGTACAATTTAATATTGTTGAGTTTTGTTCTGGATTGATCCATTAACTACCACAATATTGTACTAGGTAATAATTAAGTATGTCGATCCTTTTGAACTAAGAAACAAATAAGCACTATATCGACGTATTTGATACTTGTTTAATACAAGATTTACAAATGGTGGCTCCTAACCAGCCTTATTCTTCGTATTAGAAAATGACATTATTGTTAATGCTTGTTGTTAACATAGGTCACGGGGTAGGGTGTTACTATATATATGTACGTACGTATGTATGCATGCATGCATGTGTAATGGGCATTACATTGTGTTATTGTAAAAAGGTAATTTTACTTTTCACCTAATACTCATATAACATACCATAAAATGTAGAGTCCGAACTCTTGAAACTATTTTGGAATGCAGAAAATTCTACCTAGATCAATATTGTTACCAATGATATTTGAATCTTATTTTAATTTATGTTTTATGCTTGAAAAATCGAGAATAGAGGTAGGGAGTGGTTGGTCATTGTTATAGGAAATGGAGGAAGAGAGTTAAAAATGAGGGTTTAGGGATGAATATATAGTGGATAGCTAAAGAGAAAAAGAAGAAACTAGATCCAATATTTTTTTTCCTATTTACCTCTTTGAATTCAAAATCAAGGGCTTCTTAGCCCTCATACGACCAACCTTCCATGCCATCACATCCATACTCAATGAATTCACCACGAGCTTGAAAATTAATTCAAACTGGATCAATAAAGAACACATTTAAATCAAATTTAAACGTGTATTGATATCGTACATCACTTTATAACTATTATATTCACACTTTTAAAACTGATCAATAAATATCAATTAAATTTTATAATTAGTATTTTATAGATATTAATGAATTTAATAAATTTCTAACAATTAAATTGCATGGTAAAAAGAGAGTATTCAATGTTTTGGTTGTGTGACTCTTAGATGTTAAATTCCATTAGCAATGTGAATGCTAACATTCACACATGTCACATAGTTGGCGACATGGTATTAAGGTCGAATTTATTGCTTACTTTGGTCTTGGTAAAATGCAATTTACTTTGTTGAAGCATTACCAGGTTGTGATCGTTGTTTACAGTGATTATCTTCGTCTAAACTATATGTTAGTACATTTGTAATTACACAATTATATTACAAACAGACAACAACAACAATCAACATTAATCAATTATGCCACAATTGTCACGTCAAACTGTGTGTACAATAATCACAGAAAGCATAACCGATTTGTGCACAAGACTGAAGATAAACAGAAAGTATTCTGTTTCAGTAATGTCCGAGTCCAGAAGTTTTCTGTTTCCTTGAAACAATATTGCCGTCGTATGCACCAATCGACGTTGTTGCAATTTATTTCCCAGGATAAAACGGACCAACTCCGTTGCGTAGTGCCAGAAAACGGAGCTCTGATGAACTGAAGTTGATTATAGAAACTAGATCAGAGGATTACTTTGAAGAAGAAGATGAAGTAATGCAAGCAGAAAAAAGGTAAATTCTGTCTTGTTTTGGGCAGTGTATATATAGGCAAGGAGGAGTGCCTGTTCGCATGCATTAGTAACCGTCAGAATAGGAAAGGTTGTGACCCTTTAACTGCCCGGTTATTAATATGCGTCTGTTGAGAATTCAAATGGTTTTCTTTATTCAGTTAACAGACATTCCTTTCGAATTCTGGACTGAACGGACACACCATTAAAATTCTGAGAAAAAATATTCTCATGTCAGTGCACTAGCCCAATCAGCAACCGTCGACCATATCCAATCAAGAGACCCCAAGAGCCCCAAGGCCCAAGGCCCAAGGCCCTTATCTTTGACATTTTAATGTATTATTATGTCATGGCCAAGCCCACATCCTCATATCATCCCTCTCCTTTCTATTTTACATAAGCCTCTTTGGATTCTAATATATTAGGAGAGATTGTGCTAATATTTCTATGATGTGGGACTTTAAATGCTGCTATCTCTTCTTCTTCTTGCTTTCCTCTTTCTTTGCTCATTCATTTCCAACCATCCCCCACATGAATGAGCAGTTGATCTTAGTTTCACGAATCATTTATCGCATAGGTTAAAGTAGCACATGGGCCTTGAACTTTCCTAGTGATTACTTATTTGAATCACAGGCGAATCAGTAGACATAGACTGTCCTTGAACTGTAATCCTTTTGTGTAATTTCAATGTAGATAACACGCGATAAATGTTTCTTATAACCCTTCGTTCTCTGTATGTGTTCGTTTTTTCCTTGAACACCTGCCTGGTCTCATAAGTGCTTAGAGAATTTGGCCTCATAATTCTCTTTGAATTGGTGCCTTCGCACTTACGTAGGTGATTCTGTAAAGGGCATTCTCTAATTCCTCAAATACAGACATCATTAAAAGTACTCATGCTTATCCTTATTCAACATATAATGCACTGACTTATCATAGGAATGGTTTGTGTGTAACAGTGCCATCAAGTTTCTCTTAAACTCCGTTGTCCCTTTGAACCTAGATCTTGGGATCTCCAGTCAACTAGGTGGGGTTTCCATTTTAGAAAAACCTTTAGTCTGTAGGCCTTAGCCCCATTCCCTTCGATAAGGTTTGAACTTTCTCTCTTGGCAAGCCTTTTGTAAGTGGATCCGCTAAGTTATCTTTAGATCGAATGTAATCTATTGTGATAACCCCATTAGAGAGAAGTTTTCTTATCTTTTTATATCTACGACGAATATGCCTAGATTTACCATTGTATAGTGTACTATTAGCCCTTCCAATAGCTGATTGACTATCACAATGTATACATATTGGAGGCATAGGTTTGCTCTAATTAGGAATGTCTTCCAAGAAGCTTCGAATCCATTCTGCTTCTTCTGCAGTCTTATCTAGTGCAATAAACTCTGATTCCATCATAGATCTAGCGATACAAGTCTGTTTGGATGATTTCCATGAAATTGCTCCATTTCCTAATGTGAACACGTATCCACTTGTAGACTCTGTATCATTTGATCCAGTGATCCAATTTGCATCACTGTATCCTTCCACTATTGAAGGATAGTTTGTATAGAATAGACCATAACTCTGTGTATACTTTAGATATCCTAGAACTCTGATTATCGCTTTCCAATGATGTTTACCAGGATTGCTGGTAAATCTACTTAGTTTGCTTACAACATAAGCAATATCAGGCCTAGTACAGTTCATAAGATACATGATACTTCCTAGTATACGAGAGTACTCCAATTGGTAAATACCATCACTAGTGTTCTTTACCCAATTTTCGTTCATATCTACTGGTGATTTTGCAATAGTTACATTATATTGCTTGAATTTCTCAAGTATTTTGGTAATGTAATGCGATTGGGATAATGCATATCCCTGTGGTGTTCTCAGAATTTTTACACCCAATATCACATCAGCCAGACCTAGGTCTTTCATATCAAATCTAGAGGATAATTATCCTTTGTAGATGTTATTATGGCCTTTTTATTGCCTAGGATCAATAGGTCATCAACATAAAGACAAACAATGACATATCCAATATGTGTATGTTTTATGTACACACATTTATCTGATTCATTTATCGTGAATCCATTTGATAACATAGTATTATCAAACTTCTCATGCCGCTGTTTTGGAGCTTGTTTAAGGCCATAAAGTGATTTTACCAGTTTGCAAACTTTATGCTCATTTTCTGAGCTTAGAAATCCTTCAGGTTGTTTCATATAGATTTCCTCCTCTAGTTCACCATTCAAGAATGCAGTTTTAACATCCATTTGATGTATTTCCAAGTCATGTATGGATGCAATTGCAATGAGCATTCTAATTGACGTGATCCTCGTTACAGGTGAATATGTATCGAAATAGTCCAGGTCTTCTTTTTGTCTAAATCCTTGGACTACCAGACGAGCTTTGTACCTGTCTATTGAACCATCAGGTTTCAATTTCCTTTTAAATATCCATTTATTACCTAAGGCCTTACGTCCTTGAGGTAAATCAACCAATTCCCATGTATGATTGGACATAATGGATTCGATCTCATTGTTAATTGCCTCCTTCCAATAAGGGTCATCGCTGGAAGACATAGCTTGTTTATATGTCAATGGATCATCTTCTAACATAAATGTATAGAAGTCCGGTCCAAAGGTTTTTAAAGTCCTTGACCTTTTACTTTTTCTTGGTTCCTCCATTTGTTGCTCAACACTACTTTGCTGAGTGTTATTTTGTTCAACATCCTCAATAGAATAAGGAACTTCATCTTCCCTTGGTCTCTTAGGTGCATGATTTTCAGTACCAATGATGGTATTTTCATGAATATCATCAATTTCAGATTTGTGTACCAAAAATCGATATGCAGCACTGTTTTGTGCATATCCAATGAATACACAATCAATATTTTTTGGTCCAATTTTGACCTTCTTTGGTTTTGGTACCTCTACTTTGGCAAGACACCCCCACACTTTTAGGTATTTATATGATGGTGGTCTGTCTTTCCAATGTTTATGAGGAGTTTTAGATGTTTTCTTTCGGGGTATTTTATTTAAAATATGATTTGCCGAAAGAATAGCTTCTCCCTAAAAATTATCTGGCAAGCCAGAGCTAATCAGTAAGGCATTCATCATTTCTTTAAGAGTTCTATTTTCCTTTCGGCTATACCGTTGGATTGAGGTGAATACGGAGCTGTAGTTTGATGTATAATTCCATGCTCAGCACAAAATTCCTCAAATGGAGACTCGTATTCTCCTCCTCTATCACTTCTTAAAGATTTGATTTTCTTGTTGAGTTGATTCTCAACTTCTGCCTTATACTGTTTAAACATTTCAAACGCTTTGTCCTTACTTTTGAGGAGATATATATGCTAGTATCTAGTACAATCATCAATGAATGTAATAAAGTACCTTTTTCCACCTCTAGTTTGACACATTTTCAAATCGCATACATCGGTATGTATTAAGTCTAGAGGTTCAGTATCTCGTTCAACATGATGAAACGAGGTTCTTGTCAATTTTGCTTCTGCACAAATTTGACATTTATAGTTTGAATCTATATTGCAATTTGGTATAAATTCTAGATTAATCAATTTTCGCAATGTATCAAAATTTACATGCCCTAATCTAGAATGCCATATGTTAGAAGATTCAACAATATAAGCAGAAGATTTACTTTCATTCATTTCAGTGCGTGGCACAATAGTGGTTACATTTGCTTTAAACAAACCATCACACACATATCCTCTTCCAACATACACTCCATTCTTGGAAAGCTCAAATTTATCAGCTTCAAAGGTCAATTTGAAGCCATGCTTGCTCAGTAATGATCCTGAAATCAGGTTCTTGCAAATTTCTGGAACATGGAGAACATCATTTAAAGTTAGCTCCTTTCCAGAAGTCAGTTTCAACACAACTTTTCCTTTGCCTTCGACCTTTGAAGTAGAAGAATTGCCCATAAAAAGTTGTTCAGCATCAGTTGCAGTTTTATAGGTTGTAAACATCCACTTGTTAGCACATATGTGTCGAGTGGCTCCAGTGTCTACAAACCATTCCTTTGAGTTACCAACAAGGTTGCATTCTGATATTACTACACATAAATCAAGATCAGAAATGCCTTTCGAAACATCAGCCGTATTTGCTTCTAACTTCTTCTTTTTAGGTGCACGACATTCGGCTGCTTTGTGCCCCTTCTTTCCACAGTTGTGGCAAGAACCCAAAAATTTCTTTGACTTCTTAGGAGCACTCCCCCTTTTTCTTTTGTTAGTCTTGTCTGACTCAACAACATTTGCTTTGGCAGCAATATTCTGAGAAATCTTTTGCTCAGAATTTCTGTTATCTTCCTCAATGCGTAGCCGAACTATGAGATCTTCCATTGTCATTTCCTTACGTTTATGCTTAAGGTAATTTTTGAAGTCCTTCCAAGAAGGAGGCAATTTCTCAATAGTTTCAGCAACTTGAAAGGTCTCGCTAAGAGTCATCTTTTCATCTTCTAATTGACGGATGATAAGTTGCAGTTCTTGAGCTTGACTTATCACCGTCTTTGAGTCAACCATTTTGAAGTCTAGAAAATTTCCAACAATGAATTTCTTCATGCCTGCATCTTCAGTTTTGTACTTTTTCTCCAGAGCCAACCAGAGTTGTTTGGACGTTGCAAAAGTACTGTAGACACTGTAGAGGCTATCATCCAGACCATTCAGAATATAATTTTTTCACATGAAATCTGAGTTTGTCCAGATATTGAGTGCCTCTACTTTAATAGCGTCAGGTTCGAGTTCGTCTACCACAGGAGCCTCTTCAGTCAGAAACTTGGCAAGGCTTAATGTTGTTAAATAAAACAACATTTTCTGTTGCCAGCGCTTGAAATTGATTCCATTGAACTTCTCTGGCCTTTCGCCATGAGACAGAGCCATTGTTGGTAGCACAGGCGCTGGCTGAGCAGTTTTCACCGTGTGAATCGGTGCAGAATCAGCGCTGCTGTTTTTCGTCATCTGCAACAAAAATATTGTTTCAAGATTGTTAGTACTTTTATAATTACACAATTGTATTACAAACTGACAGCAACAACAATCAACGTTAATCAATTATGCCAAAATTGTCACGTCAAACTGTGTGCACAATAATCACAGAAAGCGTAACCGATTTGTGCACAAGTCTGAAGATAAACAGAAAGTATTCTGTTTCAGGAATGTCCGAGTCCAGAAGTTTTCTGTTTCCTTGAAACAATATTGCCGTCGTATGCACCAATCGACGTTGTTGCAATTTGTTTTCCAGGATAAAACGGACCAACTCCGTTGCGTAGTGCTAGCAAACGGAGCTCTGACGAACTGAAGTTGATTATAGAAACCAGATCAGAGGATTACTTTAAAGAAGAAGATGAAGTAATGCAAGCATAAAAAAAGTAAATTCTGTCTTGTTTTGGGCAGTGTATATATAGGCAAGGAGGAGTGCCTGTTCGCATGCATTAGTAACCGTCAAAATAGGAAAGGTTGCGACCCTTTAACCGCCCGGTTATTAATATGCGTCTGTTGAGAATTCAAATGGTTGTCTTTATTCAGTTAACAGACATTCCTTTCGAATTCTGGACTGAACGGACACACCATTAAAATTCTAAGAAAAAATATTCTCATGTCATGGCCCTTATCTTTGACATTTTAACATACTATTATGTCATGGCCAAGCCCACATCCTCATATCATCCCTCTCCTTTCTATTTTACATAAGCCTATTTGGCTTCTAATATATTAGGAGAGATTGTGCTAATATTTCTATGATGTGGGACTTTAAATGTTGCTATCTCTTCTTCTTCCTTCTTTCCCCTTTCTTTGCTCATTCATTTCCAACATTATATTATTTTGGACTTATGGAACTTAGTAATAATCAAGATTCCAATATTGTCAAATTTATCATTATTGTCCAAATACAAAGTACCTGGTTCATTAATAATATGTATTAATCAAAATGCTCTAATTGGAGTTTTTGACTTTTAGTTGACTTTATTTGACCATTATATTAAACTTATACAACTAAGAAGATGAATCATGTCATGTATAGTGTTTCACTTTCAATGCTCCCACTCCATCTAACTATAGTCGTTCGATTGGCATCATGCCACGATTTAACTATAATCAAAGTAGAATTTTCTATTGAAGATCGACGGTATTCTAAAGTCAAGGGAACTGTGTTATTCTATCATGTTGATTTTTTTTTTGTACAATCTTAATTACATTAACCAACAAAAATAAACCAAGTGAGTCATTTTATAATTATCCATTTACAATCAGTATGTTACCTCTTGGTACACCCAACAATCATGAGTAATGCATTATTGAACATTCGGAAAGTGTTACATACTCTAATTTCAACGGATGCATCAATATTCAATATTAATACATCTTGAATTGGAATATTTAAAATAACATGTTTAATTTTGTTGTGAAAAATAACTCGTGGTTACATCACTTTGTAACTAGAATTAAAAAAACACAAGATTTATGAATTTTTAGTAAATATAATTTCAAATTAATTAATATAAAACATTATATCAAACATATAATAGGAAGGATACTTCTTTGTTTTGAACAAGATTGATTCTTCGGTCAGATATATGTAACAAACTTTATAATTGGTCTGGGAGCATAACCTAACTCTATCATTTTTTTGTGATGAAAAGGATGAGTAGTGTAGGACTATACAACCTATCAAAATGATATATAACAAATAATCATCATCGGATTAACAAGCTTAATTACTAGCAAAATATTATAGTAAAAGTAGCAAGCAATTATACATCAAAATAGATAAATAACTACACCGAAAAGATGACATAAATAAATTAAGTCAGAAGCAAACACTAAAGTAGATATAAACTAAATCTATTAATACTAACCATCATAAAACTACCGAGTGAGTTATTCTATAATTATATGGCAATCATTAGTATGTAAACTCTTGGAACCCCTATTAATCATGAGTAATATGTTTTCCACAATTTGAAGAGTGTTGCATACTCTAATTTCAATGGATGAATCGATATTTCATCTCAATGCATCTTGACTATGAATATGTAAAATGATGTATTTATTGTACTATGATAAATACTCATGATTACAACTATCTATAATTACTATCACAAACACATCAATTATAGATCTTATATTATATATTTTAATTAAACATTCAATCATTTATAGCACATTAGAACATACATACAATAGAAAGGAAAATACCTTTATTTCAAACAAGAATTGATTGCAAAGTTAACTGTTTTACAATAAATATAGAATTGCCATTATAACATATCCTTAACTCTATCAGCTATGACCATACAAAAGTAATTAAAGACAACGGTTCTCATTAAACAATGGTTGGCTTACCACATTTTTGTATAATATGTTTTAGATGAAATTTCAAAGTCGTTTTTTAATCGAGAACCTTTATTTACATTTGCAAGTTTTTGGAAGAGTGTTCCCGATCATTTTGGGCATGATTACAACTTACCATTCTCAGATAAACAAAGGAATTGAAAGAACAAATTAGGTGGTAGAGAATTGAAAGAACAAATTAGGTGGTAGACGACTTGTTGTGAACATGTGTACCTGGTTTTGTAGGCTTGCAGGAAGATCATATCCATATAGTAGAGTTTGCTTACATCAACGGTTATCCAGCAAGCATGAAAAGATATCTTTTGAAGTTTCGTATGAATATCATGTTATTCATTTACATAGGCTACAATGAGAGCCTTCACTTAATAACAGCTAACATATGTAAAAAGTGAAATATGAAGAAAATCACAAAAGGTGTAGTAACTACTCAAGGTCCAATCGACTCGTGGTATAAGCACCAGCATCGTTATGCTAACTACCCTACATAGCTATGTGTCATGTTAAATTACCTGTAATAATTATAACTACGAAAAATGATATTACAAAATTATTTTTATATATGCGTTTACATAATGAACCGAATATCTATAATGGTGATGATAGTAATAGGTGGTAAGTCATGCAGAACAAAAACGCTATTAACAACCAAAGTAGGTTTGTGATAGAAACATAAAAGTTTATATTTCTATGCTTATGATTATTATTGTTTCACATAAAAAATATTACATTACATAATTTTGAGGTTTTCATAGGTTTGCGGAATTAAGGAGTCTTGGCTCAAACCACTTCTACATCAAATATTTAAAAACAAAACTAGAGTTTGAATCAATTATAGAGAAATGCTCACTAAATAGGATCATAATGCTTAAGGTAAAACATAATACGTACATCTTCATTGCATGGTGCATTGATATAGAACATTATGTGCTAGGTTCCATCTTTAGGAAGCATATTATTTTTACGAAATATGAAAAATCAAGCATTATGCATCTATAGCATATTAATTATCAAAGTATTTATACGCATATTTATATATGGCACATAAGCATAAGATATTTTTGTGATACATGTTGATTTATGATTTCTTCTTGAATAGGTTGGATCAGTTTACAATATATATTGATCACCATCTTAGCTACCATATATTTGAGAGCTAGTGAAAACAATTTATGGAAAGAATTTGTCACTCTATATTTAATCAGATTTGTATCAGTCAATAACTAACCCTTTAACTTCCATCTTTGATCATGTCATTCCTTAAGATTTAAAGGTAGTAAATATTTTCTTGCACTATCGAATCCATAATTTTAGGATAGATTTTTTTTAGGGTATTGTTGTTAACACTTCGTTTTAAGACAATAAAACGGAATTTTTTTACAAGCACACCAGTAAGTATTAAATTTCCATGAGGAGTACACATTTTTTATTGATAAGACAGTTTTACTCATTTTGGCTAAAACATCAAAACCATAAACTCTTTCATTTACTCTCTCTTTCTCCTTTTTTTTCAAAAAGAAACAATTGTAAGAGAGAAAAAATTATCGCTATCTTCATAACCAAATCATAACTTTGCAGAGAGGTAAATGGAGATGTATTTTTACAACACAATTCATCATTTGCTTTTTTACCGTGGTAAAAGGTAGAGTTTAAAATTATTATGTTAAATGTTTCCTTTAGTAAGAATTAAACATTTCTCCTTTTAATTTCAATTTCATATGAAAGGAATTTTGAATTCTTTATTATTCGATTAATGATTATGAATTAAAGGTCAATAAAAATTAAGGAAAACGAGGAAGGACAATTAAGTAAATTTGTTTGTAACTTTATGATAATCCTATTTTGATTAGTATGCCTCACGGTAAATAAATCATTTATATTCAAAACTAAAGCTATGACAACCCATACTCCAATAGGCCTGATTTTTGGTAAAATTCAAAAATCTAGTCTATTGAAACACGAGAAATTTGCTGGGTATCATGCAAATAAATAAAGATGTTCATCAGAGCTCAAACAAATAACTCACAACAAAATAATTTAAAGCATGATAATACATATGTACTGGCCATGAATTATTACTTTAAGTGAAGTGTCCTTATAGCTCCAATCATGTCTAGATTACCAATGCATGTAATCTACTTATTATGTGGGTTGTTTTGAGGAAGGTGTCAGTTCCGATGACTATTAAATCATATATTTTATATGTAATATTATCATATGTCGATTGCCTATTATTTATGTTATATTATGTTTTATTTAAGTCATCCAGACTCCATCGCTGCGCAAGTGGATTTAATCTTAATATATCGCTTGGTTCATTTCAGACCTAGATATTATCCCCTAATATCTCTCGCAATCACCTAGTTGGGGTTTACCATCTTGAAAATTGACGATATTGCCATTGTGTGATACGACTATGAGTAAGCTAAACTCTCATCACCAGTGTGCATGTATTTGTCATATCTTAAATACTTCGAATTCCGCTAACGGGAACTCCACTGCCTATATTGTGCGGAAATTTAATTAGGATTTATCATTTGGTCTGTCTTTTCTACCCGGTCCGACTGCGTTAAACCACCCCATTCTGATTTGGAAGGTACCTTTTGATATTGGTTACTGCCATTGTCCCTAATCAAACAATCTAATAAAAATCATATGGAGTTGCATGTCTTAATCCGAATGTCCCAATGGCGAAAGATCGTTTGCCTCAGCAAGTGTAACCTATGCCCTTCCTCGTTTAACCGTTTGGACCGATGATGCCCTAGTATGCATGCGATGTTACCCTTGACCGTACACGAGGGCCATGCCTGTTGTGTTCTATAATTACCTAGCCATTCATCGTTCTTCTAGACTACCTAGAGCAATCAAGACGATACCCCATTTATAACCATAAACGGACCTATACGACTAACGAACCACACCTATACCCAACTACATCAGTGGATTTATCCTAGGGTATTCCTCTCCATTTGAACGCGTTAAGCCTCTTATTTCCTACTCTAATATTTGCTCGACAAACATCTCTAGGACAGACCAACGATGTGGTCTCTTATTTCCTAACCCGAAGTCTGTCTATGTGTTCGCCAAGATAGGCATCCCAATATCTATTTCAAGCCACTTATTTTGGACTCTGGTATTCACTCGAACAAACATTGCACGATATGGAAACTGATGAGGTCTCTGATTTCGTACTCCAGTGCTGTCGGCAAATCTGCCACGATGGTCTTTCAAATATTCGTTTTAAGCCTTTTGTTTTCCGTGACGGCGGTATTTACCATATGTGACGGCCCGCCCCGCACCAGCCTGCATTTCCTCCGGAAGTGCGCTGTACACATGCCCGACTAGCACAGAACGGTCGCCAAAGAAAGGAAAGAAGGGAATGAACTAATCAAGGAACCTGTAGGATATCTCACAGCGCATGGAATAAAATATAATAATAACATACTTGACATAAAACAGGTGAGACAGTGCATAAGCTGATAACTAAAATCAATCATCAATCATCAAAGCAGCGGAAATCCAAATACAGCTTATTACAATTTTCCAAATTTACTGTCTCTAAACAAAAGAAAGCTAAAGTAGAAGATACACCACAAATGCCCAAGCAGTGATCTTCAACAGCACAGGGAGAATATTATGTATATAGTACGTGGAAGCCTCCTGCTCGTCTCCGGATCATCTACCCGTGCATCACCAGCTAACCTGTCTCTAGTCTGCTCGTGTGAGCACGCAGAGTAATAAGAGGAGACATAAAACTCTGGGTCAGACATAAAGCCTGGTATGAGCGATAAGCATCTAAACAGAATAATAACAGGTATACTAAACCATACCAGAACCTGGACCTGCAACCAAAGAGTTAGTACCACATACCGTACAATACTCTAAGGTGCAAGAATAAATAGTGTAAGAATACAGGGGTGGGGTGTGCATGTCAAAATGATAGCAAACAAATCATCCATAGCAACCATCCTCACATTTCTCACTCAGTGCGTAAAGCATACGATATCTACCACTTTGGAACACTAGACAAACTGAGGCAACGACGAATCCCGACTTGTAGAAACCCTGCTATGACCAAGCTAAACATATGGAGTCATGACCAAACATTTCAATGACCCACTTCATTGGTTGTAGCCCTTGGTCCTACCGATGCCATAATGGCCCTGAATCCGCCTTCGTACCTCCTACCATAGTGGTCCAAAGCTATAGACGTCGATAACTCCTTGGCACGCGTCCCGCAGCAAAGCCCAACCATGAAGCGAACTCGTTGATTCCCATCTGAATCTTAAGCTCTAACTTCTCATTTGGACTTCCTTTGCATCTCGGGTTTGGTCGAATTGGAGTGGGTCTTCAGAAGAGTTGTCGCGCATTAACAGTCCTAGAATTCGGTTCAGTTCGGTAGTCATCACCTTCATCGGTTCGGGTCGGTAGTCATCACCTTCATCGGTTCGGGTCGGTGTCCTCCTCCGGGTCGGGTCGGGTCACTGTCTTCCTTCCAGTTTTCTCCGATCAGCTTCCTCGTTTTCCATCTACTCCGATCCGATCCGCTCCCGTTCTTCATCTGCCCTGATCCGATCCGCTCCCTTCGCCTTGCTCCAGTCGTAGCCTTCCATTCTTGAGCAGATCCGATCTGGTCTCCATTATTCTTCCGATCCGATCCCTTTTGTCCACTCCAACTCTAAGTAAACGGCCTTTCTTCTCGCCAATTCTCCTATGTGCCAAACTCCAGTTCGGGTCGGTTTTCTTGCCCAGTTCACATATCCGATCCGAGCCTCATCCGATCCGAACAGGTTAGGAACCTGCACATTTCTGCAACTTTCCAGCGAGCTTTCTACGCCATTCGACGACGTTTTCGACCAATTTAACTATTCTAATCAATCATAAAACATACCATAGAGTCATAGCAACATGTAATAGCAACCACAAACAGCAAACAACAATTCAAATGAATCAAAATGGATCAAAAGTGGCTAAAACTTCATATTTTCCCATAGCATGTTTAAGTAGAACTAATCATGGGGTTAACAAAACTCAATCAAATCGAACCAAATTTCTAACAGAAGCATAAAATATTATTTAAGAATTTCTAAACATTTTTCCAGAATTTATTAGTGTATAAATTCGCTAATCTTCACTAATTACCCTTAATTACCGTAATTAGTGCAAAAACTATGCAAGTCACTCACCTTTGCCACAACTAAAACCCCAAAACTGAAATATTCTCTGATTTGGCGCTGTTCCCAATCTTACACAGCAGCTCTACCTCGGTTCTCGTGCTAATACTCCTTGATTTGATGTTTGCTAAGCCTAATCTTCAATTAGAAAGTGATTAAGAGGTGTTTTGAAGAGATTTTAGAGGGTGGAGGCCATGGCTAAGTTAAGAGGAATGAATAGTGACGGCTGAAAAATGAGAAAAAGGTATTCTCCAAACCCTAACAGCCCTTTTAAACTCCTAATCCCGAAATTTCCCTTTGGGCCTAGCTGTTAATCACCCGGTTAAGCCCAATTAAGCTGTTTTTCACCATCTGAAACTTGTTTCAGCCATATCTCCCAAACGGTGAGTCCGTTTGGCTAATGTGACCACTTTACGGAAAGAGAAACCATCATCCGAAGCCAATGGAAGTGGTTTCAGGTCAAAATTCATTTCCAGTCAAAAGTTATGGCCAAAACAGTGCCAACCAGAGGTAAAATGGTCATTTAAAAATCGGGAAAAATCATGAACATGGGAAATGACCACAATAGTCGTCTCCCAAAGTTACATGACCATACGGCTTCGTATGTGAAAGAAATAAATATCCTACGATCCTATGATGCGTAGAATACGGGTCGTTACATTCTCCCCCCCCCCCCCCCCCCCCTTAAGAAATTTCGTCCCCGAAATTCCTTAACCCAAAACATACAAAGGATCTCGCATGCCTAACAACCACATACATCCATCAAACATGCAAAACAAGCAAAACAAACCTATCCTAGCATGCGGAAAACTAAATCGAAGTCAAAATCTTACCAGGCAAAGAGTTCCGGGTGCGTCTTCCTAATGTTCTCCTCTGTCTCCCAAGTACAATCGTTCTCGTCCTCACCCCACTGAACCTTGACTAGCTTCACCGCCTTTCTTCGAAGTTGCTTCATGTCGTGCTCGACAATACGGGCCGGCTTGCGGTTCCCAACCGCCTCGGGTTCTACTTCGAAGTCCTCTAACTGATCAGGTGAAATAGTCATATCTGAGTCGTGAACGAACTTCCTTAGTTGGGAAACATGAAATACGTTATGAACTCCCGCCATCTTCTCTGGTAAGTCAATTCTATATGCCAAATTCCCGACTAGTTCAAGAACAGGGAATGGGCCAACGAATCTTGGTGCCAACTTGCCTCTCCTGCCAAATCGTATTATGCTCTTCAACGGAGAAATCTTGACAAACACCAAGTCACCAACGGAGAATTTTAGGTCTCTTCTCCTCTTATCAGCATAACTCTTCTGCCTATCTTGGGCAGCCTTCATTCGTTGTTGAATGATCTTGATCTTATCTGAAGTTTCCCTCACCACATCTGGTCCAAGCATAAACTTCTCGCCAGTCTCTATCCAACATGATGGTGAGTTACACGGTCTTCCGTACAAAGCTTCAAACGGAGCCATACCGATACTGGATTGATAGCTATTATTATATGCAAACTCTACTATATGCAAATGATCATCCCATGATCCACCAAAATCCAATATACACGCTCTCAAGAGATCTTCCAAAATACGATTCACCCTCTCCGTCTGACCGTCGGTCTGAGGATGATAGGCGGTACTGAGATGTAACTCTGACCCTAGAGCCTCTTGTAAGCTCTTCCAAAACCCACTAGTGAACAACGGGTCTCGGTCGCTCACAATGCTTTTAGGCACTCCATGAAATCTCACTACCCACTTCATATACTATTCTGCTAACTTAGCTGCTGTTCTGGTCGATTTGACTGGTATAAATCTTGCGCTTTTAGTCAGTCGATCCACAACTACCCAAATGCTATCGTGTCCCGATCTAGTCCTTGGCAAACCATCAATAAAATCCATCGAGACTTGCTCCCATTTCCATTCGGGAATTTCTAAGGGCTGTAACAACCCACTAGGCTTCTTTTGCTCGGCTTTAACTAGCTGGCAATTCATGCATTTGGATATAAACTTCCCAACGTCTCTTTTCATCCCTTCCCAGTAGTAGGTCTGCTTCATATCTCGATACATCTTATTACCACCGGGGTGTATAGTCAGCTTTGAGTGATGACATTCTCTAAGCACTTCATCTCTCAATCCATTGACATTGGGTACAACAAGCTTTCCATTCTTTCTAAGCCATCCATCTCGATCAAGCCCATACTTGTTCATCTCCTCATTGATATCCATCTTTAACTTGGAGATGATTTCCAATAGGTTAGGATCGTCCCTCTGACTAGAGCCGATCCGTTCAATTAAAGTGGGTCTGATCGTCAAACTTGCTAACATTTCTGGATCCAATTCGCACTTTGGTCTGAAATCAAAACCCGCGATATACTCCAGTTGCTTCCATTCAAGGAACATAGCCCCTAAGCTGGCATGTCTTCTACTCAATGCATCAGCCACCACATTGCCCTTTCCCGGTGTGTATGCGATGTCAAAATCATAGGAAGCTAAGAACTCTAACCATCTCTGCTGACGGAGATTCAGATCTTTCTGAGAGAAGAGATACTTTAACGACTTATGATCTGTAAACAGCTCAAATCTATCTCCCAAGAGATAGTGTCTCCACATCTTTAACGCGAACACGATCGCTGCCAATTCTAAATCATGGGTAGGGTATCTTCTCTCGTGCGGTTTCAATTGCCGACTTGCATAAGCTACAACCCTACCGCCTTGCATCAATACAGCACCCAGTCCGGTACCACAGGCGTCCCTGTATACCGTCATCTATTCATCCCCCTTAGGAATGACTAACACTGGTGCACTTGTCAACTTGTCCTTTAGACTTTTGAATGCATTCTCGCACCTTTCATCCCAGACAAAAGCTTGATTCTTCTTGGTCAACTGGGTCAATGGTGCTGCTATCTTGGAGAAACCTTGGATAAACTTACGATAATATCCAGCTAATCCCAAGAAACTCCTTACATCTGTTGCATTCTTGGGCGTAGGCCAATCCTGTACCGTAGCCACCTTCGCCGGGTCCACGGCAATACCATTCTCTGATACAACATGGCCCAAGAACCTCACTTCCCTCTTCCAGAAGTGACACTTAGAAAACTTTGCTTTCAATTGGTGTTTTCTCAACACCTCCATCGCTACTCTTAAATGTTCCTTGTGTTCTTCCTCTGTCCTTGAATAGACCAAAATATCATCAACGAACACAAGGACAAACTTATTCAACTGATCTCTGAATACCCTATTCATAAGATCCACAAAATATGCTGGGGCATTGGTCAGCCCGAATGGCATGACCAACCACTCATAAAATCCAGACGGCGTCCGAAATGCCGTTTTAGCTATACTCTCAGCTTCCACTCTAAGCTGATGAAAACCTGTCGCGAGATCCAACTGAGAAAATACTCTCGCGCCACTCAACTGATCGAACAAATCATCTATCCGCGGTAGAGGATACTTGTTCTTCCTCGTCACTTTATTCAACTCGCGGTAGTCTACACACAAACGAAGGGAACCATCCGCCTTGGTAGCAAACACAACTGGTGCTCCCCATTCAGAAACACTCCTTCTGATAAATCCCTTCTTCAAAAGATCGCTGACTTGCACCTCGAGCTCTCGCTGCTCCCTTGGTGCCATACGACGAAGTGGCATCACTATAGGCCTGGCATCTTTTACCAAATCAATACGGAACTCAATCTCTCGGTGTGGTGGAAGTCCGGTCACTTCTTCGAAAACATCCGGATACTGGCCAACCACGGGCAAACCTGACAACTCACTATGCGGAATGTCGAGGGAGTTTAGAAAACTAGCCAATACCCCCTTACTGGGTAGACCACCAAACACTATCCTCCGCCCATCATCCGCTCTAGCTGTCACCAAAAAGTACTCACAGTCTACCACCACCCCATACCTTCGGAGCCAATCTACTCCCAAAATAATGCCAAACCCAGTAAAGCCCAAAACAAAGCAATCACAAACAAACATGCATCCATGACTCGATAAGACCACATTACGACAAATCATGCTAAGGCTAGTCGAACCACCAATCGGGTTCGTCACTACTAAAGGTCTATCGACAATCTCGGGCTCCAATCCCAACCTATCTACCAGGTCACTAGATATGAAAGAACTGGAAGCTCCGGTATCAAACAAAATTCTAACAGGAACATCATAAACAGAAAGCATACCTTGAATGACGACATTCTTTCCCTTCTCCGCCGCAGTTGGGGCATTCGATGAAGAAGGAATAGCATTGAGAGCATATGCTTTCACCATTTGCTTTTCTTTAGGGGGTTGCGGACACTTGTCCTTGTGATGTCCCATTTGGCCACAGTTGAAGCACTTCCTATCCGCTGGCTTGGCCCGACAATTACTAGCATAATGGCCCTTCTTACCACAGCTGAAGCACTCAACATCTTGCTTATTCTTCTTCTTCTGGCCATCCTTAGTCTGACTCTGCTTTCTTTTATTCTGGGAACCACCCTTGCCTCCACCACTTGCTTGTGGCTTTGGCTCATCTGCGGATGCAACCTCAGTCTTCGGCTTAGGATAGAGACTTTCCGATCTTAATGCTTTCCCCACAATCGATTCAAACGTCTCATCGATGTGGTTAATAAGTTTTTCCCCCAAGTACTGATCCAAACCAGTTATGAATTTCTCATTCTTTTTCTCGGCAGTATCAATAAGAGATAACCCATATTTTGACAAAGTGTCAAATTCAGCAATATACTCCGAGACAGCTTTGCCATTCTGCTTGAGCTCCAAGAACTTCTTAAACAGCACTGACTTCTGAGCAGCTGGAATGAACTTCTCACTAAAGCGAGCCTTAAATTGCTCCCAAGTAATCTGATCTTCGGGAGTAGCTGCCTTTATAGCATTCCACCAATTCATTGCCCGCCCTTGCAGCTGACGGGACGCTAGCTTTCTTTTCATCGCATCCTCGATACCCAAATCCTCGAAGATACGTTCGCAACTATCCAACCAATCCTGAACATCCGTAGCCGACTCCGTTCCGTGGAATGACTTCCCACCAAGACTAGTATAATCCTTATTCAGCTTGGCGAAGTCGACTCTTGGCGCCTGCACTATTGGACCACCACCATTTCCACCATTGGGAGCTGCTCTCTGTACATCTCTAAGCATCTCTCTCATGAGGTCAGTAAACATCGTCCTCATGTCAGCAGCATTCCCATTATTGGCCCCTCTACCGGTACCTCTAACATATCGGCTCATCGTCAATCTGAAAAAGGAAACGATTAACGACTCCATAGTGGTGCTAGTGCAGTACGACTTCATCCATATACTACTAATAGTATATATATATATATAGCTTTTAAAAACCAAAGTAATCACAAATACGCTCTCTCGTATACGTATATTATCTCTCCCTGATAACTTCCCTAGGTTAACTGCGCAACCTAGAGCTCTGATACCAAGTGTGACGGCCCGCCCCGCACCAGCCTGCATTTCCTCCGGAAGTGCGCTGTACACATGCCCGACTAGCACAGAACGGTCGCCAAAGAAAGGAAAGAAGGGAATGAACTAATCAAGGAACCTTTAGGATGTCTCACAGCGCATGGAATAAAATATAATAATAACATACTTGACATAAAACAGGTGAGACAGTGCATAAGCTGATAACTAAAATCAATCATCAATCATCAAAGCAGCGGAAATCCAAATATAGCTTATTACAATTTTCCAAATTTACTGTCTCTAAACAAAAGAAAGCTAAAGTAGAAGATACACCACAAATGCCCAAGCAGTGATCTTCAACAGCACAGGGAGAATATTATGTATATAGTACGTGGAAGCCTCCTGCTCGTCTCCGGATCATCTACCCGTGCATCACCAGCTAACCTGTCTCTAGTCTGCTCGTGTGAGCACCCAGAGTAATAAGAGGAGACATAAAACTCTGGGTCAGACATAAAGCCTGGTATGAGCGATAAGCATCTAAACAGAATAATAACAGGTATACTAAACCATACCTGAACCTGGACCTGCAACCAAAGAGTTAGTACCACATACCGTACAATACTCTAAGGTGCCAGAATAAATAGTGTAAGAATACGGGGGTGGGGTGTGCATGTCATAATGATAGCAAACAAATCATCCATAGCAACCATCCTCACATTTCTCACTCAGTGCATAAAGCATACGATATCTACCACTTTGGAACACTAGACAAACTGAGGCAACGACGAATCCCGACTTGTAGAAACCCTGCTATGACCAAGCTAAACATATGGAGTCATGACCAAACATTTCAATGACCCACTTCATTGGTTGTAGCCCTTGGTCCTACCGATGCCATAATGGCCCTGAATCCGCCTTCGTACCTCCTACCATAATGGTCCAAAGCTATAGACGTCGATAACTCCTTGGCACGCGTCCCGCAGCAAAGCCCAACCATGAAGCGAACTCGTTGATTCCCATCTGAATCTTAAGCTCTAACTTCTCATTTGGACTTCCTTTGCATCTCGGGTTTGGTCGAATTGGAGTGGGTCTTCAGAAGAGTTGTCGCGCATTAACAGTCCTAGAATTCGGTTCAGTTCGGTAGTCATCACCTTCATCGGTTCGGGTCGGTAGTCATCACCTTCATCGGTTCGGGTCGGTGTCCTCCTCCGGGTCGGGTCGGGTCACTGTCTTCCTTCCAGTTTTCTCCGATCAGCTTCCTCGTTTTCCATCTACTCCGATCCGATCCGCTCCCGTTCTTCATCTGCCCTGATCCGATCCGCTCCCTTCGCCTAGCTCCAGTCGTAGCCTTCCATTCTTGAGCCGATCCGATCTGGTCTCCATTATTCTTCCGATCCGATCCCTTTTGTCCACTCCAACTCTAAGTAAACGGCCTTCCTTCTCGCCAAGTCTCCTATGTGCAAAACTCCAGTTCCGGTCGGTTTTCTTGCCCAGTTTACATATCCGATCCGAGCCTCATCCGATCCGAACCGGTTAGGAACCTGCACATTTCTGCAACTTTCCAGCGAGCTTTCTACGCCATTCGACGACGTTTTCGACCAATTTAACTATTCTAATCAATCATAAAACATACCATAGAGTCATAGCAACATGTAATAGCAACCACAAACAGCAAACAACAATTCAAATGAATCAAAATGGATCAAAAGTGACTAAAACTTCATATTTTCCCATAGCATGTTTAAGTAGAACTAATCATAGGGTTAACAAAACTCAATCAAATCGAACCAAATTTCTAACAGAAGCATAAAATATTATTTAAGAATTTCTAAACATTTTTCCAGAATTTATTAGTGTATAAATTCGCTAATCTTCACTAATTACCCTTAATTACCGTAATTAGTGCAAAAACTATGCAAATCACTCACCTTTGCCACAACTAAAACCCCAAAACTGAAATATTATCTGATTTGGCGTTGTTCCCAATCTTACACAGCAGCTCTACCTCGGTTCTCGTGCTAATACTCCTTGATTTGATGTTTGCTAAGCCTAATCTTCAATTAGAAAGTGATTAAGAGGTGTTTTGAAGAGATTTTAGAGGGTGGAGGCCATGGCTAAGTTAAGAGGAATGAATAGTGACGGCTGAAAAATGAGAAAAAGGTATTCTCCAAACCCTAACAGCCCTTTTAAACTCCTAATCCCGAAATTTCCCTTTGGGCCTAGCTGTTAATCACCCGGTTAAGCCCAATTAAGCTGTTTTTCACCATCTGAAACTTGTTTCAGCCATATCTCCCAAACGGTGAGTCAATTTGGCTAATGTGACCACTCTACGGAAAGAGAAACCATCATCCGAAGCCAATGGAAGTGGTTTCAGGTCAAAATTCATTTCCAGTCAAAAGTTATGGCCAAAACAGTGCCAACCAGGGGTAAAATGGTCATTTAAAAATCGGGAAAAATCATGAACATGGGAAATGACCACAATAGTCGTCTCCCAAAGTTACATGACCATACGGCTTCGTATGTGAAAGAAATAAATATCCTACGATCCTATGATGCGTAGAATACGGGTCGTTACACCATATTATCATTAGAATATGCTTCTTGATTCTCTCGTATTATCTATAACAGTCAGCACTCTTTTGCTTAAGTTATAGATTTACTCAACTTCGTTTATAAATGCATACACAAGGTTATATATATAATTTCTTATTTTATTAGACCGTTGGTCTATATTCCCATTCTTATGTGTTTATTTTGCATTTTAACCAATTCCATTTCCAACTTATTTTTTACTGGTTAATTATATGTTGTTGTTTTTCTTTTCAACTTCACTTTATTTTATTTTCATTTTCTTCTTATTCCTGCATTTTCACTTTCATTATAGGAAAAGTTCCAGCTTCCTTAACCTTATCAATTTATTCTTTTTTCATATTTCATTCTCTAAAACCTATCATATTTTATTAAATTAAAATTTGGTTTTTACCCTTAAATACATAGTTTATTTCCATATTTTTCATAAAAAAGAAGCTTTGTGTTATGTTTGAAGTTATGAGAGATTCACTTTTTAATTATTGAATTCGGTAGTACAAAAGATAGTAATCACATTTATATTGCACTTATCTTTCTATGTAGAATATTTCATTTCTTATAATTGCATTTATGAGGATTTAATGGAAGTATGGAAATCTACTTGTTTCAACTCTTTTTCTAACAGGCTAAAATATCGTCTAAATCCTATGAAATTTAGATTATCTTATGTTGTTATTTCAAGGATTTTTTTTTCTATTTATCTCAACCAAAGTTAAACAGTGAATTATCAATTACTTTCAATTTAAGATTAACGAATTATTAATTATTTTCAATGTAAAGTTGACAATTTTAGGAGAAATAAACAATATAGGTATTTTACATTCAATTTTATAGGTAATATCTTCAAAATTGCAACTCTATTATAGGTTATGTTTTTTGTTGACAAAATTTTCATAATAAATTGCAATTCTTAAATATGTAAAGTGAAATGGGTTTACAATGATATAAAAATATATAATTTATTCACTTACCTCCCTAGCACTCCAAGCCTCTTGATTCAATCCAGATCTATTCGTTTTACTCATATTCTTTCCTATTCGAGTTTACAAACACTATTCATACACATCTATTTGATTGTATTATAAAGAAAAGAAATTTAGATATAGAATAATGAATTAAACCAAATCCGAAGGTTTACAACTTTGGCATAGTGTTTTGATATGAATCCACTTTCTAATATTCTATTATATTATCCTCCAGCTTGAATATGAGAATCCTAGATCTAAAATTTCTATTTTCAGAAATTTTGGTGGAGAAAGAAAAAGGATAAAGCTTCCGTGCTAAAAAAAAATAACGAGCTTGGAGTGAAGCCCTACACATTTATTTATAGAGGTTCAAATCAATGCTAACTATCGGATGAAATTCTATCAGACTTATGCTACATAGTGCCAAGGTTCGACGTGCCTTTAAAAACACGTAGTAGTCAACGCTATTATAGGGGATCGGCCTTCTAAAGGGGCGGTCGACCCCTATTGTGTTGTGTGCGTTTTCCTGTTTTGTTACATATAAATATTTATATATATTAATTCCATTCATTTCATAATTAATTCCTTAACCGTTTCAACCTTTCCTTCATTATTTTCTTCAATTTCATATTTCCATAAGTTTGCCACCGTTTGTTCACATTTCGAATTTTAAATTTAGAACGTTTATAGATGACTGAGATTCTACATATACATATACAATTATTTCTTACCTTAAAACTTCAAACGGTCATGACTTCTTCATTAAAACTGTGATTAGAAAATATTATATGTATGAAAGTTTATCAGAAAATCACCACGAACACAACGGTATAGATTTATGGCCAAATTCCAACATTTGCAAAATGTAAATTTTTATCGTTTCAAATTTCAATAATTAAATTTTGTATTAATTAATTATTTAAAAAAGTGGGTTGTTACAGAAGTGCCAGTGACAATGCCCTTTTATGTAAATTACATACACATATGGATTTGATTAGATCCATATATTTATATATGTAGATAACTTCGTTCTCCATAATTACCCAAGTATTTTTTGTAATACTATCTTGGGTTTGCATATATTATATGATAAAATTTCATTCTTTGCTTTGCTTTCTACTTTTAAGTTTGAGCTTTTAATGTATTCTACCTCCATTTCTTAATGGTAGTTCACTTCTTTTAGCATCTCTTATCATGGTAAATTTATTCTGATTATATGTTCTTTAAATTTTTATGAGTAGACAGTCTCCTATAATTTTGGGGCGATGTAGTTATGGTAGTTTTTATGAATTCAAATTGAATTTTCTAATTTATATTTGGTTATTTGTTGTTTTATGTTAGGATAATATGAAGTTCCTATTGAATTTGATAATTTATGTTGTTGTTCCTAAATAAGTTATGCTAGTGTCAACAATCTTAAAATTGTCATTTATATTTGGAAAATTTTATATTTATTTTTTAACTGGAATTGAAGTCGGTAGTCCGTCTTGCTTGATCATTAATCCTTGATAGGCTATAATTTTTTTTTTTTTTGGAAAAGTCGACGTGGTTGAATGGACACCTACCATTTTTATTAATATATCGAAGACAATTAGATAAAAACATAGACATATTCAAAAATAAAAGAAATCAGAGACGCCACGGTATATCATCGCTAACATAAACTAAATAAAAAGTATAATTACAAAAACTGCAAGAGGCGGTACAAGTTAACTTCCAAAAATTCCTGGATCATATGCACATTTCAGAAACTTCAATCCATCTCTCATGTCATGCCATAGGAGCTACTTCATCTGAACGTCATTCAAAGCACGCGCAATATCAAAAATTTGCAGATTTCTCTATGACCAAATATGCCGAACAAACTTCTTGAGCCCATATGTATATATCCTTGCTCTGGTGCTACTTCCTTTGGCCATTGTTTTAATTTTTTCCCACTCAAGAATGCTGATGCTTTGCGCATTAGTTCTACTAATCCATGCAAGTGTCTCTGTCCATAGCTAACGAATAATACTGCATTCAAAATACAAATGGCAAGCAGTCTCTTCATTTGCACAGTAGAAGCTACAAACAGGATCCACAACCATCCCTATAATACGCAGCTTGTCATTAGTCAGAATTGCATTGTGAAACTGTTTTCCAAAGACTGAAGTTATTTTTACCCGAGTTGTCTTTCCTCCATACCACTTTATGCCAGCCGCAAACAGAAAGTTCTGAAGCACCAAGAAGTTTAACGTACATATTTTTAGTTGTAAAATGATCACCTTTAAATTCCATATTGCAACAACATTGGCATCAGTAGAGATCCATTTGCTCCTGATATTTGCCCATACAATCTCCACGTCCTGATTCGAGGTTACAGGGAGCTGCATTGATTTCTTTGCATGTAGTTTGCCACATTGCTATTGAGACTAATTCCACTTTGCATCATAACAAGGGAAGTCACTGAATTCAAGAGTATTACCCCAAAATCACTCCATGGATCGTTCTAAAAGTTGATTTTATGAAAAGATTTCTAACCGTACTTGAAAAATGGTAGAAAAACATGTTTGCCCTTAATTAAGCTCTGCCATGTCCAACTCATTCCACTTTTAACAGCCACAGTCCAATATGTCTCAGATTTAAGCACATATTTATAAGACCATTCAACCTACAAGTTTTCTCTTTTAACCAAAATGTCACTCAAGTGCTTCCCAAGCGCTGTACTATTCCAATGCACATATCAGTGATACCTAACCCCCCCCCCCCTCCTGTATTGATGGGATATTCAAGTAATTTGAAGGAGGTTGGGGCTAATTATTTGATGTGTATATTACCCTTCTAGAGAAACCACATGAAAGCAGTTCTCAACATTACAAGCAGTTTTTTATGTAATATACACTAGAAATAGGAGATAGGGGATAATTCGAAGGAGGCTATACTTTCATTTCAGTATATTAACTACTATAAATTTAATTACTTGAAAAATATATTTTTAATCATGGCTTGTGAAATTTTGAAATCTTAAAGGGTGATATAGGGTTTCTTTAAAGCATCGCAACCTCCCTCTATTCTGATTTCTATCATCGATTAGGCTCTCTCCTCTATGGTTATCGCTCTGACATATTTGGCTGTACTCTAGGAGTTAACTCCATTTCCATTGTTCAAATCCTCCTCTAGTGGTGTGTATCTTTCTAGCTATTTAACTACTACAAGGGTTCCCATGGTGGCTCTTGATGCAGATGTTCTTAGGTGAGTGCCTTGTGTTTTTGGTTTTCAAATGGCGGCAACGCCTACTAAGGTATCCTCTTTTCCACCTATGGCTACTTCTAATGCTTGCTAGTTGGAATCTATATAATTATTTGGTAATTCCACTTTTGATAATCTTGAATTAGTAAAAATTGATCTTTCCTGTTTAAGGAAAAACCATGTAATGTTGGCTTGTTTTTCCAAAATAGTATGATGTTAACTTTGTTGATATTCCTATCCTTCCACCTAAAAAGATTATTGATGCTGGAGTCTCTTTCTGGACGGGTTATTTGGTAGGTTTCTTCACAGATGATCCTCATTTAATCTCATCTATTAAGCGTTATGTTTACTAAGCTTGGAAGCCTCATAGACGAGCAATAAATTGTTTAGTTAATGTATCTTTTATAACTCGCTTGTCCCCAAGATAAGGTTCGTATCCTGGAACTGTACCCATTATTATTAAAGGAAAATTGGTTATTGTTAGTCGACGGAATTCTTCAGTCGACCTCGCACATAGACAGTTTCTTTATATTCCACTATGGGTTCACAAGTCAATTATTCCTTTTAGTTTTTCAATCTTTAGTGGATAGGATATATGTTGGATCCCAAATCACATTGCCAATTCGATATGGTTTGATATGCCTACAATGAGGAATAATCGCCTTGAGTTTGCTATGGATTTTATTGAAATAACTTTCACGCATCCATTGCTTTCCAAGATCCCCGTCCTTCATAGTGAAAACCGTTCCATGAATATGAATGTCACTTATCAATGGAAACCTTCTATTTGTGATAAACATCACTCATTTGATCACTTTACTTCATCATTTCGACACTTTGGATCCCTTCCTACAAGCCTTCTCCAAAGAATCCTACTTCCCAAGCCTTCAGTACTTCAATGGCTCGTGGAGGCATCCCATGTTATTGATCCTCCGTCCAACCCTTCCTAGGCGGTGGACCTCCCAGCCGCCCTTTCCCTCTGCTTTCTCCACTCCCTCCTTATCTACCTCTGGCCCTACATTTACCTCCCTACCTGTCCATACTTTGTCTTTTAACCGTCTCCTGCTGCTCCAGCATCTCCACTCCGGAAGTCTCCCACTACGCCCCATCATAGGCTTGACCGTTGCCTCACTTTTTGAGAATTTACCATTTTCTTTCAGTATCATCCGACTAGTGCTGAGAAATTGACTTCTAAGCTTGCCAATAAGCTCTCTAAGGGAATACTTCTTGTCTGGTCTCAGCAAGCGGGGACTTGGACCAATTAGGATAGCGGTTGTAACCCTCCACGTTAAGATCATATTAAAAAGGAGAATTAGTGAGTAATGTCGCATGTTAATATGGATAATATAGCTAGTTAAGAGCAACCATCTGTAATCTTGTATCAAACAAGTATCCAATATGTTGTTTCCTCAATGGATCGACATACTTAATTCTTATTTAATTCAATTCTGCGATAATTACATGATCTATTCAAAATAAAACATAATATAAATAACAAAAGCATATAACTGTACAACAAACACAACCATATATATAACGATACATCATGTACAATACAAAATTGTACATATAAGTGGTTATATAAAATCCCATAAAAGAGTATTACATCAACATGTCATGATATAAATATAAGACGTACTACACCAAAAACTATGCATATGTCCAAATGGGTAGATAAATATGTCTAAGCAAGAATAGCTAAGCAGAAGCTATAAGAGATAACCTGCAACTTGGTCTAACCAGAGTAATGAAATACATGGGTCGGTCTAACTTGAACAAGGAAATTAGTAAAGTGATAAACTAGGTAAGCGATGCACACGGAAGGGGTAATTCCTTTAATAATTAAAACAATCATATACCTTATATTTCCACATAATATACGAGAACAAGTCACAAAGTTCACACATAAGCACCTCATATCATCAAATACTTGTCGAGTGTTTACATCTAAATTTAAAATTTCTCTGCCCCCACTTCTATGATTTATAAGATTATAAACCATATAAACCACAGAATGGAAACCACAACAATCACATAATACTCAGAAACAATAGAATCACAAAAAATTTAGATTTGGATCCAAAACACAATTTTTCACGTGCATTAATAAAAGAAACTATTTTTTTCAAATACTCGATATGCATTTAAGCATGTATTATTACGACCTATCTCGGTCGAATATAACACCAATACGACTCATGTCAATCAAAGATAGTTTACTTCGACTCGTGTTGGATGAATAAAATTTTACTACGACTTGTCTCAGTCGAGTATATCCTCACTACGACTCGCCTCGGTCGAGCATAACTTGATTGCCTCAATCAAGTGAACACACCTTTATAACATAGCTTCACTTTGAAGAAAGTACTAGAACAATACAGAATGTTTAACAAACTTCCCGCCGATAACTCGAAAAGTGAAACAATACGTCCCATACCGCATGTTTCATAACATAAGGTTTACTAAATCGTTTAAATCAAAGCTTCGTCTTCTCGAAGGGTGTAAAAACATGTGATTTTATATAGGAAAACATATTTAATAAAAATCGGGAGTTATATCAACTTTTGGAAAATACTTTAAAATCATCTATATTGGAAAACTCCTTTAAAATTGGAATCATTCATATGTTCTACTTTATATAAAAACGTGTTGAAAAATAGTTTTTCCTAAAATAATGTGTACATAGGAAAAACACTTCTTAAACAATTTAAAAGTATATGTGTGTTTCCGAAAATTACAAGGGATAAAAACATAAAATTTCACACAAAACACATAAAAATGTCATTATTGATTCATGATAAACTAGGCTTCTTTGAAGCAAGCCAAAAATATACACAAGAAGCATGATTCTTATATTCGATTTATAGTGCTACAAAATACTCAAGTAAACACTTGGTTTTCGATCACTAAAACCATGCACTAACTCATAGAGATGTAACTGAAACCTGGAGTGAAGAACATAAACACACGGGTGTTACCCGGGCGTTTTACCTATGTTGAGTCAAGTCACCATGTTCTTCGTCGACCCAAGTCTATCATGAGCTGATCCAGGCACGTGATAGTGCCCGGGTTTGAAAACAACATCGGGCTCAACTTTCTAATCAAATTCAGGCATGCAAAAAACTTCAGATTTTGCTGAGAATTTACATGCACATCATATAATAACAAGACTATCAACAAAAGAAGGAATCACGATGTCGATGTTCTGGTTAAGAATGAAGAAGATATGCAGCCCGAAATATGGACTTAGACCATGTTTTGCTGCTGTTGAACAAAATCAACTTGCAATAAAAAAAAATCAGCAAATATCACACCAAATAAACATTTTTAAGATTGATTAAAGTTTGACAATTTGAGGGATAACCTTGCCATTGATATGTAGCAAAAGTTTTAGCGATTTGTAGCAAGAATTGGATCAAATTAGATGCTTGGAGGCTTCTTCCTTACTTTAGCACCTAAGGTTTAATTAACAGTGACATGCACTGCAATGGCCCACAAATACATACTATCTGAGTTGGTTAAATACACCACACGTCCAACCTAAATTGCACAGAAATACGAATCATTATGAAATAAAGAAGAAAAATATAGAAGAAGAATAGAAACAACAACACAGAATCTCACATCACAGCGGAATAATATATAATGCATAACAAACTTTGAAATACAAAATTTGTACTTACATACATCATCAGAGGACATCATATATACAACACATTGGAATAAACTGTATATATCTAACACTGAAACCTCCTGGCTCAAGCTCTTCCATGAATACCTGAAAACACCTGAACTACTTGACTGTCGGTACAAATGTGGGTACCCAAGAGTTTAGGGTAAAATAAAACAAAATAAACTCTGGGTTAGTCACGGGACTGGTGTGAGTAAATTCCAACCACTTGGTAAAAATCCTTTTAAAAGAAAGGATAATCGTAAGACCGATCAACACATAAATACTGATGGTTTTTTTCCGTACAATAACCCAAAACGTTCTTTAAATCCATTTTATTCTGATATTATATTAGTGTCTAAATCAAATAAATAGCAATTTAAAAGAACCCTTGCATCTCACGCTCCACATACATAGCATACAATCAAAACCGTGGGCTCTTATTGGAGAACGGATTCCAACTGGAAAGGTACGGGACCACCTTCCGACAATGTATCGCTAGAGAAGAATACACCGGGTTCAACAAGAACATCATGCAACCCAGGCTAAACATGACTGACGACTCACTTCACTTGTGTATACCGAATGTACTATCACTAACGATTGGGATCAACAACCGTTTCCCGAAAGGGACAGCATCGAAAGCACAAAGAAGCAAAATGATTTTCTCTAGGTCAGGTGATAATACACCCTAATTGGGAGCTACCCACTTAGCCATGCGACCTACCCGATTTTATACCATTTCCCAGTTGTGAGGCTTGAGGCCACGCTTCTCTTTTTGACATGCCACATCTTCATTTATTTTGAATTCCACATTGTCAACCCCGCCAAATCATTTATTGACTTCCACAAAATATCATAGGTATAAAACTAAGAGAAACGAATTCCTCCGCCACTAATGTAATACATTTGAATAGATCAATATAGATGATCTATCAGGCATACTCTGTCATGCATTTGTCCATATAAGTTGTCCGGGGACTAGACAAACCGAAGGCACCATCCCATCAATCCATCTTAGAAAATTTCTACCTAGGATTAATAGAACAACCCTTGCATTTTACTCCATCTTCAATTATCTTTAGCATATTCTGATTCGCAATGCTTATGCCAATACGGAGTGGTTTTCGGATAATAATCCAACTGGTCTCTCCGTATTGACAATGACAGTATTAAATTGGACAATACTTCGATGGTCGGTTATTTAACTATGGAAGAAACAAATATTCATCTAAAGATCTAATTCCCAAAGGGAAAACTATTAATTAACATCAAACAATCACTAAGCCCTATTTTAATTAATAATTGATTAATTAAATTTATCATTTCCCGATTTCCCTTCAATATATTTACCCAGATATTACTTCAAACCTGTTTAGCCTCTCACGATTCTTGCAAAAACTTTTCCATCTATCATAACTATTTATTTTCTATATTCAAGAAAATATCTCTTTTTAACATCGGAAAACATTTCCATATATTCACAAATCACTATTCTTCCCATTCATCGGTCTCTAACCGTAAACTAGTAAAAGAACAATTCTCTAGGTATCAACCCCGAAGGCCAAAACTAACATCACATCGACACCCAAAAAGTCATTCAACTCGACTAATTTCCAGTCAATTTCTAATTTCCTTAACTCCATTTCTTAACTTCTTATCAACAAAATCATTTCAATCTGCAAAAAGTTTGCTTATAAACCATCATTCACTTCAAAACGTGTATACGTTTCTCCTCCCAGCTTCTCAAGATTTAATTTTATAAATCCCTTTTTTCATATAAAATTCCATTATACGTTTATTCTCTTATTAAATTTCATATATAATTGATAAGTCGATTTCTAGTTATTAAACTTTTCTTAAATTTTTCTATCTCCTTAAATTTTCAAAAAAAATCGCCAGCGTCTTCTTTGTAGGGCTCAGTTCGTACAACTATAAATCGCCTCTCTAGGCCCTTTCCATTCAAAAAGAAAATCAAAAAGCAAGTGACTTGCCAAATAGGCTCATAAAATCTCATATTCAATTAAAATACGTACTTTTTGTTGGGCATTCAATTTATATATCTTCATACACTTCATTCCATACATGTCTAATATATATATATATATATATATATATCCAATTATTCCCAATTTATTCCAACTCAATCCAGTCGTTTTAATTCAATTTGCTAATTCATTCCCTAATTAGCTCTTTTGCCTATTTCACTTTTTACTTGAACATATCACATTCGTATATATTTTTAATTTGCTTATAAACCAATCAAATTACATTTCAACTCAAGTTTCATATTCGATTTCGAATATAAATTCACAAATCCTATTCACTTATCTAAGGTCAAATTCAATCCAAAATTCCATTAACTAATTATTCTTCTAATTAGTTAATTCTATGCAATAATCACAAATCAGATTTATGTTTCAAAAACCAATCCATTTACTCCACTTGAGTTCATATTTATTTTATAACTCAAGTTTGGGTTTTCTAATTGAAATTCATGTATAATTTGCTTAAAATCCTTTAATTAATTTAAATAAACCGATATTGTTTTGAAACGATTATAGTGCTGTTTTTATGAAAATTTGGTTTTGACATAACTCAAAATATATAAGATGAAATCATATTTTTCTCTTTCATTAGAAAAATATTATTCAATAGATTCGGACGATTCTTGTTTCAAAGAATTCTGACTTAAATTGGGTTATACATACTTGATTGAAGTTCAAAACGTGAAATTAAGAACTACCGTGTTGCGGCGAGCTTGTTTTAATTATATTTAAATATAAACGTTTAAGCTTCATTTATTAATAAATTTAATTCCATTCTTCCATATTTTTAATATAAATTAAACTAGTTTTCCAAATCTAATTTATTATTTCTGATTATCCCTATAGATTATTTCATAACTCGGTTATAAATTTATTTATACCTCAAGCTTATATATTAAACTTCAATTCCTTTAGAAATAAATTATTTATAAAATTTGATAGAATCGAATTCCAATCCTAAATTTGTACGAATTTTTTCTAATTCTATTTATAGTCTGAACATCGGAAATAAGTTTCTTATAGAAACGATTTTCAATTTCCCCTTTTTAAATTCACTCTTGAATTTAACCCTTTAAATTACCCAATGATAATTTATTTCACTTACATTTATAAACAATGTTTATAAATTCACGACTTGTTTTTATTATTAAAATCAAGTTTATAATTTCTAGCCCATCTGACACTCAAATTCTGTATTTGAAAAATATAAATTTTCCTTTTTAAAACCCATATCCTTCTCTTTTCATTCAAATATATTTCTACGGTATTTTAAATACCAATACCTAGGCCATTGCTATTCAAACATCCAAAACACACAATCATCCATCACAGGTTTTCTAATACGTAGTATATTATAAAATATATGGAAACAAATAGTAGATAAATCTGAGGACTCCATATGGATCCTTCAACCTGTTTTTCCTGCACCTACATATGTTATACAACATAAACAATATCCATCCTGCTTCAAGGCAAGATATCGCGGTATAGAAGGTCAGCCACTATATATATTGTGGGGTGCATAGGGTCATCCGCTAATGGTACTGTGACAAATATTCAATATATATATATATATATATATATAATTGCAACAACTACCAAGCCTAAATATAACTAATATATGCATAAAATAGCCACAATTCATCGATAATTATTCAATGCATCCAAACAGTCAACAAACAACATATAAAAATTATTTAAAATAAAAATTCTTTTATAATAAAAAAACGAGTCTAAAGAGTGAGTTTACTCACCTTGATTTTCATTTGCTGAATATCCCGTTTAATTCCCAATCGTTGCATCTATGAATCTATCCGAATAAATCTATTTGTACATACGATTATTTAATTTAATTTAACGATTATTTATTTAAACTTAACTACTAACAATGAATAAATAAATTATTCTAAGTATTTTAAATTTTGAAACCACGAATACCTTACTCCATTACCACCTCGATCACTACGAAGTATATCTTCGAACAGCCCTATAATACTACCTCATCCCACTTCAACATTTCATCGAACAGCTCGCAGTCGATTTTCATTCCACTCACCGCCATTGTCTGTTATCGCTGCGCCACCTAAATCGACCTGAACACAGCTCAAGCAATCTCTTCAAGTGACAATCCCAATTCCCAAAACAATACAGACCCCTCCGTCAAATATCTCACTGTCGAACTTCCCCAATTCACCTTACTGTCGCATCCCATTTCCCCCCTTAATTCAATCCATCTGGCAAACTAGGACATCAAGTTCAATTCAATGCTTCAAATTGCTCGCAGTCGCGACCAAAACAGCGTCAGCCCTTTCTTGATATCGCAGCACCCCCAGAACATCCATCGCACTCCCCAATTCCCCTGAATCGCCTTCGAGTCCATCGCCGTATCCCCTCGTGCAAGCATCTCAGTCTCGATGTCGAGCTTAGGGAAATGTCGTGATTTCAATTTGCGAGCACATCAAAACGAGCATCTGGATCTCACAGTTCCAAATCGCGATTGGATTTCATATTTATTTTACGGTGTAAATCGATTTGTGCTTGGGAAAAAAATGAAGAGGAAAGACTCGAAATGTTTCGAGTTTCAGATATGAAAATAACAAAGTTTGGGTTGTTTATATAGATGCGACGGTAGACAAAACGTACCGCACCATTAATTTGAGCTTTCTTCATAGTGAAGCTGAGAGACATACATACTTGATTGAAAAGGAGAAGCAGTTGTAGCTATGGGTTCTATTTGAGCGCAACAACCGACATTACTAAGGTTAAACCACTATTATGAACACATTGGAACAGGTTTCGAAGCCAAATTCGATCGTATGGAGAAGATAACAGTTTAAGTTGATGATTTAAATTAAATTCAAATTTAATTACTGTTCCTATTCAAATAGAATTTATATAGATCATCTGAATTATTTCGATTCAGTTTAAACTTAGAATTCAATTATATTTCATATTCGCATTATGATAATTCGATATACTCGAAAATTAAATCGTAACGACTATTAATCGATAAATTCCATATAGAAGTCCATTTATATCTTCAACTCAAAATAATATTAAACATTTAAAATTAATCGACCAAAAATCCGGGTCGTTACATGTAAGGAAATTTTCAACTTACTATTAACGATTTTCACAAATTAAAGATAAAACTAAAATGAGATTATGGTTTTAATGGACTAACTGTCATTAGCACTTGATTTAGGCCTTAATTTCACTTTCTATTGGTTTTTAGTCTGAGGGATTTGAATTTGCAAGAGTTTTTTACTATAGCGTTTTGAAAAGAAGGGAATTAGCATGTAGGAAAAGAATACATGTTATCCAGAGTTTTCTTCTCCTCAACTAAGTGTTAGTGAGCTAAGTAGGCCTTAGGAAGGTAATTAGAGGCTAATTAAGGCTTATGTCAACCAAATATCCTTATTAACACAAGTTTTAAGCTACTTCTTCACCAATTGCTTGTTTTAAACTTGAAAGTTGTAAAATTAGCACTAAACCACTTTGCTAAAAATACAAAGATGAGTTTTATTTTTATTTACAAATTTGAACATACCTTTTTAGGCATATTTACACTAAAATACCCAGTTTATTCAAAATGTACATTTTATATTCTTTTTGAATAGAATTAACATTTATCCTATTGAAAGTATCCAAACTTCATTAATTTTGACATGAAAATTTTACAACTACATGAAATTTATGTTTAGCATACATATAAATATTTTCAATAATATTTATACATTTTAATATTCATCTCTACTTAAATTTATTCAAAAACCATTGTTTTCTAAAAAAAAATCGTTTACTCCTTTATTGCAATTTGATGCAACAAAACTCATATGAAATTTATAAATCCCTATTTATTCACATTTTCACACATTATACAGTTTCTAAAACTCAATTTGTCATTTTTCAGTTTTATTTATGTATAAATATTGAGTTTTAAACTCAATTTATTCCCAACTTCCAATTTAACACGTTTTGATCACAAAAAAATTATTCATTCCTTTATTCTTCACCAAAATACATTATTAAGCTTATTCCAAACTGAGTATATTTTCCAAAAAATTCCATATTTAACCATTTTAAATATTAAATAATCACTTTATCCAATTTCCCCCAAGAAAAATCCGGAATCCCACATTCCAACTCAAACTTAGATAATTATTTAAATTATCTATCCCAAAATATATTTATCACTTGATTAATAAATTATAATCTCTTTATAATATATTATTATTGCTATTTACAGGCAATCGCAAAACCGGGTTGTTACAGACTCCCCGCCTATAAAAATTGTGTCTCCGCAATTTCCTTACCGAAGATTCATATTCATCTCAATTCCATCTCATTTCAAAAGAAATATACAAAAACAAAGGTAGCTCAAGTAATAATAATTTCTCACTTGTGACATAAGAAGATAAAATATTTGGAAATGACCACTCGATAAACTTTCTGATTTCCCTAGTACAATCGTTGGGATATCGGACCATTGAACTTTCATGGGCGGTACTATCTTTTTTAGAAGGCGTCTAACCTTCATACCAAGAATACACACATGATGATACATAATATACAAGTCCGGTGAGACCTCAAGCTCCTTTAACGAGTATTGATCACAAAATCAGAATTATATAATACTACTAGAAAACATTCTAATTTCCTACGCAAAATTTCCTACGCCTTTCCTACGCCACAAGGCGGGGTGTAGGAATGGCGTAGGAAACTGGTAGCCAGAGTTCATGCCGTAGGAAAGGCGTCAACCATCTCTTAAGTCTTATCTACGCCTAGAAAATGCGTAGAAATCTTCTAATTTCGCACGTGAAATTTCCTATGTCTTTCCTATGGGGGCGTAGGAATGGCATAGGAAATTAATAGGAAAATTCCTATGTCTATCCTACGCCATAAGGTGTGGAGTAGGAGTAAAGTTCACAACACGAAATTTTCTATGTCTTTCCTTCGCCATAAGGCGTGGCATCGGTATGGCGTAGGAATTACCTTTTCTACGCGATAAGACGGGGGGTAGGAATGACGTAGGAAGCTGATAGACAGAGTTTACGGTATAGTAAAGGCATCAACCATCTTTTATGTCTTACCTAGGCCTGTAGAAGGCATAGAAATCTCTTACGTCATTTTCATGTCATTGTAGAAAACATTCTAATTTTATTCATGAAATTTCCTACACATTTCATTTTCCGTAAGGCGTGATGTAGAAAATTAATAGACATAATTCGCAGCTTGGAAAAGACGTCAACCATCTCTTATGCCTTAACTACGCCTGTAGAAGACGTAGAAATCTTCTGTGCCATTTCCACGCCAATGTAGAAACACTCTAATTTCATATGTGAAATTTTCTATGCCTTTCCTATGCCATAAGGCATAGCGTATGATTGGCGTAGGAATTTGATAAGCAAAGTTTACGAAATTTCCTATGCCTTTCCTACGCCATAAGGCGTGGCGTAGGAATGGCGTAGGAAATTGATAGGAAGAAGTCGCCGTGTATAAAAGACGTCAACCATCTCTTATGTCTTAACTACACCGGTCGAAGGCGTAGAAAAATTCTGTGCTATTTCTACACCATTGTAGAAAACATTCTAATTTCATATGCAAGATTTTCTATGCCTTTCCTACGCCATAAGGCTGGGAATAGGATTGGCGTATGATAGGCAAAAATTTCCTAGGCCTTTCCTACGCCATAAGGCGTGGCATAGGAAATTGATAGGTAGAATTTGCGGCGTAGTAAAGACGTCAACCATCTCTTATGTCTTAACTACACAGGTCGAAGGCGTAGAGATCTTCTGCGCTATTTCCACGCCATTGTAGAAAACATTCTAATTTCATATGCAAAAAAATTTACGCCTTTCCTACGCCATTAGGCAGGACGTAGGAAATTGATAAGCTGAGTTTACTATGTTGGGAAGACATCAACCATCTCTTATGTCTTGCCTACGCCTATATAAGGCATAGAAATCTCTTATGTCATTTCCATGTCATTGTAGAAAACATTCTAATTTCATTTGCAAAATTTCCTACGTCTTTCCTACACCACAAGGCGTGGCGTAGGAAATTGATAGACATAATTCGCGACGTAGAAAAGACGTCAACCATCTCTTATGTCTTAAGTACAACTGTCGAATGCGTAGAAATCTTCTGCGCTATTTCCACGCTATTGTAGAAAACATTCTAATTTTATATACGAAATTTTCTACGCCTTTCCAATGCCATAAGGCAGGGCGTAGGATTGGCGTAGGAAATTGATGAAATATCCTACGTCTTTCTTACGCCATAAGGCATGGCGTAGGATTGGAGTAGGAAATTGATAGGCAGAGTTCACAGCGTAGGAATGATGTAGGAAATTGATAGACAAAGTTCACGGTATAGAAAATTGATTAAAGTTATTTTTCCTTTTTGTGTTTTGAAGGAAAATTATTATATTTTTTCACCTTTTTCAACGTGAAGAGCATTTTCATAATTTTGACATATTTAGCTTTAAAAATCGTTATTTTCAAATAATTCATTTTTTACTTTTCGTAATTTTTTGGATTTTTTAAAATTTAATTATTTATTTTCACTTTTTTCAACATGAAGGGAATTTTTGTGATTTTGGCCTTTATAAATTTAAAAATTATTATTTTTGAATAATTCTTTTATCACTTTTAATTTCATAATTTTTTGAATTTTTTTCCACTTTTTCCAATTTGAAGGGTATTTTCGCAATCTTTATGCTTTTATCTTTAGAAATTGTAATTTTCGAATAATGCTTTTTTTACTTTTCATTTCGTAATTTTCTGGATTTTTTGAAATTTATTTATTTCACTTTTTTCAAAATGAAGGGTATTTGCGTAAATTTAGCCTTTTTAACTGTAATGACCCGGATTTTCGGCGACTTTGGTTATCGACATAAGCACGATGTCGATAACCAAAACGTTGAAAAATCCTGGTAATTTGTGAAAGAAATTAGAGGGTGAGGAAAGGTAAGATAGAAAATTAAAATAGAAGAAGAAGAAGAACACAACATCAGAGTAACACGAATCTCACAGCGGAACGAATAACATATAATATATGTAACATAACTTTGAAATATACATCTGTATTTGAACACACATCATTATCAAAGTACATCACTTACAACACAGCGGAAATAACTATAGCTATATGATCGTGAAGCCTCCTGCTCCAGCTCTTCAACTATATCTGTAAATCCCGACTACTTGACTGCCCATACAAATTTAGGCACCCAAGAGTTTAGGGAAAACAACAAAGTAAACTCCGGGTCAGTCATGGGACTGGTATGAGTAAAACAGTTTAAAAACAGTTCGAACAAGTAAACGATATCTCATAAGACCACGCCGCATAACGGAACGGGTTTTTCCCTTATGAGAATCCAAAATAACTTTATATCAAAAACCTTTTGATATTAAAATAATGTCTATCAACCACAGTATATATAATCATCTAGCAGAAACGCTTTCATCTCACGTTCTACATATATAGTATACAATCAAAACCGCAAGCACGTATTGGGTAATGGGTTTCCAACTATGACAAGGTATGGAGCCACCTTTCGCTCGTGTACCTCTAGAGAGGAATACACTGGGTTCAACAAGAACATCTTGCAACCCGGCCACACATGACCGACCACTCATTTCGCTTGAGTGTATCGAATGTATATCACCAACAGTTGGGATCAGCAACCGTTTCCCGAATGGGACAGCATCAACAATAGATTTTTAGAAATGAATGAAACTGTAGATCAGGTGATTATACACCCTACTTCGGTGCAACCGACATAGCCATGCTGCCTGCCCGATTTCTATCATTTACCGGATGATGAGGCTAGAAGCTACGCTTTATCATCATACCAGATTCACTTTGAATGCCACATCGTCAAATCCATCAAATCACCGATTGACGTCCTCAACCATACATTATGTGTTAGCTAAAGAAGTTTCCTTCTCCGCTTCCACTCTTGGTACGGTTGGAGAAATCAATATATGTGATCGTCTGGAAATACTCTGTCAGACATCCGTCCGTACAAGTCATCCAGGAACAGGATGAACCGAAGGCACTATTCTGTAAACAGGATAGCCCTTGCATAACTCCGTCTTCAATTTCCTTTGGCATATATGATTCGCAACGCTTATGCCAATACAGAGTGGTTCTTTGGATAATAATCCAACCGGTCTCTCCATATTAACAACGTTAAAATGGTCAAAACTTCGATAGTCTGTGATTTAACTATCGAATAAAAATAGGTGTGCAAACAATGATATTATTTCCAAATGGAAATTATATCAATCAAACATCATTCAACATTTATCTCTTTATTCCATAAATTTACTTATATCATGTTTCCCTATATTCCATATTTCTTATTTTCTAAATTTGGAAAATATACGTTATTAACAATGGAAAACATTTCCATTTCTCGTTTTCTTTATTAGAAAACATTTCTGGTTTCTTCTTTGGAAAACATTTCCAAAGCTTCTTCATTGGACTTAGAAAGATGTTTAAACAAACATCGCTATGCCAACTCAAACCATTTCCTTTACTGCCGAACCTTAATTATTCCTTAGTTAAAAACGAAGCCAATCAAGTTGGGGTAGAACTACCTCTCAGACCTTAACTGAACAACATTTCTAACTTTGAAATAGACAAAGTTCACTTTATACCTTTTACTAACTTCCTTACTTAACTCTCGTTCGAATAACTATATTCGATTGACTCTTATCAATTAACTCTATTGGACTAACCCCTATCAATTAACTCTATTGGACTAACACTATTTGACTAACGCTATTTATTTACTCATTTCACTTAACTCCTTTCGAATAAACTATATTCGAAAATTCCTTTTACTTTCTATACGAATAACTATATTCGATTAACTTATTTGCTTTAACTCTAATCGATTAACTAACATCGATTTGCTCCTTTTTAACTTTATTCTCTAATCGATTAACTAACATCGATTAGCTCCTTTTTGATAAACTACGTTTTCCGTTACAACTATTTCCTTTTTATAACGTTTACTTACCGTTACAAATATTTCCTATTTATAACTTCTATTTACCGTTACAAATATTTCATATTTATAACTTCTATTTACCGTTACAAATATTTTCTAAATAAATATTCCTTTTCTATTTCTATTTATTTTCTAAATAAATATCCCTTTTGTAAAACCGTGTTCGTTTTATAAATATTTCCTTTTATAAAACCGTGTTCGTTTTATAAAATTCCTTTATTTCAATATACATTGAAATAAATTCTTTTTACATCCCAGGGTCTTTATGATATTTACAATATCGAATAAAAATGATCAACATCATTCCAACACACAAAATCCATAACAGATTATATAACACATCATATATCACAATATATGAAAATAGTAAAATAAATGTTGAGGAATCCAGTTGGATTCCTCCAACCTGTTTCCCTGCATCACAGATGTTAAACAATATAGATAACATCACTTTCAGTTCTATATGATATATTCTGTTAAACAGAATCAATATAGCAAATTCAACTAACTGACTAGCAGTTCAATCAAACAGTCAACATACAGTATCAGCCAATATCTAACAGTTCTAAAAATATAACATGAAATTATAAACTGTTCAAAGTTAGTGAGATTTACTCACTTTGGTGCGTTAACCGTTGAATAACGGTTTGCGTTATTTGATTCAGTCGGACAATTTATTTCGCCATAAATTGTAACGAGCTCGGATTCACCCCCGGTCAGTCTCATTGTGTTGCTCCCGTCCATACGATCCTGTCGGATCTTGTTTCGTCTAATTTTGATAACGTATGGTCAAGTTATGATTTTTACAATTTAGATAACCATATAAACAATAAAATTCCATTTCCCTTTTGAATTGGGCTCACCCCAAAACTGTCGGCCCAAGTACCTAGCCCACACCATTCCTTTTAGAAGTCCAGACCCGTTTTAAATCTCCTCCCCCAAAATATCTTCTCCACCGATTAACACAGCACCAGAAATGGATTACCCAAAATAACTTACACTACATTCCATCATTTCTCAAACCGGTAACACCCTTCAACTTTTGTTCCTTCCCTCTTCAATCTTATATGATTCATTACTACCTCGAGTCATTCAGGAAAACACGACTCCCAGACCTCAATCGGCTATTCCTGCTTCTAAACCTCCCTGTCGCTCCATCAACCATCTCACGGACCACAAAATAACAAACACGATTTAACTCCTTGTCCACTCCTCTTCTACCTCACGCAAAATGATCGAACTCGATCTCTTTCTCTCACCGCGATGTCAGCAGTTCCCCACGCACTACAGTGATCATCACCGAACAAAACTTCACCGCATTCATCTAAAACTTTGTGTGTAGTTGCGGATTTACTTGCTGATACCAATTATAAACTTTATTTCGCTAATTAAGCCTCCAAATTACCACAGTTTCGAGCCCTAGCAGATGCAGCGTTGAAGCTCGATCTCCCACCGCGATGCCGCATCAGAAGAAAAGGGTACGGGAAAGACGAGCTATTCGATAGGAGCTCGAAGATCTTGCCTTTCCAATTTTACGAATTTGATTTGAATTCTTTCTATTTTATTTTATGAAATGGATGTTTTCAGTAGTGGCGGCTACTGTGTTTCTTTGACTGAAGGAATGTTTGGGTTTATATAGGAGGGGGATATTTTGTTGCTCTTTTTATATCCGCACATACATTATGTTGTTGTCCCTTTTATATCCACAACATATATTGTTTTGTTGTCTCTTTTATATCCGCAACATATATTATTATCCTACATATCATTTAGCGTTCATATTTCATGCAGTAAAAATCTCCACGACTAGTCATAAGTGCTTCGAGATTGAACTCTATATCGCAGTAATATACGTAAAACTTTATTAAGGTACGGACTGCTATCGACAAATATACACATACCGTTGTGATGAGTAAGGTGTCCCGATCGCAAAAATATAATAGCGTCGGTAGGTTAACTCATATTTTGAAACTTCAAAAGGTTGATCTCAGGGTGCGAAATACTTCAAATAAAAAAAGTTGTGTATTTGATTAATTAAAAATTACGAAAAAATTCTAAAAATTAAATTATCACTACGTCTCAAAAGAACCTTGTCTAAATTCAAACCCGATCACTAGTTATATCGAATAAACCGATACGGTTGATAAACGATTCTATAGCGACTATTTTAAAATTTGATTTGGACATATCTCAAAATGTACACGACGAAATCCCGATATTTCTCTTCCACTAGAAAGATATACTCCACCAGCTCCACACGTTTCTTGTTTCACAGAAATCCGGCTTAAAACGAATCCTGTACATTCAGTTGAAGTTCGAATTGCCAATTTACGAACTGCAGCGCTATTTCGAGCTTGTTTATAATTATATTATAAATTATATGTTCAACTGTCAACGATTGAATATATTCGTTATTCAAATTCAATTTCAAGCTGAATTACATATCACAGATGATCCGGTTCACACCATATCGTCATTTCGGCCATTCAGAATTAAATATATTATTTGATTTATGAATTTAATTAGATATTCATCATTATTAAATTCTACGATCATTAAATTCACTAATCACCATTTATACAATTAAATAAATTAATTATAATACCTCTGCCAATGCGGGTCATTACATTCTTCCCCACTTAAAATAATTTCGTCCTCGAAATTGCTAAAAAATAGGGGGCGACCCTATCGACTGGTTAGAACATATTTGTTCACTTCTTAACTTCAGTTTCAACTGAACCAATTTAATTTCAATTAAATTATTAAATAATTTTTATCAATGAAAATTTTCAAAAATCATGAAAATTTTCTAACTCCTTAACTCTTCGAAAAATTTCGCCAGCGCCTCCTTTGTACTGGTTAATATCCCAAACTCCAACTTGCCTATCTGGGCCATCTCCAACCCAAAAGAAAATCAAACAGCCAAGCGGCTTGCCAATTCGGCTCACAAATCTTATATCCAATAGAAATATAAACATTGTACCTTTTTGTCGGCATATCATTATATCCTTTCCACCTGTTATCAATTCAGCGGATACCAGGGTCATCCCCATCAAATTCCAATCAGTTTTTATCTCCAACACAACCATTCGCTTATATCTAAGCCAAATCCCATTTCAACTCAAGTTCAGTTCTTTATTTTCAATTCCTTAACTCCTCAATCCAATACCATTTCGGATTCTAATTTCACAAATCCAATCTTATTTGATTTCAATTCAACTTCAGTTACCACTTAACTGAATTTGCTTTAATTCAAATTTTCTTTTACAAATCCCTATTTCATTTGGTTTTAATTCAACAGTCTTTCCCTGGGAGTTTCAAACAGTTTACTCTTTTCGAAAATCAAATTTTCCTTTTTGAAATTCAACTGAGCCCATAATCTGTATTCCATTAGTTAAATCACTTCTCTATTTCTTTATCAATATTTGTTAACCAAATATTTTCAATAACCATATTGCCCTTTTATGTTATTTGGAAAACATTTCTGAATATCGCCTTCCTTTATTTTCTAAATTTTAGAAAATATATGCTATTTATAATTGGAAAATACCCCAATTACTTATCTCTTTTCCGATCTCGTTTATTTCTATACTTAGGATATATTCTTTATTGTATTTCCAAGCTTACACTTATTTGGGTTAAAACGGATGTTGTGTAAAACATCGCTACGACAACCCAAATACTATATTCAACTAACTCTTATTCAACATCGATCTTCGAGCTTGAAATCTCTCTATTTATTTGTTAATAATGAAATCAATCAAGTTGGGGTATAACTACCTCTCAGACCTTGACTGAATAACATTTATAACGTCAAAACAGATATGATTACTTATTCAAATAATCAATACAATACAACTACTGATTAACTTTTAAACCCATATGCACCTTCTCTTTTTATTCTTACTAGATTTTATTCTAGACTTTTTTTTGATTATACTATTCTATTTCTAAGTTCGTTTTCTTATCGACTTCTAGATATATCGATACGTTGATTTCTAAATATCAAATTATCTTAAAAATATTCTAACTTTTTAAATTCTCGGAAAAATTCGCCATAACCTCCTTTGTACCGGGAGTATCGGGATATTTCAAATAGCCTCCCATGGCCCTCACCAATTCAAAAGAAAAAGAAAAAGCCAAGTGGCTAGCCGATACGGCGCATAAAATCTCATTTATGAATTAAATACATACCTTTCGTCGAGCATTCTATTTATAAACCTTTATACCTTATCCATACATATCTCATGTATATCCATACATTTCTAATTCATTCCAACTTAATCCAATCATTTTAACTTAGTTCGTTAAGTGATTTTCAAATTACTGGTTTTCCCATTTCACCTTCATATTTGAGTATAACATGTTCTAATATATTTTAACTTACTTATAAACTAATCAAATTCCACCTTTCCAAACTTAGGTTTCATGTTCGATTTCAAATATAAATTTACCAGTCCCCTTTACTTATCTAAAGTTCAACTTCAATTCAAGATCCATTTACTAATGGCTAATTAACTGGTTTAACTATTTCACCTTTTTATTTGAATATACATGTTCAAATATAAGTTTAACTTGTTTATCAACTAATTGATTTCCATTTCAAATTTATTTGAATTTCCTATATTCAAATTCCATTTCGATTCTCTTATTCAAATTCCATATTTGATTTCATTTCAAATCTCTTATTCAAATTCTATACTTGAATTTCATTTGAATTTCTATATTCAAATCTATTTGAATTCTCTTTATTTCATTTCAATTCCCTTTGAATCTTCTATATTCAAATTTCAATTTCAATTCTATTTGAATCTTCTTTATTCAAATTTCATTTCACTTTCGATATTCAAATCCTATATTTGAATCTCTTTATATTTTCTATATTCAAATTCTATATTTGAATTCCATTTGAATTTCTATATTCAAACTCTATTTCAATTCCATTGAATTTCATATATTCAAACTCCCTTTGAATTTCTATATTCAATTTCTATTATTACTCTACATGAATTCTATATTCATTTTTCCATTATTTAAATCTTCTTTATTCAAATCTCATTTGAATTTCTATATTCAAATCCCCTTTGAATTTTCTATATTCTAATTCTATGTTTGAACTTCCTTTCTTCAAATTCCTTTTCAAACTTTCTTTATTCATTCATTACATAAGTCTCGATTTCAATTCCTTTTGAAATCGATATTACTACCCTTGGAAAATAGGTTTCCCTTTCAACTTCATACTTGTATTTTTATTTCTGAATTATCCAATGATAATTCTTTTCACTTCATTTATAAACTTTATTTATAAAGGAACTTCTCGTTTTATTTCTTTGAAACAAGTTAACATTTCAAATCTATTTCAAAATTCAAATTCAATATTATAAATCCCATTTTGAAATTCAACACAACTTGTCTTTCCCAAGACAAATTCAAAATAGTATCTCTGGTAGTAATTCGTCACTTACAACTCGAAAATGAATACTGATGATGCAGCTGTCATCATCAGAATCTATTTTCCAGCGATCGAAGTGAGTTCAATATTATAAAACCATTTCTAAACATTTTCACTTTGAAATTCATTTCAACTATAATTCACACTGCTTGTAAAACAATTTAGAATCTCCCAGGATCTTAAATTTTCCTTACCTTTAATCCAAATCCATTTACAAACACTTATCCAATTTTCCAGAGTTTTAACTCAATTTCTGATTTAAAATTTCAGATTTAACTCATCTGATTTCACGTATTTCACTTATATGAATTCTGATTGGTTATTTACATAACCATTTAATTTATAATCTTACTCGATTATAATAACAACCAATATATCCAATATATTCAAAATATACGTTGGGTAAACTATTTCGTTTACCCTCTTTTCAAAACATACCATGACGTTTCATCGTATTCAAGAGTTTAGTAACTCCTACCGATACAGTGGATCAAACTGATCGACCAGAATTCATAAACGACTCAACCAATGAATCTCCACAATATAAAACAAATTTTTATATCAATAATAAATACGTTCACTCGTATATATACACTCAATCTCAGTCTAGGGTATTACTAACCCTATCTCTACCGAGTCACGCCACAGAGCCAAGTAATTCTTAACTTAAGCTCTGATACCAACTGTAATGACCCGGATTTTCGGCGACTTTGGTTATCGACATAAGCACGATGTCGATAACCAAAACGTCGAAAAATCCTGGTAATTTGTGAAAGAAATTAGAGGGTGAGGAAAGGTAAGATAGAAAATTAGAATAGAAGAAGAAGAAGAACACAACATCAGAGTAACACGAATCTCACAGCGGAACGAATAACATATAATATATGTAACATAAGTTTGAAATATACATCTGTATTTGAACACACATCATTATCAAAGTACAGCACTTACAACACAGCGGAAATAACTATAGTTATATGATCCTGAAGCCTCCTGCTCCAGCTCTTCAACTATATCTGTAAATCCCGACTACTTGACTGCCTATACAAATTTAGGCACCCAAGAGTTTAGGGAAAACAACAAAGTAAACTCCGGGTCAGTCATGGGACTGGTATGAGTAAAACAGTTTAAAAACAGTTCGAACAAGTAAACGATATCTCATAACACCACGCCGCATAACGGAACGGTTTTTTCCCTTATGAGAATCCAAAATAACTTTATATCAAAAACCTTTTGATATTAAAATAATGTCTATCAACCACAGTATATATAATCATCTAGCAGAAACGCTTTCATCTCACGTTCTACATATATAGTATACAATCAAAACCGCAAGCACGTATTGGGTAATGGGTTTCCAACTATGACAAGGTATGGAGCCACCTTTCGCTCGTGTACCTCTAGAGAGGAATACACTGGGTTCAACAAGAACATCTTGCAACCCGGCCACACATGACCGACCACTCATTTCGCTTGAGTGTATCGAATGTATATCACCAACAGTTGGGATCAGCAACCGTTTCCCGAATGGGACAGCATCAACAATAGATTTTTAGAAATGAATGAAACTCTAGATCAGGTGATTATACACCCTACTTCGGTGCGACCGACTTAGCCATGCTGCCTGCCCGATTTCTATCATTTACCGGATGATGAGGCTAGAAGCTACGCTTTATCATCATACCAGATTCACTTTGAATGCCACATCGTCAAATCCATCAAATCACCGATTGACGTCCTCAACCATACATTATGTGTTAGCTAAAGAAGTTTCCTTCTCCGCTTCCACTCTTGGTACGGCTGGAGAAATCAATATATGTGATCGTCTGGAAATACTCTGTCAGACATCCGTCCATACAAGTCATCCAGGAACAGGATGAACCGAAGGCACTATTCTGTAAACAGGATAGCCCTTGCATAACTCCGTCTTCAATTTCCTTTGGCATATATGATTCGCAACGCTTATGCCAATACAGAGTGGTTCTTTGGATAATAATCCAACCGGTCTCTCCATATTAACAACGTTAAAATGGTCAAAACTTCGATAGTCTGTGATTTAACTATCGAATAAAAATAGGTGTGCAAACAATGATATTATTTCCAAATGGAAATTATATCAATCAAACATCATTCAACATTTATCTCTTTATTCCATAAATTTACTTATCTCCTGTTTCCCTATATTCCATATTTCTTATTTTCTAAATTTGGAAAATATATGTTATTAACAATGGAAAACATTTCCATTTCTCGTTTTCTTTATTAGAAAACATTTCTGGTTTCTTCTTTGGAAAACATTTCCAAAGCTTCTTCATTGCACTTAGAAAGATGTTTAAACAAACATCGCTATGCCAACTCAAACCATTTCCTTTATTGCCGAACCTTAATTATTCCTTAGTTAAAAACGAAGCTAATCAAGTTGGGGTAGAACTACCTCTCAGACCTTAACTGAACAACATTTCTAACTTTGAAATAGACAAAGTTCACTTTATACCTTTTACTAACTTCCTTACTTAACTCTCGTTCGAATAACTATATTCGATTGACTCTTATCAATTAACTCTATTGGACTAACCCCTATCAATTAACTCTATTGGACTAACACTATTTGACTAACGCTATTTATTTACTCATTTCACTTAACTCCTTTCGAATAAACTATATTCGAAAATTCCTTTTACTTTCTATACGAATAACTATATTCGATTAACTTATTTGCTTTAACTCTAATCGATTAACTAACATCGATTTGCTCCTTTTTAACTTTATTCTCTAATCGATTAACTAACATCGATTAGCTCCTTTTTGATAAACTACGTTTTCCGTTACAACTATTTCCTTTTTATAACGTTTACTTACCATTACAAATATTTCCTATTTATAACTTCTATTTACCGTTACAAATATTTCATATTTATAACTTCTATTTACCGTTACAAATATTTTCTAAATAAATATTCCTTTTCTATTTCTATTTATTTTCTAAATAAATATCCCTTTTATAAAACCGTGTTCGTTTTATAAATATTTCCTTTTATAAAACCGTGTTCGTTTTATAAAATTCCTTTATTTCAATATACATTGAAATAAATTCTTTTTACATCCCAGGGTCTTTATGATATTTACAATATCGAATAAAAATTATCAACATCATTCTCACACACAAAATCCATAACAGATTATATAACACATCATATATCACAATATATGAAAACAGTAAAATAAATGTTGAGGAATCCAGTTGGATTCCTCCAACCTGTTTCCCTGCATCACAGATGTTAAACAATATAGATAACATCACTTTCAGTTCTATATGATATATTCTGTTAAACAGAATCAATATAGCAAATTCAACTAACTGACTAGCAGTTCAATCAAACAGTCAACATACAGTATCAGCCAATATCTAACAGTTCTAAAAATATAACATGAAATTATAAACTGTTCAAAGTTAGTGAGATTTACTCACTTTGGCGCGTTAACCGTTGAATAACGGTTTGCGTTATTTGATTCAGTCGGAAAATTTATTTCGCCATAAATTGTAACGAGCTCGGATTCACCCCCGGTCAGTCTCATTGTGTTGCTCCCGTCCATACGATCCTGTCGGATCTTGTTTCGTCTAATTTTGATAACGTATGGTCAAGTTATGATTTTTACAATTTAGATAACCATATAAACAATAAAATTCCATTTCCCTTTTGAATTGGGCTCACCCCAAAACTGTCGGCCCAAGTACCTAGCCCACACCATTCCTTTTAGAAGTCCAGACCCGTTTTAAATCTCCTCCCCCAAAATATCTTCTCCACCGATTAACACAGCACCAGAAATGGATTACCCAAAATAACTTACACTACATTCCATCATTTCTCAAACCGGTAACACCCTTCAACTTTTGTTCCTTCCCTCTTCAATCTTATATGATTCATTACTACCTCGAGTCATTCAGGAAAACACGACTCCCAGACCTCAATCGGCTATTCCTGCTTCTAAACCTCCCTGTCGCTCCATCAACCATCTCACGGACCACAAAATAACAAACACGATTTAACTCCTTGTCCACTCCTCTTCTACCTCACGCAAAATGATCGAACTCGATCTCTTTCTCTCACCGCGATGTCAGCAGTTCCCCACGCACTACAGTGATCATCACCGAACAAAACTTCACCGCATTCATCTAAAACTCTGTGTGTAGTTGCGGATTTACTTGCTGATACCAATTATGAACTTTATTTCGCTAATTAAGCCTCCAAATTACCACAGTTTCGAGCCCTAGCAGATGCAGCGTTGAAGCTCGATCTCCCACCGCGATGCCACATCAGAAGAAAAGGGTACGGGAAAGACGAGCTATTCGATAGGAGCTCGAAGATCTTGCCTTTCCAATTTTTCGAATTTGATTTGAATTCTTTCTATTTTATTTTATGAAATGGATGTTTTCAGTAGTGGCGGCTACTGTGTTTCTTTGACTGAAGGAATGTTTGGGTTTATATAGGAGGGGGATATTTTGTTGCTCTTTTTATATCCGCACATACATTATGTTGTTGTCCCTTTTATATCCACAACATATATTGTTTTGTTGTCTCTTTTATATCCGCAACATATATTATTATCCTACATATCATTTAGCGTTCATATTTCATGCAGTAAAAATCTCCACGACTAGTCATAAGTGCTTCGAGATTGAACTCTATATCGCAGTAATATACGTAAAACTTTATTAAGGTATGGACTGCTATCGACAAATATACACATACCATTGTGATGAGTAAGGTGTCCCGATCGCAAAAATATAATAGCATCGGTAGGTTAACTCATATTTTGAAACTTCAAAAGGTTGATCTCAGGGTGCGAAATACTTCAAATAAAAAAAGTTGTGTATTTGATTAATTAAAAATTACGAAAAAATTCTAAAAATTAAATTATCACTACGTCTCAAAAGAACCTTGTCTAAATTCAAACCCGATCACTAGTTATATCGAATAAACCGATACGGTTGATAAACGATTCTATAGCGACTATTTTAAAATTTGATTTGGACATATCTCAAAATCTACACGACGAAATCCTGATATTTCTCTTCCACTAGAAAGATATACTCCACCAGCTCCACACGTTTCTTGTTTCACAGAAATCCGGCTTAAAACCAATCCTGTACATTCAGTTGAAGTTCGAATTGCCAATTTACGAACTGCAGCGCTATTTCGAGCTTGTTTATAATTATATTATAAATTATACGTTCAACTGTCGACGATTGAATATATTCGTTATTCAAATTCAATTTCAAGCTGAATTACATATCACAGATGATCCGGTTCACACCATATCGTCATTTCGGCCATTCAGAATTAAATATATTATTTAATTTATGAATTTAATTAGATATTCATCATTATTAAATTCTACGATCATTAAATTCACTAATCACCATTTATACAATTAAATAAATTAATTATAATACCTCTGCCAATGCGGGTCATTACATTAACTTTAAAATAGGGTGCGTTTGGTTTAAAATGAATTTCGGGTTTTTAGTTTTCAAAATTAATTACAAAACATTAAAGGTATGAAAAGAAGAATGGTAGAATGAAAGTAAGATGGAGGGGACCGTGGAGGGGATGTAGCAATCATGGAAGGAAGAATTGGTCTCCATGTTTATCTCAAATCTCAAAACATGAAAAATAGATAATAATTGTTTTTTATTTTGTGTGTTAATTTTATTTTCTAAAATGTTTGTTTTCCATGATATGCATGCATTGTGCACATATTTGTATGGACGAAAACCCAAAACTTAAAATGCTACAGACTTCGATTTTTACAGAGGAAAAAAAGTAAACATGAATTAAGGTATAATTAAGAAACTAATCTAGTTAATTAGTTTAATTATTAACTTGTTTACATTTTAATTTAGTTTAATCTTGTAAAAAAATATGTTGTTTATACAAAACTAGATTCGAACACCATCAGATTTGTTGGACTTGTGTCCTCGGTAGATTCGCAATGGAACTGGATTGAGTTTGTCCGGAGCCAGTTGGAGTTTTCGATTAAATTAAACGCTAGTTTAATTTAATCAGAAAACAAATTGCTATTTCATCAAAATAAAAATCAAGGTAATTAAACTCACTCTCTGGACAATCGAGAATATTAATTTGGATTTGGTAAATCGGCTGAATTTATATTAAAATATATAAGAACAGAGTTGAAAATTATTTATAAACAAAGTTTAAACATTTATATTTAAATATAATTAAAACGAGCTCGCCGTAGCGTGGTAGTTCGTATTTTGGTGTTTCAAACTTCAACTGAGTATATAAGACTCAATTTAAGTTGGAACTGTTTGAAACAAGAATCATCAAGACCGATTGAATAAAAAATTTCTAATGGAAGAGAAAAATCTGGATTTCGCCTTATAGATTTTGAGTTATGTCAAAATCAAATTTCCAGAAAAACAACGTCATAACCATTTTACAACTATAACGGTTTATTTAAATAAATATAAGGATTTTAAGAAAATAGAAACTTATATTTACCGTATAAAAATCCAAACTTGCATTATAAAATATAATCGAACTCAAATGGAGTAATGAATTGATTTTTGAACGAAAACCAGGTTTTTAAATTATGGAATGAAATTAACTGATTTGAAGAATAATCAATTAATTGAATTTTAAATCGAAATTGAACTTTGAAAGTTAAAAATAGAATATGAAACTTAAGTTGAAAATGGAATTTGATTGGTTTATAAGCAAGTTAAAAATTTATTTGAACATGTTATGTTCAAATAAAAAAGTGAAATAGGCAAAAGAGCTAATTAAAGAATAAATTAGTGAATTGAGATAAAAATGATCGGATTAAGTTGGAATAATTAGAAATGGATGTATATGGGTTAGACATATTTTAGTAACAACTGAAGGATTTGTTATTAAGGATACATTTACAGTTTAATCAACATTACAGTTTACGACATCATATTCATGTATTATAATTATTTGGGTGGCACATTGAAGAATATTTTATTACTCTATTACATCAGTTCATGCTGTTAATGCTTAGTTCATTTTTTAATGTAATCTGCGGGCAATGAAGCATTTCAAGCATCTAGACATTTAGAGGCGGCCACTGGTAAGTCAATCACATTTACATACATTACATAGTAAAGAGTTTAATGCTGGTTGGTCAGTCGCTGTTTAGGAATGAGAACGTTGATGACGAATCATGGGGAGAAGTTGTAGCTGAAGTCCATGCAGATGCGCACCGCTTGTTCAAAATGATAGGAGAAGCATATGCCACATTGTCCGACCCCTCAAAGGTGTAAGCTATTGCTTGTATTTATTTGATTGTATACTATGTACATGGAACGTGAGATGCAAACATTCTGCTAGATTACTATTTATTTGATTTAGACACTATTATAATATCAGAATAATTTTGATATCGGGAAACGTTTTGAACGTTAAATCATGTTGTTTTTAAATCGTTTACCCACACCAGTCCCATGACTGACCCGTAGTTTATTTATGTTTCCCTTAACTCTTGGGTGTACGGGCAGTTAAGTAGTTCAAAATTTTCCAGATATTCTTCGAGGAGCTCAGAGCAGGTGGCTTCAACGTTAGATATATAAGATTATTCGATATGTGATACAGGATATGTGTTAGTATCGATGATCAAGATCGCGAATTTTCGGGCTATTACAACTAAAGACACATACTATTATTCAACTGCAAGTTGCACGTTTACCGAAGTGTATCGTTGTAGCTATTTAGATCCTTTCTAGAAAAGCATCTCTGAATATAAAAAATTGTTAATATTTCAAGTTCATTCCTGTAAAACAAAAGAAAAGAAAAAGAAAAATAGATGATTGAATTCCACAGCTATTAGCCCCACCCCTAGATAAGTCGAATATAAAGAATGAACTTAATGAACAAATTTATAATTAATCATCAATACGACACATCAGTGCATAGTGTTTTCCGTTAGCTTCCATCTAATGCAGTCTATTTTTCTGTTATGACATCATCGAAGGCCTAATGGTTCAATAACATTCTACCGAATCCAATTGCCTCTTAGCTGTGTATGTGATTCATTTCTCGTCGAAACTATCCAATATTCTATTTTAGAACCAAGGCTTCTTAAGTTCTCACAACATTCAGGGTATTAAATTTGAAGTTTTCTATATTACTTTGGTAGTGTTTTTATCATATCGCATCGAAGTTATTTATTACCTATTCAAGCATATCTTTTGATTATGTTTTATATCACTTTTCAGTCTCTTTCAAAAAAATTATATCTTGATTGGGTTGATTTTCCTGCTTGAAGGTTACCATAACAAAAAAAAAATCAACTGCATTATTCTTTTGACAGTGTGTTATATTATTATCTTACCTTTAGTGCACTATATATTATATTACAAAACTATGTTCTATTATGTTTTATAGTTCTATCAATTCATGATATGCATAACAAGAAAGACTTTCACTTTCTAAGTTTCTAGTCATGTGATATCATTTCAGAATGATGCATGCTATTATTTTCAAAACACGTAGAAGATTCAAATATGTAAAAGCACGATTTTTCTTGCAGTTGTGCACTTTTTGGCCGAATAACATCTCCAACTATTTTATTGACTTAGCTTTTATTATTAGGCGTTTAATTCCAAATACTCATATTCATACTTTGAATTCCACTGAAAACCCTAACTCAATGCTTTTTGTCTGATGATCAAAAATGACCATTCATATTATGCAATTTCATTGATCAAGAATCAATATTGATATAGGTGGATGTATCCATTTGAGAGGTACGTATAATGAAACGTAATATCATATTCAATTTTCTGGTTAACACAAGCATGATATATTTTGTATCGTACTTCATCAAATTCAGGCATTTGGGCCACTTAAAAAAAAAGTGAAACAAAAAGCACGTGTTGAAGGTTCAATTTGTCAAGCATACATAATCGAAGAAGCATCCACATTTTTCAATTACTATTTTGAAGACCATGTTAAACCACTTTTTACTAGTGATCATCGTAATGATGATATTATGGATAATTCAGTGGACATTTCCTTAAATGTCTTCCAGAAACGAGGACGTCCATGCGGTAAACGGAAAGATTATGGTTTTCAGATGCTTAAGGATTTTTGTTTAGCTAAGTCAACAGTGCTTCTTAATTGTGAAGAACTGTCAAATCTCATTAGGTACTTAACACAATTATTGTTTAATTAATGTCAGTTCTGTTCTAGATTAAAATTTGACCTTATTATTATTAATCGTTTAAAAGTAAATTCGAAGAAGAAATCCAACTGTTGCAGCTAGTAAAGAATTCAAGCATTGGTTCAAGAAATATGTAAGCATTTTTTTTTTAAATCTTTTGCTTAATGTTTACTTCATGTTAATTTGTATTTTATACATTCAATAGTTTGATGATAATGGAATAACCGATGTTTGTTACAAAAGCTTGCATTTGGTCCGATGATGAAATATAGAAAATGCCCAGTCATGCACATGAACGGCTTTAAATTTCATATAGCAGATTTTGGAGCACATAAAACAACCTACAACAGTGGGGTATGTGTTAAAGGAGGAAACAATGATGATGATTTACATGATTATTATGGCGTATTACTCGAAATAATTGAACTTACTTACTCAGTGGTACCAGAGCTTAAAACATTTCTATTCAAATGTGAGTGGTTTGACAGTAGGAAAGATGTGGGAGTGCGACGCATACATAAGGATTATCCTCTTATTGAGATAAACCACAAGAGAAAATATCAAGGTTATGATCCATTTGTGTTAGCCACACAAGCAACACAAGTTTATTATGTGCCTTATCCCGCTATGAACAATAGTAAGTCGGATTGGTGGGCTGTCGTTAAAACAAAGCTGAGATGGTCATTCAACTCAAACATGATCAGAAATGATGATCAAGCTTATCAAAGTGATTTGGATCTCGATGAATTACTGCAAATCACAGAAGAAAACAAAGATGTAGGATCACTTAACAATGAATTATTTGATGGAGTCGAGTTAAACGAAGATGATGTCAAAGTTGAATATAATGTTGAATTCGAAGATGATGTGGAAGCTGAAGATGATGTCGAAGTTGATGAAGATGAAGATAATAGTGTAAATAATGAGAGTGATGATGATACTGTAGATTGGTAGCATGTTAAATTGATTTGATTTGTTCATGTATAAATCTATATGAGTATGAAGATGAAAGTTACAGTGTAAATGATGAGATTGATGATAATAATCTAGTTTGTTAGCACATCAAATTGATTTTGTTAGTTTTGTTCTTGTACAAATTTATGTGAGTATGAACATGAAGATAGTAAAGATTAATGATAGTTATATGGATTGGAAGCATGTTAAATTGGTAAGGTTTGTTTTGTTCATGTACAATTATATGATTTTCGATTATTGTCTTGTGGTTTGTTATACATATAATTGTCCAATTTATGTTATTTTGTTGTTGAATTATTCTTTTCACATTCACTTTATAATTGGTTATTAGGTTTTATGTGCTTGCATGTTTTTAGTTGTTCAATTTATGTTTGTTAATGGTATGTTTTTTCTTAGTACAATAATTTATATAGCTCTACGTATTGAGTTCTTGTAGCAGATATGTCTACTCGTGGTCGTCGTATCAGTCGTAGGTTGCGTAGTACTAGAAGCACACCATATGTCGATCCTCCTTTTGATGATCGTTCACCATCATTAGATCAGAGATCACACTCACTAGATCAGGGGGGTTCATGATCGGAGGACCATAATGGATCTCCACTTTCAGACCAGAGGGTCTTATCTCCCATCGATGATCATGTTATCCCTCCATCGACCGGTGGTGCTGCAGGAGCATCGACTCATGTGTCTAGGACAAACTCCAGCAGCTCTGTTTCAATGGTCAGTATTTTCAAGACAGGGAGTGGGTAAGTAAGATTAGTACATTATTATGTGCTCACATGTAAATTTTTGAAGCGATATTATTACCTATATTAGATATGCAACTCTTTGAACTGAAAGCAAATTGAATACAAATAGCTCGATTCATATTTAAATGTTATCTGGATGCTTTAAATAATGTTAATCATATAAATGTATTCTTTTTCTTTCATTCATGGTGTGTTTGAAAAAACTTCTTCACTGAGCAAGGTTGATAGTGGGAAGGTTATCGGTTGTGTTAAGGTTAATAAACCAGAGGTACTATTAAACTGGTTATGTATATTGGTACTACTAAGTCAAATTGCTTGCTAAAGTAGTGCACCATGAATTATAGCTTGGTTAGAACTAGGTACATGCATATATGTTGTATTGAGGATTACTTGAGTATTGACACTAACATTTGATTACATATTTACTATTGTCTCACTCCCTTCAACCTTTTCAATGGTAGCAAAAGTTTCTCGATTATTTTTCCTATTTCACATTGCTCCTCACTTGTTTTAATTAGTTCTTCATTATTTATATGTTTAAAATCCAAATTGTTAACATTTATATCTCCTCTATCAAATTGAACTACACATAGATAATAAATTGCTCCATTAGTTTTTAAAGATTTTACCGCATGTTTGTACTGCATATATCCACTAGTTTTTAAATCCAAATTGTTTAACATTTATATCTCCTTTATCAAATTGAACCATGCGTATATCAACCTTTTTACTGCATGTTTGTACGGCAAAAGATTTCATAATAAATTGTCGAGCAGATTACATAAAACTTCCCAATAACAAAATACATTTTGCTGGTGTTGTTGGGCAATACCAAAATGCATTCTTTGGGCATTTAACCCTCATGGAACCTATAAAAAAGGCTGTTAGAGTAGTATGCTACTAACCGAGGATGACAAAATGAAGTACCTACTATAGTCCTATGTTTATTAGCCATTTACATCTTTTCAAAGCATATTTGTCAAATTTTGACTAGGACTATAAAGTGCACAGAGTTAAAATCATCTTCCCTATTTGCGTCTTCAAGCGTTGTAAATTTTGAGCTAGTTGATCAATTTACTAGAAATTTCGGCTTTTATTCATTATTCTGCTATTTGAGTTGCAAACATCAGTAATTTTTATCATTGACGATTTAGGTTAAATAAACAGGGCGCACGTAAATATATGCATTTTCCTCGCATTTTATGTTTGAAATAATTATTATAAAGACAAACTACTGACATCTTTATGATTTGAGTCCATAAAAGTACATGTTCTTGCAATTTAAATATGTTGCAAATTATACATTCCATCCTTATACTGATTTCTTGATACAAGACTATATGATACCTTGTGCATGCTGCTAGGATATTGCAAAGCCTGTATTCATTATTTATAGTCATCAGATAGTGCTTTATTAGTGCTAAAACATTTCCCACCGATGCCTCAATTTGTTTATAAACTTTTTGACACTGGTGCTGATATGAAATAACATTTTAACAAGGGAAGCTATGAGTCAGTGAACGAAACTGATAGATTTTTATGCTTTCCACATGGTATAGCTTTGTTTATGACCTAGCGACAATGATTAGCTACTTTCAATGTAAATGTAACAACAATGTTAATGAGTTAATCGGTATTTATTTTTGGATTTATATCAGAAAATGGTAGATACCAGTATTAATGATGTTGAAACTTTGATGAATGTTGTCGACGATGGCATGCCATTAATTCATTCAATGCTTGTTCCACCACAATTATTGCAGTTCTTTTAACTTGATTAAAATTTTAAAATGAATGTTATAAACATGGTAAAAACGTGTGCAGATATGACTTCAACTATAGTGAAACATCTTCGGCCATCCGTGAAGGAATTTTAGCACGGATAAATGATTTTTGGCCCACATTCTCTTCGATTCCTGATTTAGTTAAGAATGTGATGTTCGATGAGTTTCAGGTAAAATATATTTTGTTTCTTAAGTAACTTTTTTTAAACCTTTTTTTGTTGTGATAACGTATTCGAATATAAATACAGAAGCGATTCCGATGGAGAGATGATGTTCCACCTGCATTTGTGCGAAAGTTGTGGAATGCGAAAGGTAGTTTGAAGTATCGGGATTGGGTATCTCACATGAAAGAAACTAAGAAGAAACCCCAGTGTCTCCCTTAAGAGATATTCAATCAATTCTTGACGTATTCGGAGCTTTCGGATGTTCGATTACTTTCAGAGAAAAACCCCGATCGAAGAAGAAAGTATCCAAAATTACATCGTGGTGGTTCGAGATCTACCGCGGATTATCAAAATGATTTGGTGTGTGTTTATTAAATTTATTTAGCATTTGGATTAGTCCATAATAAATTTGTGATAACATAGATTTTATTTCTTTTAGTTTGATGAGTATCATAGAGAGCCTACCTCGTGGGAGGTGTATGTTAGGACTCATAGGCTCGAGTCAGGGGATAACTCAATCAATGATGGATGGGTTGATAATGATTCACCTCAATTTGCGGTATAATTACTCTCTATGATAGGAAATTTGATATGTGAATACATACATACAAGTGCTAAATATGAACCGTACATTACAGGGAAAGTATGAAGCTAGACTAGATGAGTTGCATGATCAAGGCATTAAAATAACATATGATATTGAAGAAGAAGTTTTTAGCGCTCTTAGCGTTGCACATGAAGTGATCGTAGGCCTAACTACAGGAATGCTCCCAAGGTGATTATTTTAACTTCATTAACTATCAAAATTTCTCAGATCTTGTTTGTAAGGATCCTCTATAACAACCCGTATTTTTATAACATATTAAAACAAGAAATCAAGGCAGAATTAAATTTTAAAATCAGAATCAGGGGAAATGGGTTACGCCATTGCGTTCGTCTCAAAATTTTACATGAAATAGAGTCCGAGTTTTCGAAAATCGGAGTCCGGATGAAGAAGATATGGCCTGTACAAGTTTCAACAGTTTTCAAGTAGCACTGGACCAGGGGGTCGACCATAGGGTCAACCTACCCCCCCCCCCCCCAAGTCGACCATAGGGTCGACCTACCCCCCAGGTCGACCATAGTGTCGACCTCCCCCCCCCCCCCCACAGGTCGGCCTGTTTTGACCCAGAACTCGTTTTTGAAGCCTGAGACATGTTTTGATGGTCCGGATTGATTCTAGGGTTAATCTAAGGGCATAAACTAGTTCCTACACCTATACAAACATCCTAAGACCTAACCTAATTCATACAATAATTCATATGACACCAAAATACTGCTGGACTTCCTCTTGATCATGGTCGCCGCTCTCTAAACTTTTCTCTTAGCCTCCAAACTAGATTCAAACTAGAGATTAAAGCTTCTACAGCAATTCTACAACAATTCAAGAAGATAAATCAATGTCTCTGCAATGTTCTATGACAATTTTAGTTCTTAATTCATTAGCCATGCTCTGTAAGTGCTAGTTACTTTTAGATTTAAACATTTAATTATAATATGGACATGAAATAAAGTGGAATTGGATCTAAGTATGTTTATCTATTCAGACCTATTTCTGTTGCTTCTTGAATCTTGAGTTTTTGAGACTTGTATATCTTTATTCTCATGTCAAGTTCATGATCTATTCAGCCTGCTGTAAATCAGTTTTCTCAATTCATGTTGATATTATTATCAAGTTGTAATCTTCATGCCTATGATGATGTTTTTCTCTTTGATCTTATTTTTATGCAAAATTCTATCTTCCCCTATTTATTTTCTTTTGATGAACCTAGGTCAATTACGGACCTAGGCATAAACTATGATATACGTGCGATGGTATACGGGGGAAATATAGGAATATTGCCTAGTGGAATATATGTGTTTGGTGGAATTGATGGCATAACATAAAAATTGGATATTTGGGTATAACTACCATTAACATGAAACTTGATATTTGGGTATTGTCATTATAATGGTAATTGCAAGAATGGGGATTGGCATATATAATTTGATATGGATCTTGATATATATATATATATATAATTTGGCATGGATCTTGATATATATAATTTGGCTAGAACTTGTTATGAGTAAATTGGTGTAAACGTAGTATACATGTAATTTTGGGGATAAAACTTGATCTATGTAAACTGGGCATAGCTTTGTAAACATGTAAATCATGAATCTTGACATATGTAAAGCAGCATGAAACTTGGTATATGTGTAAATTGGTATAAAGTTGGCATACATGTAAAACGGCATGAATTGAACATATTTAAATTTGGTAGGAATTGGGCATATGTAAAATTTACATGTAATCTAGAACTTGGGCATATGTTAATTATGTAAAAATTGGAGTTGAAACATATATGATAATTTATGACTTAGTAGAGGTTTAATATGAACACTCCTAAGTTGGGTTTTTGTGTAATTGGCATGTATTGTAAATAAAAGGCTATAACTTGGCATAACCTTATAGTGAATTATGGTAATAATTTGGGAATACGTTTTAGGGCAAAAACGTGAATCATGAACATTTCTATATGTTAAACACATGAACTGATATTGGGGTTTTGGGTGGAATACGACCATAAATGAATCTTTGACACGAGGTTAGACTCAGTTTGTGGTGTAAATCTGCCCAGAACCGCCCGGCAAATCCAGTAGCCACAAAGTGTCAGTCTAATGTGAGAGGTCGAAGGCCAAATTGTAGGCGAACGGTTTATGACACGAGGTTAAACCCAGTTTGTGGTGTAAATATGCCCGGAACCGCCCGACAAATCCAGTGGCCACAAAATGCACGGTCTAATGTGAGAGGTCATGATTCGTTCGTCATAATGAATGAATTAAGGAATACTAACCATAATAAGACGTGGGTATGGTTAGAGGGTTAGGTGGGATGACATGGAAATTTGACATGGAAATATGGACCTAACCGGTATGAGTTAAGAACATGTAAAACTTATAAATGTAGGCTCAACCAACATAATTGTTAATCAGACCAATGGGTGGGTTAAGTAATATGACTAGACTAATGACACTTAACCAATATGATATGAATGGGTGGGTTAAGTAACGTGGCTAGGCTAATGACACTTAACCGTTATAACATGACTAGCGGATGGGTTGGGCTAACTTGAATAGGTTGATAACACCCAATCGATATAACCTGATGCGTGGTAGGGTTAAGTAAACACACGAGGGTAACACTTAACCATTATAATATGACTGGTGGATGGGGTTAAGTTAACATGCACTTAGCCAATATAACGTGATGCGTTGTAAGGTTAAGTAAGCAACAGAGGGTAACACTTAACCGTCACAACATGATAAGTAGGTGGGCTAAGTCAATGTACACTTAACCAATATGACATGACATGCGGTGGGGTTAAGTTAACACAAGGGATAGCACTTAGCCAGTATAACAAGGCTTGCGGTAGGGTTAAGTAACACAAGGAACAACACTTAACCGATATAACATGATGTGTGGTAGGGTTAAGTAAAACAAGAGAAAACACTTAACCAACTTAACGTGATGGACGGAGAGGGTTAAGTACATATCGGGTTGGTGGGTAGTATTAGTAAATATAGGCCCACAAACTTAACCAGTAGGAAACCCTAGTAACAGGGACCCATTTCAGCAGTAACCCACTAGATGTATCATGGTACCCTGAAACTAGGCAGGATGGGACACGATTACTGGGCTGATTGTAAGCGGTCAAAGCGACGGCGGTGGGTGCAATGGTGTAGGTTCTAACGGAGTGCGGGCGTGCACACACTTTGGAGCAGACAAACAGGGCACTGGGGGCACCAATAGTATAACCTATGCCTTCTAGAATTGCGTCGGGCCGCCACCATGGGTCTTGATACACCCCATGGTGGGACCATCATAGGTATCTACAATCATTGGGGGCCGTATGACACACGTAGGTAGCATAATCCCTAGGTTGGACCTAGGTGGCATAAACCCTAAATCTGAGAAGTGTTCAATAGGTAGCATAATCCCTAGGTTGGACCTAGGTGGCATAAATCCTGGTTGAATCTAGGAAGCACTCGATAGAAAACCCTAGATTAGGTCTAGGTAATAAATAAATAGATGTTCACGTGAAAGAAACCTTAATTTTGAGGATTGGGATCACATTATGATTTTAGCATTTTATATAGATTACTAGTTGGGACACTAGTTAGGTGGTGCAGAGCAAATAGATATCATTTTAATGGTGAAGCAGAGAAATCTTGCGATGCTTGATAGAAATCTTGCGAAACTATACTTAGTTCATCTTGAATGGGAACCTTGCAATGTTATACATGACAGAAATCCTATGATGTTATTCTTAGTTATCGTGCATGTGACTTATCTTGTCGTCATGCTTATGTTTACTTTCAGTTTATTCATGCCATGTTATCTTTACCTGTTTTTATGCTGAAAGCCACTAGGACTTACTCAGTCTTTATGAATGACCCAGTTTGTTTCGCCTCTTTTTCTTTCGTTTCCCCAACCCCCCCCCCCCCCCCAGGTTCGTAGGGTGGGAATACAGCTTAGTTCGGATCTTACCAAGCTCCAAGGCTCTTTCATGTGCTGCTTGGATTTCTCTTGGCTATGGCTTGCTTTACTGTTTTATTGGGGAATACTACGATTTATTTTCATGCTTCTTTGTTTTTGAGCAGACAGATATTTTAGCCATGTAATTGGGTATTGGAAGTTGATGGGCTTTTATTGTAAACAATTATATTTAATAAATGATTTGAAGTACTTCTTCTTTACCTTCCGCTATTTTATATATGTCTGTCTTGTAATATTTCTGTTCCAGTACCCATAATGCTCCATTTAGGTTAAGGCATTCCCTTTGTGAGTGACCTTAACGGACGTGGGATGTTACATCCTCGATCCTCATTCTCATCCTCTGTGCCTACTTGCTTTCTGCCTTATCGGAATTAGTCAGTCTTTGAATTACTGCAATCTGCAATCAATAACAGTAAAAATCGAGATTGTATTGGAATTCGACAATTTAATTATTGTGATTTGGCTGACTTCGTGATATAGGATTTGATTTTAAATTTTAGGTAGGGTTTTCACAATCTTCTAGATTTCTTCGGTTGATATCATGTTAATTTAGGGTAGGATGGATGCTAAGGGAATATGTTTAGCAAGTTAAAAAGTGAATCGCGAAGAGAAAGAATAATAGTACCACATCAGCAGGTTCACGTTCCTATTTATGTTTAAGTAATAGATTTATGGAGAACCTGGCTGTGTAATATCTACTAGTTTAGATACAATGACTAATATCTAGTAGCTTTTTTTCAATCAAATGTATCATTAAATTAACCAAAAAATAAACAATGCAACATGGTGGAGAATATAAAAGTGATAACGATGTACAAACTTTGGCAACTTATTTGGTTTATCTAATTTGTCCTTCTGGTTATTGATATGATACAAGGCTGAAAAAGTTTGATGCTGGGTGTGGATAGTTGCAATTTTACTGTTGTCATTTGATTTTTACACATAATCTTGGGCCCATATAAGTTTTTTGGTCTAGGGCCCCATCTATACAAGGCCGACACTGCATATGTATACATATTTTCATTTCAAATTTCACTTTAGGGACAAGCAAGCAACTGGTAAAGCCATTAGTTTAAGAGATCAAGCATGTATTATTGCAATTTAAGTACTAAAATTCCAGTGTGGGCAATTCTGAATGCACCATAATAAGGACTCTAATTTACCCATAAACTGATAATATACATAATCGGTAAATTTTGATTTCAAATCATTGTTGAATGTTAAACCGACTTCAAAGATTACCCTATTTTTTCACAATTCAAATAACTTATTTTTTTAGTACAAAATTAAAAATCAGCTAATGATGTTAGATTTCAAAATGTACCGATTATGCTTTTCGATTTCAAAAGATAAAACATTATTTTAGTAATTTATAAATTTTTAGTAAATATTCAACATTATTTTGGTAATATAAGTTAGTGTCCATGTTAAAGAGAAGAAAGAGCTACAACACATCTTCATCTATATTGTAGTTTTTATTTCCATCAGTACAAAAAGTACACAAACATATTTAATGGGGAAATATTGATATTTATTGGATTAAAAAAGAATTTTAATTATCATATGTAAAACATAGCAATTTTTTGGTTAAATTCTGCTGAATATACTGGTAAATAACACTGAATGGTAAACCAGTGGGGATTAAATCAATGATTGACATAAGAATTTAAATTTGAAATATTCTTAATCGAATCTGACCTATTCTTACCTATGTATGCAACATGAAATCTTAAATCCAACTTGTGCTTAACATGAAATTCGAGGAAGTATAGGTGAATTCAAACTCCAGAATAATGCCTTTTCTTCCTAGGTGAATGATTCATAAACTTATGCATGTATATAATGATGTTAATTTATTAGGCATATCGTCTACTATTTTGTTATATGGTATCAGATACACTTGGCGATGATATGCATTCTGCAGAAATCTAGAAAAATATATTCTTAATTACTCCATGGTGTCTTAACATGAAATATGATTTGTTCTTAACATGAAAATTATACGAGTCAAACTCTAGAACTATGAGTGCATATGTTACATCTGTTTTTGTTCTTAACTTAAAAATTACACGAGTCAAACTCCACAGCTGCAAGTGAATATATTGAATTTTATCCGTTCTTAACATGAAATCTGGAGAAGCTGAGGCGAACTCAAACTCCGCAATAGTGCCTTTTATTCCTAGGTGAACGATTTATAAACTTGCGTACATATATAATGATGTTAATTTACTGGCCGTATCGTCTACTATTCGGTTATATGGTACTACCGGATATTTTAGGCGATGATTTGCATTTTGCAGAAATATTGGGAAAAAAAAACTTTATATAATATTAGTTTAAATTTTCGTTTTTTGTGTCCAGCTTATTTTGATATCCACAACATTAGAACACCCAAGATATGAACATTACATTTCATTCCAACATTTACAGATGTTGGCATATCTGTAAGTATACTGAGAAATTTAAACATAATTCCTCTTATGGCACGCCGATGAGAAATTTAAACATAATTCCAGTTAGAGTTAACAAAGATATATGATCTTAGATCTTAGTTTTTAATTTCATAATAATTCTTATCTGTATAGTCCTTAGGATCAGTTTTAAATTTTATGCCACACTTATTTTGGCCATTGCTACGTTTTCCTCAGGAGTATTGAAGTGGTATTTCTACGACCTGAAAGCAGCATGAACCATGACAGTTGTAAGCGTATTGATTGAATTGCCATATGTGAAACATTTGTTCCTTTCTTAACAGGATATATTTTTCTAATTTTTTTCTACTGGGCTGTTATATTTATTTTGGAGGGTCAGTAATGCATTTCTTGACAGGAGCACTCAAATTTTTGTCATGTAATGGAGAATCGGGTACATAATTATAAATGGTACTTTTCTGCATTAATTAAAAATTTAACTGAATCTCATTTTTGTTTGAGAAGTTAGTGAAATTAGATGTCATGTCAAAATCATTAATGACCATAAATCTAGTAAGGGATTACATGCTTTAACGCAAATAGCATTTGATTTCGAAATGAGATCGGATCCGATCTCTTAATTTCCTATTTTAAATAAAAAATACTATTGGACTTCACACTTGTTGTTTTCTTGTTTTTTATTTTTCTTTGCTTGTTTAGGGAACACTGGCTTAGATAAGATAGCAGTACTTTTTTCAGCTTTCATGTACCGAGGTTATTTAGGATTTGCTTAAACCTTGCAATATGAGTAAACAAAGCTTGTACTATAAAGAAAAAGTATTATTTGTTCTACTTGTGAAATCAATATCAACCTCATACCCTTTACCATCAATTTTTGGTTAGGAAATGTATGATATCCCATTTTATATTGATTGGTTACCGCTATTTTTCTATGCTCGAATATTGTTTCTCCTATCCAGAGCACCAAAGCGTTTTCCTAATCTTCCCTGGTCACTCAGTCATATATAGAGAAGGATGGACCAAATAGGATTTGGTTGTTTTTCTTGTAAATGTTTGTCTTCTAACGTAAATTTTCTAAGATAAGACTGCATTTGTATTGTATCACATCCATGTTTTGTTTGGTTAAGAGCCATACCTTATCTTTTTAGTTGATGTTTTCACCATGGGAAATAAGAGTTTCAGCTGTCAATAAAGGTTAACATTTTCCAATTTGAGCAGAGAAAAGGATCCAAAGTATAAGGACCAAAATCTCTGATGGTAGACATAGGTTACATGTGTGAGATCACATGCAGTAGTAAGCCAAACGTTTGCTCACATTAAACATAATTTCTATGAGATAATGTGAGGAAAACATGAAAACACGCGAAAAAACTCAAATGGATATTGTTGTAGACAAGAAGGCTGAAAATGAGACAAATTAAGGAAGAGAAATTCAAGGATCAAATAAATTAAGGATTAACACTATAAATTAAGATTTCATGAAATTTGGTCTGAGATTCTGAATGATAAAATAGTCTGACAAGGTTAGATTCTGAGTGAAATTGGTGTTTCCTGCTATATTTTTTTATATAAGGAAATCATTCTCAAGAAATTTCTGCTATGAGCAAGAAATATGTATCATATCTTGAAATATAGTATAATAAGAAAAGAAAAAACAACTGCAGTGTTTGCTGATCATTCGTGAATCATGATATATGACAACATTACCTCTCTTACGGTTGATGCTTGTGATTTAGTTTTGGACTCGACTTGTCGCCCCAACCCAGACGAATATTTCTAAATTTGAGTCGAGAATGTATATGTCATCAGTCATCAAATCATATTGAGTGAAGTTGAATATTTCTTTAAACTGAAATTAACATGATAAATTGTTGAAATTTTGATAATGGGAGCCTTAAGTGAAAAACAGGTAATTCGTATTCCGTAGCACGTGCCTTTAAATGCCCTGCACAATATGGAACATAAAAGACTAATCAGCACAACTTGTATAAAGTAATGTACAAATGTAGGTTCAATTATGTTTATATCATTTGAGAAATTGTAATAGAATAATCGAGTATCCTGTTCGGCTTTCCTTTTATATATATAGTCTTTTTACCAGAATATTTTTGTTTATCTCCTCGTATTTCCTAAAATTTACAATTCTGTCCCTTTCTTTTGGTGTTTAGATTGTACTTCAAGCTATAAAAGCTCAAAGCTTGCAATTTACTAATGGTATTTTAGCATTATTTAACTGTTATAGGACACAACAATTATCCAGTAAGGTCCTATAGTGCTAATAGAATAATCTTCGATCACAATTTTGAATCTGTGACGTTCTGGTTTATGTGATGTATTTTGCAGTGCACAACGAGGATAAAGTACATCTTCTATTTACTTTTAGAAACATGTTTGGCTTATGCTTACAGGAGAAAATTAGAGGAACTTCTATATGCAAACAATGTTGGAAAGAAATCTGTTGTTCAAGATCTGCTTAACCAAAAGCATCGTAAATAATTACACTAGGTCCTGTAACAATGACAATTAGAAGGCGATGGCGATGTAAACATGGGAATTAATTTTAGATAGCAGTGAGACTAATTGTGGGTATCCCACCAAAGGAACCTCACCTAGTTTTAGTTTAGCAGGGGAGTCCTAGTTAGGTTGATCATAACATGTTTGTCATTTCGATACATAGGCCAACTACATTTGAGCCATGCTCTTTAATTATCATTGTGCAGGAAACTAAAGTTTTTTTTGCTGATACTTCTATAAGTTTTAAGGCTTATTTTTATACCAAGAGTGATATGCTGAAAATTGTGTCATACTTACTCAGAAGAGTTTTTTTTTCTTTTTCTTTTCTTCTTAAGAAAGCTTAAAATGTATGGGTTGATGGATCCTATTTTTATAGCATGCTTTAGGTAGTTGCTTTGTGTGCAATGCCATTGTGGTTTTCCTATTCAGTTTTGTAATTCACAGCTATTAAAGTAACATAATCTAGAAGAAAGTACGTGGAAATTTTGTAAGAACATATTTAAGTATGTGCGATTGGTGGTCTCCTACTATATATGTGCCTACATTACCCAGATGTGGATGCATCAACTACATGCTATGTGCACTATTAGATGTCGAAATGATCAAACTATTATCCTAGTTGCACTATAGTTTCATATTTTAATTTCCACTCGAAGCATGGCCAATTAGTAGTCCATTTTCCAACCGTTTTCCATTATTGAGTTCGGTTTTAAGAAATTATTCTTAACATGCACGGACAAAGCAATGTTTAATTTGGCTATTAAAAATCATTTAAGCAACCACCATAAATTGATCCTTTGACTCCTTATGTGAATAGACATGGCATCTCAATATTTTGGGTATTATAATCAATTTTTTTTTAAAAATGAGAATATAAAAAGAAATTACCTCAGCCTATTCAGTGAGGCCCAGCGAATTAGTATCTAAGTAAAGCTGTAGCTCAGTAAACCTTAACTGTGTTGTAAACCAGAATAAGTGTGCGTTTTTACTTCCTTTTTTATGATTAAGTTGATTTTACTGTGGTGGCTGTAGGCTTTACTCTATGAATAAGATAAGCTTACACCCAACTTATTGCTTGCTTGTTTGGTCAGTGGCTTATAATTGTAGGATTATTATGATTACAATATTGGTTTATGTTAATATTTAATGAAATGCAGAGATATAAAGATGCTACCTACAGCATAAGCGAGACTGATACACAAGAGAGAACTCAGTTGAAGGAAGAACTGAAGCACACTAAAAATGAGTTGCAAGAACTTAAAAAAACTTTTTCGGAGTTCAAGATCTAGTGTGTCAGCGTTTAAATGGAGATGCAAGCCAAAATCAACCAGAGCAATCTTGAAGTTATTCATTTTATGGTATGCATGTGTTTATCATTTAAGCATGTTATGTATTGTTATTGATGTTAGTTAAAATCATGGATGTAGCAATATAATTACTTAAATAGATATTATTGAACATTGTTTATCATATTTAATGGTTATTAAATTGTGTTGTGTTGGTGTAATTTAGTATTATTGTTGATTATGCTACATATAAGTTTATCATATTGATTTATGCTGTATTCAAATATGAGCTGTAATAATATAGCAGAAAATAGTTATATGGTGTAGGAAAGGCGTAGGAAAGGCATAGGAAATTTTTTATTTGTATTTATTGAAGTTGAGTATGTATGGCGTAACTAATGAGTAGGAAATATTTGTCGTAACACCGGCGTAGGATAGTTTTCGGGTGCAGCAATGGCGTAGGAAATGGGTGGCCGCCGAATGAAATACGGCGTGGGTAAGGCATAAGAAATACAGTGTAGGCAAGGCGTGGGAAAAAATTTGGTGTAGGAAAGGCGTAGGAATAAGGCTTAGGAAATATTTTAATTGAAGTTGAGCATGTATGGCGTGACTAATGAGTTGGAAATATTTGTCGTAACAGTGGCATAGGAAATTTTCTGGTGTAGCAATGGCGTAGGGAATGGTTGGTCGTGGAATGAAATCTTCCGTAGGAACGGTGTAGGAAATCTGGCGTAGGTAAGGCATAGGAGAAAATATGGCGTAGGGAAGCCGTGGACAACCGCACTACGCATGGAGTCGGAACGACGTAGGAAATATTTTTGCCATGCTTGAATTTTTGACACTATACTCGGCATAGGAAATTGTGCTTTCCTATCCCATTTCTACACCAATTAGGCGTAGAAAAATCAAAAAATTCTTATAGTGCACTTCCTTAGTTGATAGACGTAGAACATGTCATGTAGACTAGAAAACTAATCAGGAAGTGCTACTCTATAAGCAACTGGATTGATATGGTCTACAATAGGAAATGACCCAATGTATCATGGTGCTAATTTCCCCGTCCGACTCAAGCGTATCACTCCTTTCAAAGGAAAAACTCGAATTTACACATGATCGCCAACTAAAAACTCGAGAGGCTTCCTACGGTTGTCCACGTAGGATTTCTTATGACTTTGAGCTTCACTCATCCTTACTCTAATAAGAGTGGCCCTCTTGGATGTTTCACAATGAAGTCAGGGCCTAAAATAAGCTTTTCCTTGGACTAAAGCCAATAGGAAGGAGAATGATATGGTCTCTGATCTAAAGCCTTAAATGGAGCCAAGCCGATAGAAGATTGGTAGTTGTTATTATAAGTGAACTCAACCAAAGGGATATGATCCTCCCATATACCACCGAAATCAAGTATACAGGCTCTAAGTAAGTCTTCCAATATGCAATTCACCTGTTAATCTGTCCACAGACTATAGGTGGTATGCGATGTTAAAATTTAGCTCTGTACCCAAAGCTAACCAAAGACTCTTCCAAAAATGGGTCATAAAGAGTGAATCACGATCACACAGTATAGAACTAGGAATATTATATAATCGCAACCTCAAAAGAGTAGACACTATCCTATTACATTTAATAGGAATAAAATGTGTAGACTTTGTGAGATGGTCCACGATCATCCAAATACTACTATGGGCCGACCTCAAACGAGGTAAGCCGTTGATGGACTCCATAGAGATCTAGTCCTACTTCCACATTAGGACCTATAATGGTTGAAGAAGACCACTAGGTCATTGATCCTCGACTTTCACGGGTTGATAAGTCATACAATTGCTTACATAACATGCGACATCATGCTTCATACCATCCCACTAATACATGCAACGCATATTAGCATATAGCTTGCTGGTGCCCGGATGGAAAGTATACTTAAAACTTTGACGTTCAGGCAGAATGTCCCACTTAAATTCGGGAATAAGAGGCATGATTGTGTTGGAGAATGGAATGTTGATGATGTTTTGATGACAACAACCTTGTTTCAATTGTTATTGATTATAAAATATATAGTAACACTTTTATCCAGAATATATACATATGTATATACAGGATATTTTTTTGAAAGCAAAAATGTGTGATCTTCTAAAAAAAAAGAGCACACATATAAAAATATAAAAAAGAGTCTACAAGTACAAGTCTACTAATATAGTCCACAGATCAAAAAAGAAACCCAAAAAAACATAACAAGATACGATTATATGTATGTATAGGATAGTAGATAGATGAGCTATGGATAAACCACCGCCCATCATACTACACTATCTAACTCCGGCAAGGCCACCACCCAATAGTGAAGTATATCTACTCCTATTCAAAAACTAGTCACTCCAAACTAAATACAACAAAGACAAGAACTCAGAACAACACAAAAGCTCGCCAAATCTGCGCTCTAGACAACCCCAAAGCAAATATCAACAATCAACCAAAACATCTTCCCAAATAGCTTCTCAGCAAAAATCCACTACCTGCGACTTGAAAGAAACTAGCCAAAACCATAAGCAACCATCACACACACACACACACACACATATATATATATATACATACATATGTATATCTAAGAATATATATACATATAACCATAGATATATGTGAAAAAGTAATAAAAAAAGAAAAGAAAAATAGACAAACAAGAAACGATAAAAAGCAAAGATCAATAACAAATGTGAATACTATTGCGACTAAAATACCTAGTAATTCTAATATACAATCTCAAATTAGATCTAACCAAAATCAAAAATCTCTCAAAATGACAATCTCTAATTAACTTAAAGTGAGGATTAGACATCCAATCAAGACAAAGATAACAATCCTAATGATTAATATATCAATAGACTCAGAAATAGAATAAAACACCCTCTGATTTCTATCCGACCAAATGAACCAACTAATAATAGTAACTAAAGAATCCAACACATATCATTGTCTGAAATTAAAAACAAATCTACCATAATTCCAATAATAATCACAACTATTAAAAGAATTAAGATGACTAAAAGCAAAAATCCTTAAAACCATATTTAAAGTATAATTAGTAATAGAGCAAGAGGAAAAATAAATGGTCAACAATTAAGAGTTTCAAGAGAAAAATAAATATAATTAGTATATACAGGATTTATATGCAGGTAATAAGATATTGAAGACTATACAGTTAAGAGTTTCAAGAGTTAAGAGATTCAAGATTTCAAAGGAGAATCAAGACTCATGAGTATCAAGATATCAAGAGTTTAATAGTCCAAAACTATCAGTGTAATAGAGTCTTGATATTTCCTTTTCTCCGTCTTATAGGTAAGGTGCACAGAAGGAATGGTCTAACAAGTAATAAAACGATGTAGAGCGGGAAGGCCAATCTTTTATCGTTTCTAAACTAGGAGGATCCGTTGGGAGTGTCTGTTATCTCGGTAGGGAACAGTGCCATCGCAAGCACCTATTTTCTTGAAAAAAGAAAAAGGTAAGTGCTAATATATTGGGTCGGTCCCATATTGTTTGAAAAAACTCTGAATAGCACTCAAACTTTGTTTTCAAATTATCTCTTTTCAAAATTGATTTCAAACTATTTTCAAATTGATTTCAAACTTCTCTCAAAATGATTTTTAATCCAAGGATTTCAAACTTATGCTTTCAAATATGTATTTCCTAATTTATAAGTATTATTATTTTTATAGTTTTATTAAACAATTTATATCTATATTTTATTATAATATTCTTATTTAAACTCTAAGTTTTCATTAAACCTTTTAGTTTATAAATATCTCTTTATAAATTCCTATATACATGTTTATAATTATATTATATATAGTTTTTATATCACTTATATATAAAGTTTTTAATCATATGTTTAAATAATATTTTCTTATGTTTTTATACTTGAAAAATAATGTTTTAACAACTAGTTTTGTTTCAGAATTTAACAACCCGGAAAATTTGAACCAGTTTAAAAATTTTAATTTGGCTATTTTAGTGGATTTTAAATATTTAAAAAAAATATTTTAAATAATAACAATGAAAAGTATGTTTGGATCGATGTTTGAAAATAAATATAATTATTTTAAATTATAGACAAGGCCTGAAATGGTGCGGCAATTTCAAATTTTGAGTTCAAACTTTGACTGACTGTACCGGGTGCAAAATAAAACGGATTTTAGTGAAACCAAAAATATTTAAATCTATTTATGAATATCTTTCTAACGAATCTGAAAAATCGAAGTTTTATAGCGGGAGTCAAAAGTTATGGCCAAATGAATTTTCAGAAAGGTCGCTATATAATTTATATAGCACGTGAAAATAGCCATTTTGCAAACGACCTCAGAATTCGACGAAACCACTTTTGTTGGATCCGGGATGTCAAATTATTGCTAGGTTTTAAATTTCAGAATTTATGAAGTTAATATGTGAGCGTGGCGAAGGAAAATGTGTTTGGTTGATTTCTGTTAAACTGGATCGACCAGAAAATGACCATTTTTCAAACGGTCTCAGAATTTGACAAAACTAGTTTTGTTGGGACCGTAACGTCAAAACATAGTTGGATTTATTTTTCTAGAATTTTTAGGATCAGTATGTGGCCCCCGCAAATTGAAATGTACGTTGAAATCAAATATTGAATGTTTTATACTTTAATTTGAAGAGAAACTGACTGAAACAGCCGAATTGGCTTACCGGGCATATCCCATTGTATCCGAGATAGGGGTAATTAGCTAGGGACAACAGTCGTTGAGTTTGATTTGGAGTTCGTGTGAGAAAACACTAATTTTCGAATTTATATATATCGGTGAATCAGAAAAATTCTTTCATAAATTAAAAAAATAAAAAAAACGTATTTTCTCTCTCCCCGTATACGATTGAAGACGGAAATAATTCCTCGACGCCCCGAAGTTGCGCCGTTCGAAGCCCCGCCGCCAACACCTGCCACCGTCGCACCTAACGCGGTCCCCACCACCTGGTGTGCCATTCGAAGCCCTTCGACGTGCCAAAACCCGATCGTCGCCACTCACCTCGGATTGGAAGAAAACCGCAACCCTATATTCGAACCTTTTGCTGAGGTATACGGCTTTGGTTTTTAAAACTGATTTTAACACTTTTAAACCATCGTAAAACTCGATTAACTTCTAAAAATCATATTTTTTTTCTATGTTGTCGAAATTCAGTGAAACTGGAGACATTGAACTCATGTGGACGTCTTCTACATTTTAGAAGAGACCGGATATTTTTCTGAGCCTTCTACAAATTTTGGAGGTGTGGAACCCAATGTGAGATTTCTGAATTATAAACGATATGGAAATAATGATGTATAAATTATATAGTCGATTATGAGTTATATAAGCGTTGTACACCTCATGTATAAGCGTTGTATAAGTTGTATGTTCGATGTATAAGTTATATATGCGTTGTAAAAATGATATATGCGCTGAAATAAATTGAAATGATATTGAAATGAAATTGAAATATAGTTAAATACGTATATATATATATATATATATATACACACTCCCCTCGTCCACAGACCATGGACGATATATATTGGTTGTGATATTGTTTGGATTATTGGTTGATGTGAAATTTGGTGAATATCATGAATGGTTGATTTGAAATGATTGATTGTGGTTGAAATCCCGATAGGATTAGTATATGGGAAAATTCATCTGCGTACGAACTAGATATTGAAAATCCCCATTGTCAAAAGCTGCGAGGCTTTAAGGTAGAGCGAGGAGCCGTACTCGGGACGGTGCCGGTTTTAACTACCCTGCCGTTATGCTGCCGAAATTTTCAATAATATTCATGTGTTAGAATTATTTTCATGTGTTGAAACCATATTCATGTGTTGAAACTATATTCATGTGTTGAATAAAAATTTAGATGTTGAATAGAAGTTCATGTGTTGAATAAATTCTTTGAAAGATAAAAATAATATTTTTATCATATATTTAGACTATATAAAATATTAGTATTTTAAATAAATTGTTTTAACACCAAAGACAACATTTTTACCTTATGTATGAACTATATAAAATAATCGTGTTTTGAAATAAATTGTTTTACAATAAAAATCACATTTTTATTATATATATGAATTGTTAAAAATAGTGATGTGTGGACATAAATATCTGTTGGATAAAAATATCATTTTTATCAAATATATGAAGTGAATATGGTTTTGAAATCGAAGAATCGATTATATTTATATATAAATATAAATATAATTAAAATAAATCGAATAACGAAATTGCAGTTCGTATTTTGAAACCGTGATTTCAAACGATTATTGCAGGAGATCCGACCATCGAATTTTCCCGAAACCGAAACCGTTGGGTTCGCTTTGGAAATATCTTTCCAACGACACCAACTTTGTAAAGATCCAACGGTTGGATTGTCTGGAATGTTTAATTCAAATCTGAATGAAAACAGTGCCAGAATCGATTATATTTATATATAAATATAATTAAATTAAATCGAATAACGACGCTGCAGTTCGTATTTTGAAATCGTAACACCAAACGATTGTACCGGGAGATTCGACCGTCGGATTTTCCCAAAATTGGAACAGTTGGATTTGGTTTGAAAAGATCTTTCTAATGATATAAAATTTGTAAAGATCCGACGGTTAGATTTTCAGATATGTGTAAATCAAATTTGAAGAAAAACAGCGCCACGACCGCGTTATGGCCCGAAGCGTCGTTTGAATGAATTGGCTATTTTTAAATAAATAAAAATAGCGATAAAACATGATAAAATATTATAAACGATATGGAATGGAAATAAACCGAATTTACCCAGATTATTGGATATTTGATGGTTGAATGTGTTTGACGTGAAAATTACATTAAAGAACAAAATTATTGATATTGAATAATTTAACCATTGAAATGAATTGATTTGAAATTTTAAATATACGTGAATTATTTGAAAAGGCCGAATTAATTCTCATTTCAAATAATTGATCGACGATTAGAAGTCGAAGATATGAAGACGGTGCAAGATCGACGATCTTCACATCGAATGGATGGGTGCTACTGATGCTCACGATTGGAGTAGCTACCTTGAAGGGGGCTGAAGTGGTAGCCATCCGGACGTACTTGTTGATTGTACGGATATACGAGGTATAAGGTGCCTCCGGTTTCGTTCAGACTCAGAATGGACTTGTAAATGGACTGTGTGTCTGACATTGAATTTCATTCTGTGTGATTGATAGCCATCAGTTGCATGGCGTGAATTTCCTGTGTGGCATGCTGAGATGCAAAGGATCAAGGCTTCTGTTGAAAAGCAAAGTCTTGTGGTTGATGATCAAAGCACCGCCTGTGTGGCATAACTTCGTGTATAACGTTAATTCGCGAGCCTCACACCCCGGTATGAACCAGAAACAGGAGAGGACCTCAGGGAGGACATGCGTTTCCTTCTAGCTAGGGTGGTGTCAGTGACCTACCAGCCCTGACATTTATATTACTTTCACCTGTGTGGTTGTTGGATTGCGAGGCCCCTCGGATATATCGGTGACTACGTGGAGCCGATGGAGTCATAGGACTCATTTACGCCCCCAAAGGGTGGGGAAACGTAGTGTTCAAGCATAATAATCCACATCGAGTGGACCGGCCCTGACGATCCAAGGCTTGCCTGCGCGCTTGCCTGAGACATGGGCTAGATTGTCTCGAATTCGGTAAGGACTATCTTTTGCCTTGGTTCATGACGGAAATCCAATTTCCAAATACGACATCGTGCGGTTTTGATTGTATACCTATATATGGCGACATGATATATGGTACCCATGCCGTCTATGATTGATACTTATGATTGAAATTGTTTTTGAAACATATAAACACTAGTAATAATATCAAATGCTTTTGTTTTATTCATATCAAGCATATTTTGGCCATTATAAGGTAAAACTCTATCCTCCGGTTTGTGTTGCATTGTGTGATGGGAACTGAGTCTTATAATGGCTTCATTTTTATAGAAAGCATTGTGATGTTTAAAAGATTTACTTGTTTTAAAGCACTGACAATCCAATGGAGTAAACCCATTCCGCGTCAGCGGCGTGGTCCTGTGATTGGCCATATTATAAAGTAAGTTAAGTAGATTTCTCATACCTGTAACAACCCACACCTCCGTTCACGCAAGATAGTGTCCCCAACTTAGCCACCGTATAGGTGTGAGGTTTTGTTCCTCAAAAAGCCTCGGCGTTAGTATGAGATTGGCTCTACTATATAAGTCCACACTACACACAAGCTTCCACGATGTGGGACTTAGGGGTGTTACATTCTCCCCTCCTACAGAGCCCAACGTCCCCGTTGGCTCACAAACACCTCACCCAGGCGTTGTGGTACACACAGGAGCCACAATTCCGGCTGGGTAATGGCTCTGATACCACTATAACAGCACACACCTCCGTTCATGCAAGATATTGTCCCCAACTTAGCCACCGTATAGGTGGGAGGTTTTGTTCCTCAAAAGGCCTCGGCGTTAGAATGAGATTGGCTCTACTATATAAGTCCACACTACACACAAGCTTCCACGATGTGGAACTTAGGGGTGTTACAATACCAGTCCTATGACTGACTCGTGGTTTATTTCACTTGCAAACTCGGGTGCCCCTTTTTCTACATGGGCAGCCTTGTATTCAGGTTTTAGTAGGCTCTTTCTGGGTAGCTATGGTGCTGAAGATGGATTCTATCATTCATCTCTTTTTATGTTGTTCAGCTCATGTTGAACATATTATGTTTTGTTTCCGCTATAGACATTTATGTAAAGATGAACTGTATTTTGTACTAAGTATGATCCTGTATACTGTGTAACTCTGATGATTATGTTTATCCAGTGTATTCTATTGTACATTATCTGGTGTATTTATTTATTTTTGTTATGTTGTTAGTTGTTTATATGTTATATTCCAAAGATTACCCTTGCCACCGTGGAATGGGGTTTGGGGTCGTCACAAGGAATTTCCAGAATATATATATATGTATGTATGTATGTATGTATGTATGTATGTAATGGTTTAAATACTTTAAAAATGGTTCAAAAATCAAAAATATAGTATATGTCGACATACCATAATGCACATGTCGACATATAACCGTCAAAATTTTAAATTTCAAAGGAAGTGTCTTTTCACTACTTGAAACGTTTCAGAAACGTTGCAACCTTTAGGACACCATAAGTAGGGGTCATTTTTAAATTTTAACTACTTCTTCTCCTTCTTCGCCCCTTTACTTGCCACCACTAAAATACATAAATTTCTTAATTTCTACACTTATACTCTGTCGATTTCAACAAAATGCATATCATTCTTCTTCTCTTCTCAATCTCTATCAACTACTCTCGGTTTGAAGTGCTACTGAAGAATTTTAGGGCTGTTGTAATCATTTGGGAATTGTTTGGGAAAGGGTGTGTTCCTTGTAGCCCAGAAATCAAGAAAAGGGAGCGATATTAACCTTGTAGCCATGAAATCAAGGGTGGTGGAATCAGTATTAACCTTGTAGCCGTGAAATCAAGGGTGGTAGAATCAGTGTTAACCTTGTAGCCGTGAAATCAAGGGTGCTGTACTTGGATATTGATAATAATAAAACTCTATGCAATCCAGCGTTGCGTAGGACTAGAGAGTAATCCGAGTATAAATGTAACAACCCGGATTTTCGGAACCAATTTAAAAAATTTATTTTGGCTATTTTTATGGATTTTGAATATTTAAAATGATTTATTTTAAATAATAACGACTAAAAATTTATTTTAACTGACGTTAGAACGAATAAATTTATTTTAATTATAAAACGGGCCTGAAAAGGCGTGGTAGTTTGAAATTTCGATTTCGAATTTCAATTGAATGTATAGAATTCATTTTAAGTCAGAATTGGACGAAACAATAAATATTTGAATCTGTTTAATTATATCTTTCTAATAAATGTGAAAAATTCAGATTACATAACATAAATTGAAAGTTATGTCCAGCTTAAAATTAAAAATAGTCGCTACGAAATATATATATATATATATATTCTAATATTATATATAGCCAAAAAAGTCACATTTTGCAAATCTGGACTCGAAACCACTTCCATTGAGTTCAAAATGTCGTTTGCGACTTTGAAAAGTATAAACTTCGATATATTCCGAGATCCGTAATAGTGGCAATTGGCTTGGATTTTCGGTTAGCAATACATAACCCTTAAAAAGTGAAATTTTGCATATGAGCTCAGAATTCGGCGAGATAAATTTTTCTCAATTCATAATGACAAATCATTGTTGAGTTCCAAAACGCGCGTCGAACGGAGTTAGTATGTGGTCGTGCGAGCTAAAACAGTTTAGGGTAAAATGGACAGTCATTTTACAAAAGAACATTATTGTGACGATCTCAAAATTCGATTCCCTTTTTTTTTGAATTCGTATCGTCTAATAATGGTTAAATCCAAAGATGCATGGCTTTTGGAGTTAGTGAGAGGGCATGCAAGAAGAAAATGTGCGCTAAAATCGCATTTTTGAGCAATATCTGAGAATTTTGACAATTTTAACGGACGGTCAAACAAACTCGGAATTCGACGAAACTTGTTTCGTTGGACTCGTCTTGACGTCTACTGTCTTGTATCCGAAATTCGTAGTAAACGGAAATCGTTTGTACTTGGACGATCGGAGAGAAACGAGCATATAATCTCTTTTTCTCCTTTTCTTTCCTCACTTTCTCTCTTCCTCTCTTTTCTACATTTTTCCATTTAATGGAGAGCTCCTCCCTCCATGGTACTGCTGCCCCCTACCCCACTACCGCCGGCCTCCCCATCCGCCGCCTCCCCCTCCTCCTCCCTCTCCTCCTCCTCATCCTCCTCATCTCCTTTCCCTCTTCCATTCACAAACCCTATAACCCAAACACCACCACCACTACCGGCCCCACCACCACCACTCACACCCTCCCACCGCCCAGTTAGGCCCTGTCGCCGCCACCCACCACCCAAGTCTGACCGTGGGCCCCCCTTCACCAAAAAACCCATTTTTCATAAATTTCTCGTTTTGCAAATAACACCCTGTCATTGTTTCGCCAATAACTCCCAAATCGTGCATTTCTAGCCAAAACTCCATAGCACCAAAGTCGAAGAGCATGATTTGCTCTTCGATTTGGGTATATGGAAGTCCAATTTTGGATTGCGGAGCTGTCCGGAAAACGCATCCGAAGATCGCGGATCTGCTGCTGTTTTTTGCGATTTCCGGCGAATTGGTGTAGTTTTGGAAGAAAGTCCATTAGGCAAAAGTTGTCCAAAATGGAACTTTTAGGCTAGTGACAAATTTTGGTGAAGATTGGAGGCTGTATGCAAATTCTAGAGCCAAATAGGCGAATTTAAGTGCCGGGAACAACAAAAGCGAGCGCGACAACAAGAGTTTTCTACATTAGAAGAATCGTGACGAATTGGTTTAGCTTCTGGGTGAGAACTTCTCACTCTAATTTTGTTTATAGTTAAATATATACTATGATGCAGACGGTGCTTAGTAGCACCCGACACCTTTAATTGAAACTACGGATGTTTGGTGTTTGTTTTGATTGATTCATTTGTTTGAATTTGGTTTGGGATGTAAATTGAATTGATTAGAATTGGTATATGTATGGCGCGAGCCAGTATTAGGCGAGGGATAAGGCTAGACCATATTCTTGTTCTAGTATCGCGCCATTATGCTGCCGAAATTTTCTAAAATATGTTAGAACAATAAAAATATCATTTTTATTGTATAAGTGAACTAAATAAGATATTCGTGTGTTGAAATAAATATTTTATCGTTAAAAATATAATTTTTAATATGTATATGAATGAAAATAAATATTCATTTACAAATTGGACGGTTTGTTTATGTACACTTATTTGACTGATATTGATTGGGACGATATATTTTACACATCGCCCAACTACACAAATAAATTTTCTGTGTGTGTTGATTGAAACCCCACACGGGTATTGGGATGATATTCGACATACACTAATCCCAATTGTTTAGTTGTATGTCAATCGATTGGTTGACAGACTGTTGTAAGCGTTAACTATTCATAATTAATGCTTATACATTTGTGTAGTGCACTCTAGATGATGGTTGATTGTTTATCATTGTTGTTATATACATGTGTTGTACGAAATTCATATAACTAACGTTATATGGTAGTTGATTGTGCCTAATTCCTATTCAGAAGGCACGAATATTTTAACATAACGAATATTTTAAAATAATATTCTGTAAAGGATTAAAAGGTGATTTGGACGTCCGATTTGGGATGGACACGAAAATATTTAAATATATAAAGCCATGTTGATTAGATTAACGCCATTTTGACGTGGACGATATTTATATCAATTTTATTCATTTTTATAATGAATATCGAAAAGGAAATGATTTCAAAATCTGATATTTTGAAAATATTATCATTTACATATTATAATGATAAGGAAAATTCAATTTTGATTTAAAATTGAAAATGAAGTTAGAATTGTTTTAAAACAAATTTATAAACGATTTATAAAATACGTTTTAAATGGAAATCGATGAAATATATAATATATATATATATATTTATTTATTTAATGGCCTGAATAGAACGCGCCTCGCCGCAGCCGTTCGCGAATTTCGACCATTGACTTCGAATTGATATTACGGGATATCCGACCGTCGGATTCTCCCAAAACCAGAACCATTGGGTTTGTATCGAAAAGAGCTTTCCAACGAGTACAAGAGATTTGAAATCTAATGGTTGGATTTGGAATTATGTCCAAATCAAATTTGGAAAAGGTCATTGTAAGTGCAGTTCGATGACCGTTTATGGAAATCGACTGAAAAGGCCTTAATAAAATTATTAAAAATATTAATAATTTATGTAAAATCATAATAAATGATTTGGAAAGAATTTGGATGAAAAATTCCATGTTTGTATTTAGATAAAAATATATTTTTATCAAAATGAACTAGTTATTAACTGGATTTGAAATCCAACCATTTTTAAATAAAATAAATTGGATTTGTGAATGGTTTTAATATAACCAGAATTTCCAGTATATGAATTAGAATGGATTCAGAATGGAAATAATCTTCGGAATATTTCGATATTGGATTCCGTGATTATACAGATATCATTATGGAAATTTGGAAGATATATATATATACACACACACATATATATTTCCAATACGATATTTGTTGGTTTCAGAATTTGATATTGAATATAAGTCGATAAAATTTCTCTTCAGAGCCTTGTATTTAATATCAAATGGGATTTTGGGTTTGTCGTGAATGATGTCTTTAGTAACACTGTTCTTAAACCCATTTGAGAAAAGAATAAATCTTTTAATTAAGATTTAACGAAGTTTTCCAATTAATTAATATTTAATTGGAACTGAATAGAAGAATTGGATTTTTGGGTTTGTCGTGAACGGTGTTTTCAATAACACTTGTTCTTTAACCCGATTAACAGTGAAGTTAATATTTAAAATTTATAAATCTTTATTCTAAGATTTAATGGAATTTTCCAAAGTATAGTTTTCCAATTTAATAAAATAAATTGGGATTGAATGGAATTCGATTTGGTAATAATCGAAGTGAGTTTCTATGGAGGAAGACTGTTAATATATATATATGTGAAATTTAAAAGGAATTGTCGTTATTCCATTTATATTATTAGTCGGATACGGAAATTGATATCGATTATATATTGATCTGTTTTTCTGTGAAAATTCCATAATTAATGGAATGTGATTTGGGTTTATCGTGAACTGTGTTTTAAAAGACATTCGTTCTTTAACCCAGTTAGAGACAGGATTACATGGCTAAAATTGTATTTTCAACTGTATTGTTGATCTCTAATAAACATATATCTGTTTGGTAGCGGAGAATTTATTCTCTTGCTTAACACACTTCTCTGAGACGTATGAGCTTAGAGGTTGTATATCGGCAGAAATCGCTGGTACGGTGTAGGTTGTCGATGCGACATGTTTGATTTTCCAAAGTTAAATAATCATTAATATTGATTTTTGGGAAGATTAAAACTAAGTGGAGTTTTAATGAATCTTTAATTAGATTGAAATGTGAATTGATAATTTAAATTATCAAATTTGGGAAATGACTGAGAATGGAGTATCACCAGTTTTGCTCTTAGAGATAGTTAAATCTTTAATTAGATTTGAATGTGAAATGGTAATTAAATTTACCGATAATACCATGGTGTTAGATATGTAGTATTACCAGTTTTGCTCCATGGGATGAATAGGTTGGGATTGGGGAATATAACAAATGATTACTTCAGTAAGGTGCGCTAGTCCCGACTAGTTTGGATAAACCTTAATTTTGTTTGAATTGATATCCAACTGAAGGTTAAAGAATAAATTTAAAGAATTTATCTTTGACAAAATTAATGGGAACATTTCCCTAATGATGTGAATATTTGAATAAAAGAATATTCTGGATTGGAATGAGGTGTATGTTGTGTTTTTATAGCACTTGTTTATAAAATACTCGAGTTATTCGAAAAGGCCGGGTTTATACCCATTCTGAATAACTGATTCGACGATAAGTCGACGATGAAGACGGTGGTTGAAGACCGGAGGTCTTCACATCGTTGTGATGATTATTGATGTCTTGATTGGGTTGTACACCCAAGACAAGGTAATAAGTGGTGCTCGTCCAGACGTGCTTGGAGATCGACCGGATATGCGAGGACCTCTCTCCTGTTTTAGACATATGGGACGAGGAATAAGGTGCCTTCGGTTTCGTTCAGACCCAGAACGAACTATTAAATGGATGTGTGTCTGACATTGGATTTTATTCTGTGTTGATTGATATCGATTAAATATATATCTATTTAGTGGCAAAGAATTTAATCCCTTACTTAAAACCCTTCTCTGAGACGTACAAGCTCAGAGGTTATATATCGATTGACATCGGTTGCATGGCGTGAATTACATGTGTGGCATGCTGAGATGCAAATGATCAAGGCTTCTGTTGAAAAGCAGAGTCTTGTGGTTGATGATCAAAGCACGACCTCAAAGGGCATAGCTTTGTGCATAGCGTTAATTCGCGAGCCTCACACCTCGGTATGAGTCAAAAACGGGATCGGACCTCTGGCAGAACGTGACGTTTCTTTCTAGTTATGGGTGGTGTCATGGTATGGAGCTCATACATTTATATTTTTTTACCTGTGTGGATGATGGATAGCGAGGCGCTTCAGATATATCGGTTATTATGGAGCAATGGATAGGTCCTATAGGACCGGGAAACGTGTGTTCAGGGATAACTAATCCTCAAACGTAAGAGAGGATCGGCCTAACTAATCCAAGTGTTGCCCAGAGTGTGTAGTCTTGAGACATTTGCTAGAGTGTCTCGAAGCGGTTAGGAGCCATCCCTGGCCTCGACTCATAGATGGAATCCAATTTCCAATACGTGACATTTTGGTTTTCATTGTAGAGCCTAGTATGGCGACATAGTAGGATGAGGTACTATGCCATCTTTGATTGATACATTTGTATTTGAAGTTGTTGTATATACTTTACACTTATAGTATCAAAATGATTTGTTTTAAACGTACAAAGCATGTTTGGCTATTACAAGCGAAAACTCTTTCCTCCAGCTTGCGTTGCATTATGTGATGGGACCTAAGTCTTATAATAGCTTCATTTTTCCAAAAAGCATTGCGCTGTTTGTTATATGCACTGGTATTCTTAGGAGGAAACCCGTTCCGTGTTATATAGCGTGGTCCCTTGATTTACCTAACTTTAAAAGCAAGTTAATAACTGTTTTAGTTCTCACACCTGTCCCATAACTGACCTGGAGTTTATTGTTTTAACCTAAACTCTGGGTGCCCCTATTTTCCACATGGGCAGCTAGTAGTTGGGTTTTTGCAGATATTTCTTTATACAGGGTCCTGGATTTACAACTGGAGCTATACCCGGAACGCTCTGTATCCGTGTATTTCTTTCAGTTGTGTTATGTAATATTTTTCCGCTACTTTGTAATTTGAATCTCTGATATTTATCAAATGTATATTATTTATTCATACTCTGTTATATTCTTGTACTCTGATGCAATTTGTGTAATAAGCAATGAAATGTTCTTGTGTTTGCATTCTAATTTGCCGTGTTCTCAACTCAATCCGGGCTTTTCCGTTAGGGCGAGTTTGGGTCGTTTCATCAAAATCCGGTGTGTTCTTTCCTTTTCTACATTTATATTTATTTCTTTGTTTGTGATTGTTTCTGTGTTTATCATCATTTCTAGTGTGATAATCATTATGTGATTCATATAGTATTTCAAGTTAGTTTAAGATTTCTATAAATTCCTCATAAAAACTATCCACCTTCCTCTAGTGTTAATTCTGCCTTAAGATCTGCATCATTAATATTGGTATCAGATCATAGGTTTTCAAAAGTCCATCATCTGGATTTTGGAAATATTAAATGGCAAATTTTGAAATGATTTATAACACTAGTTTAAGTTCTTGCATTGCATCAGCATTAGATAAGTCTGCATTTTATAATGTTAAAAAAATATCCAGTTATCATAATATGTTTTTTCAAAAGTTTAAAATTGTAATTTTTTAACACTATTTTTCATATGGATATGTCACAGAATCATCATGATGCTATTATTTAAAATTACAATTAGCTATCTTGAAAAGATACTTGATTATTTGAAAAATCGTGTTGTTTTGCAGGGAAAGAATTATGTCTGATGACTACTGGTCCAAAGACATTAAGATGACCATTCACCAATCAAGAAGGGAAAAGTTATTGAAAGGATATGACTTTTGGCTTATATTAGTTGAAGTGTCCATTCATTCAAAATTTTGGCGCCAAGTTGGTTAAACTACTAAATCATCAATATCCTTCTCATACGATCTTCAAACTCAGCAAATGAATATACTATGCTGATCTGAAAAACAATTCTGTCGCAATTAAGCAGATCTCATCTTCAAATTTTGAATATAATTGTATGGTTCATGACAATAGAAGAACAACAAAATGGAGGATTGCAAAAAGAGGTACACTTTATAATAATTTCATAATTGACATTATATTTAAGAATATACATATATGCACATAGTAAGATATAGAAATTTATCACTTTTATAATTTTAGATAATTTGGTTCATATGTTGATACACCATATTATACTTATCAATATATCAATCTAATTAAAATCTTTTCTTATTCTAAATTTAATTTTCATTACTATTTGATTTGGATTTGAAAATTTCAAAGGACATCTTTTCAATATGAAAACGACTGTTCAAACTCTAATTATTAATTTTGTTTATCCACATATGTTTCATATTGTTTGTTTCAAAAATATATATATTGAAATTATATGAATCAATAATATTATATATATAGTACATAAATATATGCTTGAAATAACTTAAAATTTTCAAATATTTGATATTGTTATAAAGTTTAAATTTATATATCTTTTATATATAGTTTAAACATACATAGTCTAACTTATATATATTTTTCACATATGATTACATAAAGATTTAGATTACATTGTAAATTAAAAACTAATTTTGATTATCTTATTTTATAAAACTTGTATATTTAAACTTTGGTATATAAAACAAATTTATATACTTTACTCTATATTACCAGATTTTATCAAAAAATTAATTTTGCTATAATAATAAATTTTATATTATAATAATTTTCTAATTTGAAGTTTTAACATTTAATGGTTCATTAGTAAATTAATTTATTCTGTAGTATAAATTTAAAGACAATTTGTATTAAAAGATTGATGTATATTTCATAATACATTAATTTTTGTTAGTTTTTGTATATACAATTATGAATATATGTTTATATCAAAATATTTTACTTCATATGATAAAACTTTATATTCCCTTTAAAATGATCTTCAATATTTACTATATTATTTTTAAAAGTAGCACCCTACTAATATTGTTTCACTCCTTATTTCTCATAGAATTATTCTAAATATTTTACCACCTATCATGAATATATTTTAATTACCATTACAGTCTTAATTTATTTCATTAGTATCATTAACCTAAGTCTAGAAATTAATATTACCTTTGTTTGATTGAAATAATTTATAATATATGTAGTACTTTGAATATCTTTTACCAAAATAGATATCATCACCAAATCATTCTGCATAATATCATTACACATCTTATTTCATATCATACATCATTATAATAAATTAAAGTGCATCTCAAATTAAAATCATTCACATCACAGGTTGCATTTCATTCAATATATCACTTCATATAGCTTTGCATATAACATACTGCATTATAACCAATACACTGTATTACATGTTAACTTTAACTCCACACATAACAAGAATACTGTATGAGGAGTTTTTGTCTAATTAAAAATGTATAGGTTATTGATAAAATACATAACATATTTATTTTGACTTGTTTGGCTTGATTGAATTGATTGGCTTGATTGACTTGTTTGGCTTGATTGCTGTATTTGGTTGACTTGCTTGAATTGTTTGTCTTAATTGACTTGTCTGATTTGTTTGACATGAATAGATTGATTGACTTGTTTGGCATGGTTGAATTTCATTAGTGGTTGATAGGTATGTTAGAAATATACTTATGCATTTGTGGTTAATAGGATTTTTATAGGTTTTTAGGATAAATAGAAGTTACAAGAATTGTTTGGCTTTATGTTTGAATTTATTTAGAATGAGGTTGAATTTCATTAGTGGTTGATAGGTGTGTTAGATATATACTTATGCATTTGTAGTTAATAAGAGTTTTATAGGTTTTTCGGATAAATAGAAGTTACAAGAATTGTTTGGATTTATTCTTGAATTTATTTAGATTGATGTTTTGTGACAACAAAACTTAAACTGATTGATTGTTTAGATTAAATTGCTTTACATAACTTATATCATAGTTTTAAGGATATCTTATCAGAATTATTTCTTAGCCTAGATTAAAGTCTTATTATAGTTTTGAGGGAATTAGAGTTTAGGCTAGGTTTAGTATTCTATTAGATTAAGGGGGAGTTTAATAGTTTCTAAGGATTAGTTAAAGGTTCAAGAAATGTTTTTGAATTGACATATATTATTTTGATTTGGTTGATTTGGTCTGGGTTGTTGATTTAGTTGGAATAATCTGTACATAATAAACATAATTAAGAATGATGAGGTTTGACTAACTTAAAACTTGAATTTAATGTAACTAAAATTCTAATTGGCTTGGATTGATTGGATGCTTGTTTATATAGAAAGTTTGTATTGAGTTGGTTTGACTTAATTATTAGTCTGAATATTGTCTGAATTGCTTGTTTGCCTTAAATTATACAATATTTGTATCTGTAGATTTAGGGGGAGTTATAGAAATTTATAAATTTAGGGTGAATTATAGGTTTAGTGAGAGTTATAAGGACATATATATAGAATTACTCATTAGGATTAGTTATAGTTTAGATTTATGGGGAGTATAGTTTAGTCTAATCTAGTATAATATAGTAGTTTAGTAAATGATAGTTTTTGATAATGACAATGGGGGAGAAATTATAAAATATAAAATAAGATCTAGTTAAGATAGACATAATGCAACAACCCGAATTTTTAGAACTAATTTAATTTTTTTTTATTTTAGCTATTTTAATGGATTTTGAATATTTAAATTGGTTTATTTTAAATAGTAACAATTTAAAATTTATTTAAATCAAAGTTAGAACGTATAAACTTATTTTAATTATAAAACGAGTCTGAAATGGCGTGGCAATTTGAAAATTCGATTTCAAATTTCAATTGAATGTACAGGAATCTATTTAACTATACCTACCTAACGAAGTGAAAAATCCAGATTTCATAATGTAAATTGAAAGTTATGTCCAATTTAAAATTTAAAATAGTCGATATGGAATTTATATATATATATTACATAATATATAGCCCTTAAAAATAGCCATTTTGCAAACGATCTCCGTTTTTGACGAAACCACTTTTGTTGGATCCGGAATGTCAAATTATTGCTAGATTCCAATTTTCATAATTTTTGGAATTAAAATGTGAGCGTGGTGAATTGAAACGCGTTTGGTACTTTTAGTTTGAATTTAATCGACTGGAAAATGATCGCTTTTCAAACGGTCTCCAAATTCGACGAAATTAGTTTTGCTAGGACTGTGTCATCAAAACATAGTTAGATTTATTTTTTTGGAATTTTTGGAGTCAGTATGTGGCTCTGGTAAATTAAAATGTACGTTGAAATCAATTTTGGAAGTCAAATTAATTTATATTTTAATTTTGATGAAAACTGATCGAAAAGGGAGTTTTTAGCTAGGGATGACAGTCGTTGGGTTCTATTTGGGGTTCGAATGAAAAATTCACTTTTTGGAAAATTAAAATAATTATATATATTAATTATATAACCCCCCTTTTCTCTTCGCGGTCAACGCACGATTTCGAAATAAAAAAATGATCGAGCCCATCGTCCAAGCACTTCCCCACCGCTTGCTCCTGCGTCGGACCAGCCAACACCGCGCGCTGCCTCCCCATGTCCACCGCGCCCCCCTCCAATCCCCCTCCTCCTTCCTCCGCCCTCCGTTCTCCCTCTATCCCCTTTATTCCTCCAAACAGCAGCCAACCGCCACTGTGGGCCCTGCCTCCGACCGTCGCGCCTCCCCCCTGACCACCAGTCCCATGACAGACCTGGAGTTTATTGTTTTAACCTAAACTCTGGGTGCCCCTATTTTCCACACGAGTAGCTAGTAGTTGGATTTATGCAGATATTTCTTTTCTAGGATCCTGGATTTACAACTTGAGCTAAATTCGGAAAGTTTTGTATCCATGTATTTCTTTCAGTTGTGTTATGTATTATTTTTCCACTTCTAATGTAATTTAATTTCTAATATTTTTCTGATGTATAATATTTATTTATACTCTGTTATATTCTTGTACTCTGATGTAAATTGTTGTAATAGCAATGAAATGTTCTGTCGTTTGTGTTCTGATTTGTCATGTTCTCAATTCAATCTGGGCTTTCCCGTAAGGGTGAGTTGGGGTCGTTTCACATAGTTAGGGGGAGTCAGAAGGAATTCATAATGAAAGGGGAGTAATCAAGGAAGCAGATCAATGGATAATATCAGGTAGGAATATTTTATAAAATAAGGTTGTCATCATCGAAAAGGGGGAGATTATTGGAGAATGGAATGTTGATGATGTTTTGATGACAACAACTTTGTTTCATTTGTTATTGATTATAAAATATATACTAACACCTTTATCCAGAATATATATATATATATATATATGTATGTATATGCAAGTAATAAGATATTGAAGACTGTACAGTTAAGAGTTTCAAGATTTCAAAGGAGAATCAAGACTCATGAGTATCAAAATATCAAGAGTTCAAGAGTCCAAGACTATCAGGGTAATATAGTCTGGATATTATGTAAAACTCTAAATAGCACTCAAACTCTGTTTTCAAATTATCTCTTTTCAAAATTGATTTCAAACTATTTTCAAATTGATTTCAAGCTTCTCTCAAAATGATTTTAAATCCAATGATTTCAAACTTATGATTTCAAATATATATTTCCTAACTTATAAGTGTTATTATTTTTATGGTTTTATTAAATTATTTATATGTTAATTTTACTAAGTTTATATTTGATTATAATATTCTTATTTAAACTCTAAATTTTCATAAAACCTTTTAGTTTATAAATATTTCTTTATAAATTCCTATATACATGCTTATTCTTTATATTATATATAGTTTTTATATAACTTATATATAAAGTTTTTAATCATATGTTTAATAATATTTTCTCATGTTTTTATAATTGAAAAATAATGTTTTAACAACTAGTTTTGTTTCAGGAATTCCCAATATATATATATATATATTGGTTTAAATACTTTAATAATGATTTAAAAATAAAAAATATAGTATATATGTCGACATACCATAATGCACATGTCGACATATAAATGTCATACTTTTAAATTTTAAAGAAAGTGTCTTTTCACTATTTGAAATGTTTCAGAAACGTTACAACCTTTGGGGCACTATAAATAGGGGTCATTTTCGAATTCTTAACTACCTCTTCTCCTTCTTCACCCCTTCACTTATCACCCTTAAAATAGATAAATTTCTTGATTTCTACACTTATACTCTGCCGATTTCCACAAAATTTATATCATTCTTCTTCTCTTCTCAATGTTTATCAACTACTCTCTGTTTGAAGTGACATTGAAGTTTTCTAGGGCTTTTGTATTCATTTGAGAATTATTTGGAAAAGGGTGTATTCCTTATAGCCCTGAAATCAAGAAAAGAGAGCGGTGTTAACCTTGTAGCCGTGAAATCGAGGGTGGTGGAATCGGTACTAACCTTGTAGCCATGAAATCAAGGGTGGTGGAATTGATGTTAACCTTGTAGCTATGTAATCAAGGGTTGTACTTAGATATTGATAATAATAAAACTCTGCGCAATCCAGCGTTGCGTGAGACTGGACGTAGGAGTAATTTGAACCAGTAAAAAAATCTGGTGTAGTCTTTCCTTTTCTGCATTTTATGTTTACTTATTTCTGTGTTTGTGATTGTTTATGTGTTTGTGATAATTTCTGGTGTGATAATCATTGTGTGATTCATATAGTAATTCAAGTTAGTTTAAGATTTCTATAAAGTCCTCATAAACACTATTCACCTCCCCTCTAGTATTAATTCTTCCTTAAAATTCACATTTTGCATCCTTAACAGACTAATCACTCCTTCTTGCGAAGGCATTCATGGATATCGATGTTGAAATTCCTTATATAAATATAGTTGTGGGATTCAGATTTACACTTCTGAATAAGGGATGAAATATCATAATATTGCCGTTAAGCCTCGACAATCCGATCCAAAAAGTAACTCAAGAATCCATGCAACATAATAAGATAGGAGAACCTGAGGTAAAAGCTTGATCTAGAATATCACACACTATAACAAAACAGATCTGCTACAACAAGCAATGCCCATTGTAATAGGGGTTTTACAGCGGCCAGCCCGCCTGCTGTATTAGGTCATGTTGTAATATGTCCTCTTTTACAACGGGCAATGAACGTCGTAATAGACGGTTGTAATAGACTTTTTATAATGGTCTTATGTTGTTGTTGTATGTTCCTTCAATAGAATAGCAGCCCGTTGTAATATTTTTTGCAACAGGTACTGACCGTTGTAATATCTTCTATAACAACAATTAATATCCGTTGCAAAATGCTGAAAGTTGCAATGGATTTGAATATTACGCATAATATTAATAATTTTTACAAGAGTTGAATATTTAATTCAGAAATTGTTTTTAAACAAATATTTATTACACTTTCAAATAGTACACATAATGTTTCCCCTCTATTTACACAAACACTTGTACATACACTTCCTCACTACATTTCACTCGTATACATTGACTCCTCATTACACACTTATTCACTCATATACATGTACACATTCACTCACACTCTCACTATAGTTTTAGTCTTCGGCTTCTTGCTTCAGAGTTTATACAAGATATAAACAGTAGAACATACTCTTTAACTAATAATTAACTTGGCATCTACACTACAAAATAAGAGAACATTCCTAATTACTGAAGATTAGGATATCTACTTTCATTCTGTTTTGGTTGAACTTTTACTTAATTCCAGTTGGATTCTTGGTATGATTTTAAAACATAAACCTATGTATGTACATATATTAAGGCACAAAAATTGTAAGCCAAAATAAGAACAAATTAGCATTCTAGCATCACAAATATTTACAATAATTTTATACTGACAAAATTAAATCCGCACCTAATAAAATTTCATATTTTCTGATTATTAGGTATCTAAGGTTAAGCACATTCCTTCTGGTTTTGTTGAAAATTTGTCCCATATATATCTTTTATTAACGTTTATTATACTAGCAAGATGATGACAGTTTGAGAACAAATAAAAGGTTGAATACACTTGTATCCAAGTAAACAAATCAAACTATGTTGTCATTTAATTCTGGAAACATTTTCAAACCAATATATACTTATTTGGGGATTGGGAAGAAACCGAATGAAATGTCTAGTTTGTTTTTTATTATAGTAAAAAGATTAAACAAATAGAGTTAAATAGATGAATAACTAACCTGATCGGGGCAAGAAACCATTGTATGCCAAAATAATAACGTCATCTGATGCATCTACAGCTTAGCAACAGAAATACCCACATCCAAACCATAACACTCGCAACAAACCTTTATATAATCCTTGAAAAGAATCCAATCTTTATCCATCAACCTCTGTTTATCCTAAGAGTCTCAACATGTGCCTCTTTCAACACTATGCACAACTCATTGATTAACAACGAAAGATCTTTTCTAACTTCAGGCGTAGCAACCAACCCAACTAGGAAGGATATTCATTAAGCATCTCCATATGATTTCGATCTTTCAAGAGGAAATGGACGGAAATGGCATTGGTTGCGGATTGTCACACCATGCTTCTGATCGAGCGAATATTGGAAGCAAACGAACTGGCTTCTTGGATGAACCAATGAGTTAGGCTTTAGTATGGGAAACCCGTCGTTAAGATAAAAAGTAAAAAAGTAACATACATATAAACTACATGAAATTTTAGCAGCTAATAAAGAGACAGTGATTATCAGTACAAAGTAATTAGCTGCAACAATCATTGAAGCTGCAAGGGAAAATTGTATAGAGCTTTAGTATAGAATGTAATATTTTTGGAAATTTGATAAAATCCTAACATGGATTTTTTTTAATAATCATGTTGAATAGATAACTGGAAGTGTGAATGTTGTCATACTGGAGTGCAAGGAGATGACATAAACAGACAGGTTCTCAGTTGAGTTATAATTTATTTTTTCTTCATAAATTGGAAGGTAAAAACATGAAAGGGAAGCAAATTAAATTATTAAACCAAATTGGCAAATATATGAATAGAAACGCCATGTTGGCCATTTTCAAGGCTATTTCATGTTCATATGCTGCTTCTCTTTTTCTGTCAACTGTATGTATTGATAATCTATCAAAGTTTTATATTTTTTGGCAAAACACAACTCATGCATTATGTGAATCTTTCAACTCATACTTACTGCTTTTTTAACATACTTCGAATATTACATATATACATATACAAGAATCATGTTCAAATCCATATACAAATTCTATCCCTTCTGCAATGGCCCGTAAATCCGTACCAATTTGAGCTGACTAATATACTACACATTTAACTCAAAGTGCACGAAATTTCAGATCATTAATAGAAAGAAATAAGAGGATGAGATAGATAAGATAAAACTAATAGAATAGAAGAAGAAGAAGAAGAACTCACTGAACATAATCAGAGTAAATATGAACTCACAGCGGAACGAATAAAATATATTACAACATAACTTTGAAATACAAATCTGAATTTGTACTTACATATCATATCAGAGAATAACTCATATACATCACAGTGGAAATAATCTCTACATAACTAATGGTGAAGCCTTCTGCTTTGAGCTCCTCCAAGTGTATCTCGAAAAGCCTGAACCACTTGACTGCCCATACAAATTTTGGCACCCAAGAGTTTAGGAAAAAACAAACAAAATAAACTCTGGGTCAGTCATGGGACTGGTGTGAGTAAATTCCAACCATATTGTTTAACTTTGAAAATCCTTTTTAAAAGGAAAGGATAATAGTAAGACCAACCCACACATAAACATGGACGGTTTTTACCTTACTATAACCCAAAATATTTTTATATCAAAATCCAGTGATATTATAATAATGTCTAATCAAATAAATAACCAAATAGCAGAACGCTTGCATCTCACACTCCACATACATAATATAAAATCAAAAACCACAGGGCGCTTATTGGAGATTGGATTCCAACTATGACAAGGTATGGGACCACCTCCCGATCAATGTACTCTAGAGGGGATACACTGGGGTTCAACAAGAACATCTTGCAACCTGGCCTACATATGACCGACCATTCATTTAGCTTGAGTGTATCGAATATATTGCCACCCATGGTTGTCGGCCATCCAACCGTCATATGAAGATACAGAAACGAAAGAAGAACAAAGTATGAATTTTCTCTAGATCAGTGACAATACACCCTGCTTGGGTATGACCCAACTAGCCATGCTGCCCGCCCGATTTCTGTCATTTCCCGGTTGTGAGGCTAGAGGCTACGTCTATCTTCAGAACATCTGATCACCATTCCCTTTGAAAGTCACATCGTCAAACCCGTCAATCACTAGTTGATCTTCCCAAAATATTACGGGTATAAAAAGCTAAGAGAAATGAATTTCTCCGCCACCAGACGTAATACCTTGGAAAGATCGTCTTATGTGATCTGTTAGGAATACTCTGTCAGACATTCGTCCATACAAGTTGTCCTAGGACTGGACAAACATAAAGCACCATTCTGGAAGAGAACGGCCCTTGCATTTCACTCCGTCTTCAATTGTCTTCAGTATAATCAAATTCGTAGTGCCTACGCCTATACGGAGTGGTTTTCGGATAATATATCCAACCTGTCTCTCCGTATCGATAACGACGGTCAAAACCCTTTGATAGTCAGTTATTTAACTATCGATGTAAAACAAACATCTATTTAAATTTACACTAAGCATCAACCAAATAACTGGCCCTTTTATTTAACATTACTTTCCCAATTTTCCATATCTTCCTAGATATTTCCCAAAACCCATTTAGCCCTTCACATTTCTTGGAAAACATTCTCAGTTATTATAAACTCTTATTCTTCTATGTTCAAGAAAATATATGTTATTAACGTTCGAAACATTTTCATTCTTTTCACATTCTTTATTTTCTACACTTGAATAATATACCCTATCTATATTGGAGAAATATTTCCAATTTCATTATAAACATTCACTTTCAAAACATTATTCACTTTAAAATGTGCATATCATACCTATTATAGAATTCTGAACACCTTTATCAAATAACTCTTTATTCAAGTAATAAATACCCTTATCTTGTTTATTGAAAACTCTTTCATAATCTTATATTCCCATTCCACTTTAAAATTATGTTTCTAAGTCGACTTCTTGCTAAATCAGTATCAAGTTTTTAACTAAATATTGATTACATATCCTTATTCTAATCTATTGGTTCAAAACTAAATATTAACTTATCCTATCAGATTATAATTCCTAAAAATAATTTACTTTAATACATTCGACATCGTCGGATTATAGTTCCAATTCCTAATAGTGTTATATATAAAAATCACGCTTAAGCTTGGTCAACAATGTTAATTTATCATTACAGTTCAAAACTCGCAATGCGCTGTGATATCCCCTTTATTACTAATCTCGACATAACAGTCATGCTTAAGCCTAGTCAACAACGTTATTTTATAGTTCAAAGACTTATTATACGCTGCAATATCCCTTTTATAACTAATCTTGACATCTCTTTTCATTACAATCTAATATCATTTATCGATAATAGTGAAGTCGTTCAAGTTGGGACATTTTATTTACCTCTCAGACCTTGATCGACAACGTTCTTACCTTAGAACAGATATAAGTCCGTAGATCTAACCCCTTATTATTTCTAATCTTAATCAAACTCTATTTCTTGTTTCCTTTTTCAATATAGTTTTATAACGCATATACTTAGTTTGAAATCTTTGTTGTTTATGGCTATTTTTATTAAATATTTACCCTTCACTTCAATCTCGTTATACAACTCCATTTATAATTCCTTTCCCAAAACTCTTTAACACTCTTTGTCTTCTATTAATTCTCTTTTATTCAAATTATTTAATTCAAGTAAAACATCTCATTACCAACTTACAACCATCTTAAATGAATTCAATTTAAGAAATAATTGCGTTAATTAAAATAATTAAATAGGTAATTAATTTCATCATTACTGAAATAAACAGTTTACTTCCTATAGATTGGTTGCTTAAATAAATAATAACTATTTGTACTTAGTTCCATAATCATTTAGACTTCATTAATTTAAAAGTAATTAATAAGAAATCTTATTAATTTTGATCAATTTCTCACTAAGTCATAGCATTAGATTAATTGAAAATCAATTTTCAAATGAACTTCAAACCATCAGTTAATTTGTTAACTGATTTTAATTACTTCTTACCATTAGATTAATACAATTAATCTAATTATTTCTAAATTGTTTGTTTAAAAATAATTATCCAAAATATTAACTCGCAGGATAATTATAGCTTTATAACTTTATTTAAAAGTCAAACAATCATTTATATTTTCTTTATAAAACGAACTATAAAATGTTCATAATAGAACTTCTATTATAATTTTAAACATCGTTTAAATTATGAAAATATAATTTTTACTTCATTGATTTTGCCTGATGGCCAATTAACTTCTTAATAAAAAGATGGGTTTACGGTCGACTGTTGCCACTTTCTTAATCGATATCGTTTATCAAAATAACATTGAATTTCCATTCAACATCAATATTCATACAGGGTTTTAATGTCATTTGGGTTCAAACAGTGCATATCTAAATAATATAAAACAAACAATACATATAAATATTGAGGAATCCGGTTGGATTCCTCCAACCGGTTTCCCGCATTCACCGATATTGTCAACACAAATAACACTAATTCCATACTAGGGAATATTATAATCGATGGAATCAGTATCCAACCAATGATGTGAACATATGCAACGATATATAATATTCAACCAATTTGATTGTAATCTACCTAATCGACCATCACACAGCATTCAAACAACATTAAAATATAATTATAATATTTTAAAATAGAACAGAGTTAGTGAATTTACTCACCTTCCGCGTTAACTGTTAAATAACGATTTGCGTCAGTTGATTATATCCGGCATTTTATTGAAACGATCTTCAAAATGCTCCAGACTAGTTCCATTGCATAGCCCGCAACTTGATGATCTCAACATAACTGACCGTTCGCAATTTGTTTTCTCTTTGTTAACGCTTTGGGCTTTTCTTGACTAATCTGTCGCATTACTGACTTGAAAAATTCCTTTCCTCCCGGAGACGCAACCTCTGGCAAACTAATACCGGGCCTGGCCATTTATGAGTCTTTGAACACTTCAAATTCCCATCGTGGAAATGTCATCCGCGTTTTCCCTTTCTCTGGTTCTCCTCTGTTAACCAACCCCAATTTCCCAAAAAAAAAAAAAACCAAACTCCCATCCTTTCAGAAAAGAAAAACGCTGCTGCTCGTACGTATATTGCTCCGCATATACTCCTTTACACAGCTCCAGAAACGAAAGAGAATGGCAGCCTTCCCAGTCTCAGTCACGTTCGTATACCACCATCCTTCACGTAAGAACAACAAACAACTCAACTCAACTTCAAGCAACCCTTCCACGTAACTCCTCCTGTAACTCACAAATTCAAATCTCCTCTCTCTATACTAAAAACAAATGCAGTGATGTGTTATGGACCATACCTTCCCATTACCAAACTTCATATCCTAGGAAACTCCTTCTGCACATGTAATTCCCAGACAAAAGAAACAACGCCTCTTTTTCGTCCATCACTCCATCCTGTATGATTTTCATCATCAGTTCTTACCAAAGCTTGTTCTTTTACCACTTTTCTCCTTCATATATACGCCTGTAGCCATCCTCTTTCTCCACGTTATCACCATCCCACTTCTATATTTACCACACACTCACTTTCAACATGCACCGCTAACTACCCTCATACCTCACCATTAAACCCTTCTTCTAAAACAGCAAACCACCTCCAGTTAAGCAAAGGTGCTCCTTCATCATCTCCCCTGCCTCGGATCACAGACACTTCCTTCATTTCTTCAACAGTCCTTTGCAACTCGTGGTGTACTCCCTTACACGCCTGCACACCTACATATTTCCTCCCCCTCGTATACAAATCCTCCATGCGCCAACTTATTCTTTCCTCGACTAATAAAATAATATTAAAAACGAGCTTCTGAAAGCAACATACCCCTATAGCGCCTCTTATATAGTCGCAGTGTGAAGACCATCCAATGTTTAAGACTCCTCAAAACATATATAAAGCTAAAGAGGATTTTAAATACACTGTATTTGGAATTTTTTTGAAAGCTTTCTAGACCATGTATTTCAAAAGCATGAGTTGGAATCTTTCTTTCTGGAAGCACGAGTTGGACTGCTTTGTTTCTTGGTCAAAGTAGACAAGAACGAGAAGTGGAAGAAACGCTGCTATGTAGTTTGTTTATATAAGCGGAATTCCTTCATTGTTAAGCAATACCGGTTACTGTACATTAATAGGTAGGTCACGTTTCCAAAGTTTGGTTGTGCCAGACGAAAATGGTCTGCATTACCTTTGACATGAAGTTTTGCTCCAGCTATTAGCAGGTGATTCTATTTCTAGGGTATGGGCTATGAAATGAAATTACATAGTTGTATCATTTATTTGGTTCATAGGTAGTGCTAGCCTATTGCTACAGTTGATTTGAACTTAGACATAACACTGCGCCTTAATTCTATAATGCTACGGTAAGGCATTAGGTAAGGCATCGTTTGTCTTATATTTGATATTTTAGAAGTTAATAAATGTTTTATAAGTGCAAATATTGTTTTTAATTGATTCCGTCATTGCGAAGGAATGCACAGTGTCCTAAATTTAGAATAGGCATCATTTTCCTTAGGTAGCTTTCATTTACCATGCTATTGCTAGGCGTGAAGTATACAAAGATAGGCCTACTTATGATCTGTACGTGAATAGTTTGAAAATATAGGCTACGTGATGTTTTTAGCATGTAAAAGTTGGTGTACGTAAGCTGTTTGATTTGAAGAAACATATCAGAGATTTTTATATTTTTCCTTTGCTCTGAAGTAATTAGATAGGTGAGAGTCTATGTTTGAAATAGGGGTTGTACGAAGCTTGAATGGTAAGGTAAGCGAATGTATATAGATAGTTTAGCATACTCACTACGTAATATCACATTCGTTCACGGATCGCTATTGACACAAATAAAAATACCGTTGTGTCTAGCGAGGTGCCACGATCCCAGAAATATAATAATATCGGTAGGTTAACTTATATTGTGAAACCCTAAAATGCTGATTAAGGGTGCAGAATACTCCAAATAAAAAGTTGCATATTTAATTAATTAAAAATTACAGTAAAATTCTATAAATTAAATTATCACTACGCCTCAAAAGGATCTTGTTCAAATTCGAATCCGATATTTAAATATATTTAAATAACCGTTATGGTCTATATACGACTTCATAGCGACTTTTTGAATATTTGATTTGGACATATCTTGCAATCTATAAGACGAAATACAGTTCAACAAATTCCAACGTTTCTTGTTTCGAAGAAATCCGACTTATAACGAATCATGTACACTCAGTTAAAGTTCAGAACGTTAAATTACGAACTGCCGTAACATTACGACCTCGATTATATTTAATATATATTTTTATACGTTCAACTTCATTTTAATTAATATATGAATCCATTATATTACGAATTCAATATTTAAACTGATTTAAATATTCAAATACAAACCGATAAAATGCGGGATGTTACACCTTCGAACTTCCTTATCATACACACTATATTTTTCATAAAACATCCATTTTTTCTGCTATTTATTGAGATTACACACTATATTTTTATCATACATCCATTTTTAGTATAAAGCATATTATTGGTATTCAATATTCCTTTCAAAATTAAATATTCAAAACTTCACACAAATAGTGTAAATTAATATATTTTTTGTTTTTAATATCATTATAGTTATCGATCATTAAGTACTGTTCCAAGTTACAATTTTTCACATTCACCAAGATGAAATTTATACCACTCGTCATACTTTATCATTGTTTACTATCAATTAAAAAGGTAGTTTAAATCCTCATTAAGATATTTTTATACCACACCGATTTCAAAATTTTCATACATTCAATAACAGCCCACATTCAAAACTAGCAAATCCTATGAAAAAACTCGAAGCACACTGATGACAAATACTACATAATAACTAAGGAAGAAAATTACCGCAATATCTGTTGTATTCTTTCTAAAATTTGGATTTAAATGAATTTTAAGAAAACCACAAAGCCACTACATGATACAATACAAAACCATAACATGGTGCTATAAAGCACAAGCAACAACGCTACAAGAATTCTAAAGAAACAACATAAAACCACTTTATTTTTTTAATTAGCCAAAGTCTACTCAGCAAAGTTACAAATTTCCTCACATAAAACTACTTTATTTTTTTAATTAAACAAAGACTACATAACAAAGTTTAAAATTAACTCACATGCGTTAAACTATACAGAACTACTCAACAAAAGGTTGATTTTAAATAGATTTTGACAATAAAACAACAAAATCCAACTAATTTAGTTTTTACAGTACCAATACCACATTACAGTGGTCTACCAATGCAAATTCTTCATAACAGACCACGCAGCCAATATAACAGGACATGCGGACCAAAATCATAGTCAAGTCTTTAATCAAAGTTTATCCCTTTAACTAGTTTCCTCCGTTTCCTTCCAATGGACAAAAAGAACCATTGAAAAAACTTGAAAAAATGATGGCTTCATTGGTCAGAGACTCAAAGTGCATATTGCCCAGTAGAATATATTGCGTGCATTATATTTCTTCTTCCCACTTAAAAATTGGGTTTAGAGCTGAAAAGACAAAAGTAAACACGATATGGTTCAAGAAACATTTATTCAACTTCAATATTTACTGCTTTGATAATCCAAAAGCCAAACTCTACAGTTTAAGAGGTCTGGAAAAAACTCATAATTTTAAAGTTCACAAACTCAAGACAAACCTATCAATAATAGAATATTATTTCATATTACAACTGCGTGCTAGCTAAACAAAGCAATTGTCAACTTTACCATTATACTATCATATACTCTGTATTTACCTTACTACACAAATATCACCACGAAATAATTAATTGATGTTAGATGATTTTATAACCTTTGAAATTCTACGACAGTAGCAAACGAGAGGCTAGTCTAAAAAGTTGCTGAAAAAAATGGTTTAAAAACATCATTTGACGGAAGGTGGAAGATCATACAGACCTGGGATAAGAAAAAAAACAGCAAAAATGTAACAACCCGGAACCGAGCCAATTAAATTTTTTTATTTTGGCAATTTTAATGAAATTTGATTATTTAAAATGAATTATTTTAAATAATATCGAAGAGAAATTTATTTTGAATATAAATAGAACGTATATATTTATTTGAATCGTCATTAGAATATAAATATTTGATTTTAAATATAAAAGGAATTGGAAACGGCGCGGTAGTTTGAAAATTCGATTTCAAAGTTCAAATGAATGTACAGGATTCAAAATAAACCGGATTTCAGCAAAACCAAAAATATTATATTCTATTTGAGAATATCTTTTCAACGAATCCGAAAAATCAAAATTTCATAGCGGAAATCAAAAGTTATGTTTCAGAATAGTCGCTATGGAATTCTGGCCCTTAAAAATGGAAATTTTGCAAACGACCTCGGTTTTCGACGAAACCACTTTTGTTGGATCCGTGATGTCAAGTTATTGCTAGATTCCAAAATTCGTAATTTTTCGAGTCAATATGTGAGCATGGAAAAGGAAAATGTGTTTTGACAGTTTTAGTTGATTTCGATCGACTGGAAAATGGCCATTTTTCAAACGGTCTCAAAATTTGACGAAATTAGTTTTGTTAGGACCGTATCGCCAATACGAAGCTAGAAAATATTTTTTGGGAATTTGTAGAGTCCGTATGTGGTCCTGGTAAATTGAAATGTGCGTTCAAATTCAATATACAGATTTATATTTTGACTTTGACAGAAACTGATCGAAACGATCGAATCAGCTTACGATATATATCTCATTGTGTTCGGAATCGGAATGGGGGTAATTAGCTAGGGACGATAGGTGGTGGGTTCGATTTCGAGTCGAAATTAAAAGTTGCTTTTTGAAATTAAATAATTAAATAAATAAAAATAAATAAAAACCGTCTCTCTCTCTTCCTCTATACTCTCAGGCCCCCCCCCCCCCCACGGTTCATTTTGAAAATCAAAATAAAAAAAAGAAAAAAAAGAAAAGGGAAACGCAACGCCCCACCCTTCCAGGCGCCACTACCGTCGAGCACCCCCCACCCCACCTTCGATCGCCATGCCCTCCTCCCCTTCCTCCCTCTCTCTTCCTCCACGCGAGACCACGAGCCCCTTTCACGAACCCCAAACCCCCCTCAACCCTAGAACGCTACCCCCCTGTAACGACCCGCATTTTCAGCAACAGAATAATTAATTTATTTAATTATATGAATAGTGATTTAGAGAATTAAGGGGTCGTTGAATTGAATTATAGTGAATATTTAATTAAATTAAATAAGGGGATAATATATTTATTTCTGAAATAGTCAGAAATAGTGGAATTCACAATATTGTGTGAATGGGCAATATAAAATATATATAATTCAGTTTATATTGAATTATAGTGACGAATATATTTATAAACGCCATTTGAACGTATAATTTATATTATAATTATAATAGAGCTCGAAATGGCGCTGCAGTTCGCTATTTGGCGATTCGAACTTCAACTGGATATACAGGGTTCGTTTTAACTCGGATTTCTGTGAAACAAGAAACGTGTGGAGCTGGTGGAGTATATCTTTCTAGTGGAAGAGAAAAATCGAGATTTCGTCGTGTAGATTTTTAGTTATGTCCAAATCAAATTTTCAGAAAAAAAACAGCGCCCTAAAACCCAAATGGTTTATTTAATTTTATATAAGGATTTAAATATAAATCGCATATCGATATAACTCTGTTGGTGGAATATCGAATTGAAAACCCACATGTATTTTTCTGGAGCTGTATGAATATTTATTGTGGATATATACGATAATATATATTTATTTATATTTAATTTAACTATTTTTAAATATATTTATTTATTTAAAGGGGTTATTTAGAGCTTTAAAAATAGCCACTTTTGCAAACGAAGTCGGATTTCGACGAAACTAATTTTGTTGGATCCGCAGCGTCAAATTATTGTTAGATTCCAAGTTTGGTGATTTTTAGAGGCAGTGTGTGGCCGTACGGATTTTTAGAGTGAAAAATAGACAGTATTTCGACGGTTAAAAATACGCTGTGTGGGCATACGGAATCGGAATTCGACGAAACCAGTTTCGTTGGGACCGTAATGTCAAACTAAAGGTGCATGTCCAGTTTGGTGATTTTTGAGTATTGTATGGGAGCACAGGGATTTTTAAACAGCGAATTCAAGTAGCGAGTGACTAAAATAAATATAAAACTCGAATAAAATAATAATAAAACCCTCCTATATAATACCCTAACCTTCCTAACCCTAACCGATTCCTCATTCCACAGAAAATGCGCCGCCACCAATTTTCTCTTCACAGTAAACAAACCGCAACTTCATAAATCAAGGGAAATCCAAATAAATTACTAGAAAATCAATGACAAGTATAATCGGCTTTCTGGTGATGTGCTCTTCAGTTTGGCATGGGTTTTATTGGGTTCGGTTGGACTCCCCATCGCTTGTACTTTGACAGCGAGTATTAGGGTTAAGGATTTGGTGGTGATTCACGCAATGATTCATGGTTTAAGTGTCGTATTTGAATTCAGTATGGAGAGTAGCTTTGGTTTTGTTTTTTTGGGATTTTCTGGAATTTATGGGTGTCGCACCTTTACGGTGTGCGTCGACTGAAGGCTGGTGACGGAAATCCCAAGGGGAGGCCGAGGTTGGTGAAAATGAGGTGAGTGCGTGGAGATTCGGATGAGAAGTTCAATGGAAGTATCGGTTGGGCAAACGCTGATGAAATGGAGGAATGGGAGGTCCTTAATGTCACGGCCATGGCATTTGGGAAAGTCGGGTTACTGCGTATTGATGGAGGAAGAAGGAAAGAGTTTGGGTGGGCCGGTTTTTCCGAGTGGGCCGGAGGAAATGAAGAATAAAAAGGTTAAGCCCAACAACGAAATTTAATTAAGTTTGATTTTTATTTAAATACATATGAACTTCGAAATTAGATAATTTCATCGTACGATGTCGGTTTTCAGCGAAACAAGATCCGACAGGATCGTATGGACGGTGGCTACCCAATGGAACTAACCGCAAGTGAACTGGAGCTCGTTTGAATTTACGGTGAAAATAAACGCCTGAACCAAATCAATGATCAATTATCGTTGATCAACGATAAACCGACCAATGTGAGTAAATCTCACTAACTCTGAACGCTTTATATCTTTATAAAGTATTTTTAGAATTGATAAATATTAGCTGAATTGCTGTGTATTGGTTGTTTGGTTGAACTGCTGGTCAGTTGATTGAATATTTCGATAACGATATATATATAAATCGTATCGAAATATTGATTCTGTCTATCAGAATACTTTATACTCATGTTATTTATGTTGACTGACATCTGTGGATGCAGGGAAACAGGTCGGAGGAATCCAACTAGATTCCTCAACAGTTATTTTTCTATTTTTCATATATTCTGATATATGAAGTGTTATATCATCTGTTGTTGATGCTGTATGTTTGGATGGTGGTCGATCATTTTGATTTGGTATTTTTATACCAATAGTGATACTGGGAAGTAAAAAGGGGTTTTCAAAGTTTAATTTGGAAATCGATTATTTATATAAAATCAACGGATTTTATATATGTAAAAGGAAAAAGGGTTTATAAAGGAAAGATATTTGTAAAACCAATATAAAGGAAAGATATTTGTAAAATCAATATAAGGGAAAAACATTGGTAAACCAATGTAGAGGAAAAATATATTTGTAAATCAATATAAAGGAAATTATTGGGAGAAATAAGGAAAAAGGGAGATATTTGCATATCATTTTGCAAATAGAATAAATAGAAAAGAAATTGGGAAATATTTGTAAATCATTTACAAATAAGATAGAAAGGGGATTATTTGTAAACTGTTACAAATAGGAATAAAAAGGAAATCATTTGAGAAATGTTTACAAAGTGGAAATAGAAAGGAATATTTGTAAAACAATTATAAATGGGTTAAAAAGAGATATTTATCTAGAAAAATAAACTGAGTTATAAAAAGAAATTATTTATTTAGAAAATAAATAGAATAATGAAATACTTGAACATGGATAGAAGTGTAATAAAGGAGAATTTTACACTAGGAATAATTTAGGCCCGTGCTTCGAACATGGGTAAACAGAATATGAATTCAAAGTGAGAATTTAAGAGAGATCTGTTTTAACAGATAAAGTGAGAAGATTAATTTATAATAAAGTCTTATAAATTGATTGAATTATTTATTATTGGATAAATAGAGTATATAAGTCGAGACTTATATAGCGAAGTAAGAATCGATTTTCACATCGATATTTGAAACTGAATAAGGATGAAAGGGAATTTATCGAATAAGAGTAATTCGAAGTAAAGTTATCGAATATCAGTTTATTCGAAAGGAAGTTTATCGAATATTAGTTATTCGAAATGGGTTGATCCAAGAGAGTTAATCCAATAGAGTTAATCCAATAGAACAAATTGATTTAGATCAACCGTTAGAGTTAAACTGTTAGAGTTAAACTGTTAGAGTTGAACTGATAGAGTTAAACCGTTAGGGTTAAACCGTAGAGTTAAACCGTTGGAGTAAACATTTAGAGTTAGTTAGTTAGAGTTAACCAATTAGAGTTAAGCAGTTAGAGTAAATCGATTAGAGTCTAATCGAACTAGAGTTATCCAAATATGATAATTGAATAAGGAATGATTGAATATTAGTTATTCAATTAGATTTGCTCGAATTTAGTTATTCGAGATAAAGTTAAACAGAAGTAGTCATTTAAGATAAGTTATCGGTTAGCATGACTGCTAGCGTAATTCGCAGGGCTGCAGATAGCCTAAGGCGGACGGATGTTTCCTGAGGAAATCAGGCGTAACCATTGTGATCGCTGCGATCTAGAGTCGAGCGAATGGTGTTAAATCAAATATTAGTTAATTAATAGAAGTAATTAAGTCGAGTTGTCAAGTTGAGTTAGATAAGTCGAGTTATTTAAGTTAAGTTAGTCAAATTGAACTAATCAAGTAAGTTGGTCAAAATGAGTTAATCAACCTGAGTTAGCCGAATAAGAGTAAATCCAGTAAGAGTTAATAGAATAAAGGTTATAGATTAGAGTTAACCAAAAAGGTGTAGATAATTAGTAGTTCATTATATATTTTAGTTAGAAAGTAAAAGTCAAATTGAAGTTATTATGTTTGGATGTAGGGAATTATAGCACCATTGTTATAATCAAGTGTTCCCGTACAAGAAGCGGATTTGTTTATATAATCCGAGAGTTGTGTAAAGAGGTGTTAAAGTTTAAAAGGTGAACTTAGCTTATTTTCGAAATTTGAAATGTTGTTCAGTTAAGGTCTGAGAGGTAATTATACCCCAACTTGATTGACTTCGTTTTTAACTGAGGAATGGTTAAGGTTCGATAGTGAAAGGTGTTTAAGTGGAAACCAAATTAAGGAGATTTGGCGTCGTGATGTTAGTTAAACATCCGTTTAATCCAGCGAAGGAGATTTGGAAATGTTTTCCAAAGAAGATCAGAAATGTTTTTCTGAATATAGAAAAAACACAAGGAATGGAAATGGTTTTCCAAAGTAAATAACGTATATTTTCTAAATATAGTAAATAAGAAATGTTAAATAACGGGAAAAGGGAAATGAATGAATGAATGAATGAATGATGATAATGATTGATCGATAGAATTTCGTTTTGGAAATAATATCGTTGTTTGCACACCGACATGTTTTCATTTGATAGTTAAATCACCGACTATCAAAGATTTGACCATGTTACGTTGTTAATATGGAGAGACCAGTTGGATTATTATCCACAGAACCACTCCGTATTGGCATAAGCGTTGCGAATCAAGTATGCTGAATATATTGAAGACGGAGTTATGCAAGGGCTATATTGTTTACAGAATAGTGCCTTCGGTTTGTCCAGTCCCAGGGCAAACGTGTATGGACGAATGTCTGACAGAGTATATTCAAAAGATCGCGTAAGTTGATCTCTTCAAACGTACTTACGTTTGGTGGCGGAGGAATTCGTTTCTCTTAGCTTTATACCCGTGGTATTTTTGGCGAAATCAATTTGTGATTTGGCGGGTATGACGATGTGACATTCAAAGTAATGGAGGTGTGATCTGTCAGAAGATACGTTATGACCTCAAGCCTCACCAACCGGGAAATGACAAAAATCGGGCAGGCAGCATGGCTATGTGGGTCGCACCCATTAGGATGTATGATCACCTATCTAGAGAAATTCCTTTTGTTCTTAAATCTATCGATGCTGTCCCATTTCGGGAGGCGGTTGCTGATCCCAACCGTCGGTGATATACATTCGATACACTCAAGCGAAATGAGTGGTCGGTCATGTGTGGGCCGGGTTGCAAGATGTTCTTGTTGAACCCAGTGTATTTGCCTCTAGAGATACACGTTCGGAAGGTGGTCCCATACCTTGTCAAGTTGGAATCCAATCTCCAATAAGCGCCCGCGGTTTTTGATTATATACTATATATGTGGAGCGTGAGATGCAAGCGTTCTGCTAGATTGCTAATTACTTGTGATTAGACATTATTATAATATCAGATAATATATGATTTCCACAAGTGTTTTGGGTTATCGTAAGATAAAAACCGTCCGTGTTTATGTGTGGATCGGTCTTACGATTATCTTTTCTTTTGAAAGGATTTTGAAAAGTTAAACCATATGATTTGAGTTTACTCACACCAGTCCCATGACTGACCCAGAGTTTATTTTGTTTTGTTTTCCCTAAACTCTTGGGTGCCCAAATTTGTACGGGCAGTCAAGTAGTCAGGATTTTACAGATATACTTGGAGAGCTTGGAGCAGGAGGCTTCAGGATTTATGTAGCTATTGTGTATTCCGCTGTATTGTAAGTGCTGTACTCTGATAATGTTGTAGTATACATATACTGCTTTTGATTTCAAGTTATGTTGTATATTATATTTTATTCGTTCCGCTGTGAGATTCGTGTTACTCTGATGTTGTGATTGTCTTCTTCTTCTTCTATTCTATTAGTTCTATCTTATCTATCCTCACCCTCTAATTTCTTTCATGGACTCTCCGGTAATTTCGACTTTTGATTGTTCGATAGGTGTATATATATCGGATAACCAAGGTCGCTTTTTCCCGGGTCGTTACAGTGGTATCAGAGCTGAAGGTTAAGTATTACTTTGGCTCTGTGGCGTGACTCATTAGAGATAGGGTTAGTAATACCCTAGATTGAGTTTGAGTGTATATATACGAGTGAACGTACTTGTTATTTGATATAAAATGGTTTTATATTGTGGAGATTTATTGGTTGAGTTGTTTATGAATTCTGGTCGATCAGTTTGATCCACTGTATCGATAGGGGTTACTAAACGCTTGAATACGATGGACCGACACAATATGTTTTGAAAGAGGGTAAATGAAATAATTTTACCCAAATTATATTTTATTATAAACAAAGTATAGTTATTTGAAATATTATCATATATTGGATGTGTTGGTTGTTATTATAATCGAATAAGATTATAAAATGTGAAATGGTTATATAAATAACCAAATAGAATTCATATAAGTGAAATATATGAAATCAGATGAATTAAATTTGAATTTAAATCAGAAATGAAATTAAAACCCTGAAAATGTGAAGTGTGTAGAATGAATCTGGTTAAATATATGTGAATTTTAAAATCCTGGGAGATTTTAAATTTGTTACAGGCTTTGAAAGGGATATTTTGAAATAATTTCAAAATGAAAGTGTTTAGAAATGGTTTTGAAAGTGACATAGTATTGAACTCACTTCGATAGCTGGAAAGTAGATTCCGATGATGATCCGGACATCATCGGTGTTCATTTTCGAGTTTGCAAGTGACGGATTACTACCAAAATTTTTGTTTTGAATTGTTTTGAGAAAACAAGTTGTTTTGATATTCCAAATGAATAATTTGATTTTTGGAAAAGGCTAAGCTATTTGAAACTCCCAGGTAGAGACTATTTGAAATAAACACAAATTTAATATAAATTTGTAAAAAGCAAATTTGAATTTGAATTGAAACCAGCTCAGTGGAAATTGAACTGAAATTGGATTAGAATGCTATCAAGTAGAATTGGACTGGATTAGAGAAAATCTGGAATAGAAATGAATTGTTGAGTAATAATTTCGAATTGAGATTGGGATTGCAGTTTGATTGGAATTTGGCTTGGTTATAAGCAAATGGCTGTGTTGGAGATAAAAATGGATTGGGGATTGATTGGGGATACATTGGTATATGCTAAACTGATAGCAGAGTTGAATGCCCGACAAAAAGGTACACGTTTATATTCATATGAGTTGATGAGATTTATGAGCCTATTTGGCAAGCCGCTTGGCTATTTGATTTTCTTTTGGATTGGAGAGGCCTGTGTGGCGGTTTGGGGATTTTCCCGATGTTCCCGGTACAAAGGAGGTGCTGGCGAAATTTTTTGGAAATTTCGGGTGTTAGAAAATTTTCAGGAGTTTTGAAAATTTTCGTTTATAGAAATGAAGTAATAATTTAATCGAAATAAATAAATTCAGTTGAAACTGAAATTAAAGAAGTAAACGAATAATTCGAAACCAGTTAATAGGGTTGTTCTCTACCTTAGCAATTTCGAGGACGAAATTATTTTAAGGGGGGAAGAATGTAACGACCCGCATTTTCAGCAACAGAATAATTAATTTATTTAATTATATGAATAGTGATTTAGAGAATTAAGGGGTCGTTGAATTGAATTATTGTGAATATTTAATTAAATTAAATAAGGGGATAATATATTTATTTCTGAAATAGTCAGAAATAGTGGAATTCACAATATTGTGTGAATGGGCAATATAAAATATATATAATTCAGTTTATATTGAATTATAGTGACGAATATATTTATAAACGCCATTTGAACGTATAATTTATATTATAATTATAATAGAGCTCGAAATGGCGCTGCAGTTCGCTATTTGGCGATTCGAACTTCAACTGGATATACAGGGTTCGTTTTAACTCGGATTTCTGTGAAACAAGAAACGTGTAGAGCTGGTGGAGTATATCTTTCTAGTGGAAGAGAAAAATCGAGATTTCGTCGTGTAGATTTTTAGTTATGTCCAAATCAAATTTTCAGAAAAAAAACAGCGCCCTAAAACCCAAATGGTTTATTTAATTTTATATAAGGATTTAAATATAAATCGCATATCGATATAACTCTGTTGGTGGAATATCGAATTGAAAACCCACATGTATTTTTCTGGAGCTGTATGAATATTTATTGTGGATATATACGATAATATATATTTATTTATATTTAATTTAACTATTTTTAAATATATTTATTTATTTAAAGGGGTTATTTAGAGCTTTAAAAATAGCCACTTTTGCAAACGAAGTCGGATTTCGACGAAACTAATTTTGTTGGATCCGCAGCGTCAAATTATTGTTAGATTCCAAGTTTGGTGATTTTTAGAGGCAGTGTGTGGCCGTACGGATTTTTAGAGTGAAAAATAGACAGTATTTCGATGGTTAAAAATACGTTGTGTGGGCATACGGAGTCGGAATTCGACGAAACCAGTTTCGTTGGGACCGTAATGTCAAACTAAAGGTGCATGTCCAGTTTGGTGATTTTTGGGTATTGTATGGGAGCACAGGGATTTTTAAACAGCGAATTCAAGTAGCGAGTGACTAAAATAAATATAAAACTCGAATAAAAAAATAATAAAACCCTCCTATATAATACCCTAACCTTCCTAACCCTAACCGATTCCTCATTCCACAGAAAATGCGCCGCCACCAATTTTCTCTTCACAGTAAACAAACCGCAACTTCATAAATCAAGGGAAATCCAAATAAATTACTAGAAAATCAATGACAAGTATAATCGGCTTTCTGGTGAAGTGCTCTTCAGTTTGGCATGGGTTTTATTGGGTTCGGTTGGACTCCCCATCGCTTGTACTTTGACAGCGAGTATTAGGGTTAAGGATTTGGTGGTGATTCACGCAATGATTCATGGTTTAAGTGTCGTATTTGAATTCAGTATGGAGAGTAGCTTTGGTTTTGTTTTTTTGGGATTTTCTGGAATTTATGGGTGTCGCACCTTTACGGTGTGCGTCGACTGAAGGCTGGTGACGGAAATCCCAAGGGGAGGCCGAGGTTGGTGAAAATGAGGTGAGTGCGTGGAGATTCGGATGAGAAGTTCAATGGAAGTATCGGTTGGGCAAACGCTGATGAAATGGAGGAATGGGAGGTCCTTAATGTCACGGCCATGGCATTTGGGAAAGTCGGGTTACTGCGTATTGATGGAGGAAGAAGGAAAGAGTTTGGGTGGGCCGGTTTTTCCGAGTGGGCCGGAGGAAATGAAGAATAAAAAGGTTAAGCCCAACAACGAAATTTAATTAAGTTTGATTTTTATTTAAATACATATGAACTTCGAAATTAGATAATTTCATCGTACGATGTCGGTTTTCAGCGAAACAAGATCCGACAGGATCGTATGGACGGTGGCTACCCAATGGAACTAACCGCAAGTGAACTGGAGCTCGTTTGAATTTACGGTGAAAATAAACGCCTGAACCAAATCAATGATCAATTATCGTTGATCAACGATAAACCGACCAATGTGAGTAAATCTCACTAACTCTGAACGCTTTATATCTTTATAAAGTATTTTTAGAATTGATAAATATTAGCTGAATTGCTGTGTATTGGTTGTTTGGTTGAACTGCTGGTCAGTTGATTGAATATTTCGATAACGATATATATATAAATCGTATCGAAATATTGATTCTGTCTATCAGAATACTTTATACTCAAGTTATTTATGTTGACTGACATCTGTGGATGCAGGGAAACAGGTCGGAGGAATCCAACTAGATTCCTCAACAGTTATTTTTCTGTTTTTCATATATTCTGATATATGAAGTGTTATATCATCTGTTGTTGATGCTGTATGTTTGGATGGTGGTCGATCATTTTGATTTGGTATTTTTATACCAATAGTGATACTGGGAAGTAAAAAAGGGGTTTTCAAAGTTTAATTTGGAAATCGATTATTTATATAAAATCAACGGATTTTATATATATAAAAGGAAAAAGGGTTTATAAAGGAAAGATATTTGTAAAACCAATATAAAGGAAAGATATTTGTAAAATCAATATAAGGGAAAAACATTGGTAAACCAATGTAGAGGAAAAATATATTTGTAAATCAATATAAAGGAAATTATTGGGAGAAATAAGGAAAAAGGGAGATATTTGCAAATCATTTTGCAAATAGAATAAATAGAAAAGAAATTGGGAAATATTTGTAAATCATTTACAAATAAGATAGAAAGGGGATTATTTGTAAACTGTTACAAATAGGAATAAAAAGGAAATCATTTGAGAAATGTTTACAAAGTGGAAATAGAAAGGAATATTTGTAAAACAATTATAAATGGGTTAAAAAGAGATATTTATCTAGAAAAATAAACTGAGTTATAAAAAGAAATTATTTATTTAGAAAATAAATAGAATAATGAAATACTTGAACATGGATAGAAGTGTAATAAAGGAGAATTTTACACTAGGAATAATTTAGGCCCGTGCTTCGAACATGGGTAAACAGAATATGAATTCAAAGTGAGAATTTAAGAGAGATCTGTTTTAACAGATAAAGTGAGAAGATTAATTTATAATAAAGTCTTATAAATTGATTGAATTATTTATTATTGGATAAATAGAGTATATAAGTCAAGACTTATATAGCGAAGTAAGAATCGATTTTCACATCGATATTTGAAACTGAATAAGGATGAAAGGGAATTTATCGAATAAGAGTAATTCGAAGTAAAGTTATCGAATATCAGTTTATTCGAAAGGAAGTTTATCGAATATTAGTTATTCGAAATGGGTTGATCCAAGAGAGTTAATCCAATAGAACAAATTGATTTAGATCAACCGTTAGAGTTAAACTGTTAGAGTTAAACTGTTAGAGTTGAACTGATAGAGTTAAACCGTTAGGGTTAAACCGTAGAGTTAAACCGTTGGAGTAAACATTTAGAGTTAGTTAGTTAGAGTTAACCAATTAGAGTTAAGCAGTTAGAGTAAATCGATTAGAGTCTAATCGAACTAGAGTTATCCAAATATGATAATCGAATAAGGAATGATTGAATATTAGTTATTCAATTAGATTTGCTTGAATTTAGTTATTCGAGATAAAGTTAAACAGAAGTAGTCATTTAAGATAAGTTATCGGTCAGCATGACTGCTAGCGTAATTCGCAGGGCTGCAGATAGCCTAAGGCGGACGGATGTTTCCTGAGGAAATCAGGCGTAACCATTGTGATCGCTGCGATCTAGAGTCGAGCGAATGGTGTTAAATCAAATATTAGTTAATTAATAGAAGTAATTAAGTCGAGTTGTCAAGTTGAGTTAGATAAGTCGAGTTATTTAAGTTAAGTTAGTCAAATTGAACTAATCAAGTAAGTTGGTCAAAATGAGTTAATCAACCTGAGTTAGCCGAATAAGAGTAAATCCAGTAAGAGTTAATAGAATAAAGGTTATAGATTAGAGTTAACCAAAAAGGTGTAGATAATTAGTAGTTCATTATATATTTGAGTTAGAAAGTAAAAGTCAAATTGAAGTTATTATGTTTGGATGTAGGGAATTATAGCACCATTGTTATAATCAAGTGTTCCCGTACAAGAAGCGGATTTGTTTATATAATCCGAGAGTTGTGTAAAGAGGTGTTAAAGTTTAAAAGGTGAACTTAGCTTATTTTCGAAATTTGAAATGTTGTTCAGTTAAGGTCTGAGAGGTAATTATACCCCAACTTGATTGACTTCGTTTTTAACTGAGGAATGGTTAAGGTTCGATAGTGAAAGGTGTTTAAGTGGAAACCAAATTAAGGAGATTTGGCGTCGTGATGTTTGTTAAACATCCGTTTAATCCAGCGAAGGAGATTTGGAAATGTTTTCCAAAGAAGATCAGAAATGTTTTTCTGAATATAGAAAAAACACAAGGAATGGAAATGGTTTTCCAAAGTAAATAACGTATATTTTCTAAATATAGTAAATAAGAAATGTTAAATAACGGGAAAAGGGAAATGAATGAATGAATGAATGAATGATGATAATGATTGATCGATAGAATTTCCTTTTGGAAATAATATCGTTGTTTGCACACCGACATGTTTTCATTTGATAGTTAAATCACCGACTATCAAAGATTTGACCATGTTACGTTGTTAATATGGAGAGACCGGTTGGATTATTATTCACAGAACCACTCCGTATTGGCATAAGCGTTGCGAATCAAGTATGCTGAATATATTGAAGACGGAGTTATGCAAGGGCTATACTGTTTACAGAATAGTGCCTTCGGTTTGTCCAGTCCCAGAGCCAACGTGTATGGACGAATGTCTGACAGAGTATATTCAAAAGATCGCGTAAGTTGATCTCTTCAAACGTACTTACGTTTGGTGGCGGAGGAATTCGTTTCTCTTAGCTTTATACCCGTGGTATTTTTGGCGAAATCAATTTGTGATTTGGCGGGTATGACGATGTGACATTCAAAGTAATGGAGGTGTGATCTGTCAGAAGATACGTTATGACCTCAAGCCTCACCAACCGGGAAATGACAAAAATCGGGCAGGCAGCATGGCTATGTGGGTCGCACCCATTAGGATGTATGATCACCTATCTAGAGAAATTCCTTTTGTTCTTAAATCTATCGATGCTGTCCCATTTAGGGAGGCGGTTGCTGATCCCAACCGTCGGTGATATACAATCGATACACTCAAGCGAAATGAGTGGTCGGTCATGTGTGGGCCGGGTTGCAAGATGTTCTTGTTGAACCCAGTGTATTTGCCTCTAGAGATACACGTTCGGAAGGTAGTCCCATACCTTGTCAAGTTGGAATCCAATCTCCAATAAGCGCCCGCGGTTTTTGATTATATACTATATATGTGGAGCGTGAGATGCAAGCGTTCTGCTAGATTGCTAATTACTTGTGATTAGACATTATTATAATATCAGATAATATATGATTTCCACAAGTGTTTTGGGTTATCGTAAGATAAAAACCGTCCGTGTTTATGTGTGGATCGGTCTTACGATTATCTTTTCTTTTGAAAGGATTTTGAAAAGTTAAACCATATGATTTGAGTTTACTCACACCAGTCCCATGACTGACCCAGAGTTTATTTTGTTTTGTTTTCCCTAAACTCTTGGATGCCCAAATTTGTACGGGCAGTCAAGTAGTCAGGATTTTACAGATATACTTGGAGAGCTTGGAGCAGGAGGCTTCAGGATTTATGTAGCTATTGTGTATTCCGCTGTATTGTAAGTGCTGTACTCTGATAATGTTGTAGTATACATATACTGCTTTTGATTTCAAGTTATGTTGTATATTATATTTTATTCGTTCCGCTGTGAGATTCTGTTACTCTGATGTTGTGATTGTCTTCTTCTTCTTCTATTCTATTAGTTCTATCTTATCTATCCTCACCCTCTAATTTCTTTCATGGACTCTCCGGTAATTTCGACTTTTGATTGTTCGATAGGTGTATATATATCGGATAACCAAGGTCGCTTTTTCCCGGGTCGTTACACCCCCCCCTCCTTCACCACAACGCCGCCACGCCTTCCCAGGCCCCACCACCGCATCGACGACCCCTTCCGGCCAGCTGAACGGAAACTACACCCCCTCCTTTCGATATATCACAGTGAGCTTTAATTTTTATTTACATTTCTTTATTATCATTATTTTTCAGTTTTAACTATAAAAGCGGGTTAAAAACTAGATTTTTATGTGTTTAGATTAGAAAGAAAAATCTGATTTTTATGTGGTTAATTTAGAAAGGTAAAGGCTAGGTTGTTAGAAATAAAAAGAAATGATCTTTAATACGATAAAAATATAATTTTCATTGTATAGAAAGAATAAAAATATAATTTTTGTTATATGAGTAGTGAAATAAAAATATAATTTTTATATAAGTATGATAATAAAAATATGATTTTTATTAGATGTGAACATTAAAAATATAATTTTTATATAAGTAGAGACATAAAAATATGATTTTTATATAGTAGAGACATAAAAAAATATGATTTTTATATCATAGAAAGAATAAAAATGTGATTTTTTTTATCCATATAGAGTAGTTATAAAAATGTGATTTTTATATACATGGCAACAATATAAAAATGTGATTTTTATATATGTAGTGAATATGGACAACGAAGTTGACAAAAGGCAAGCGACGAAGATTTCTACATATGAAGAGTCGCGGCATATGGTTTAGCTAGTCGGTGAGAACTTCTCACTTTAAATTTTGTTTTCTAGTTAAATTATATACTAGGATGCAGACGGTGTTTAGCAGCACCCGACACCCGTCGTCCACAAACCATGGATGACTTGTATGCTTGTTTGATGTGTTGTGAAGTTTGTTTGTGATGTTCATGTGAAATGGATAATAAAACCTTCATGTATGAAATAAAATATTTTATCGTTAAAAATGTAAATTTTAGCGTGTATGTGAATAAAATAAATATTCATTTACAAACCGGACGGTTTGTTTATGTACACCTGTTTAAAGGACATTGATTGAGACGATAAATTTTACACATCGCCCAACTGCACAAATAATATTCAGTGTTTGTGGATTGAAACCCCACATGGGTGTTGGGATGATATTTGGCGTACACTAATCCCAATTATTTAGTTGTATGTCAATCGACTGGTCGACAAACTGTATAAGCGTTAATTATTTATATTTAATGCTTATGCAGTTGTGTGGTGCACTTTGGATGATGGTTGATTATTTATCGTTGCTATTATATACATGTGTTGTATGGATTCCATACAATTAACATTATATGGTAATTGATTGGGCCTCATTCCAATTGGGAAAATAAAGAATGAATAAAATATATATTCATGTGTTGAATAGAATAAAGAACATTCATGTGTTGAAAGAAATATATATTCATGTGTTGAAAATATTCATGTTTTGAATAAAATATATATTCATGTGTTGAAAATATTCATGTGTTGAGTAAAATACTTTAAAACAATAAAATTTACATCTTTATCATAATTTTATAAAATATATTAAATAACAAAATAGTCATGTGTTGACGATACTCATGTGTTGAGAATATTCATGTATTGAAAGAAATATATATTCATGTGTTGAATAGAATACATATTCATTTGTTGAATAGAATAACGAAGTTATTGGAATATATAAAGCCGTGTTGGTTAGAGAAGCAACATTTTGATGCGAACGATATTTATATCGATTATATTCGTTTTTGTAATGAATATAGAAAAGAAAGTGATTTCAAAATATAACATTTTGAAAATATTATCATTTATATAGTAATGATATGAAATATTCAATTTTGATTTAAAATTGAATATGAAGTTGAAATTGTTTTGAAAACGAATTTAAAACGATTTATAAAATACGTTTTGAATTGAAAACAATGAAATGTATATATTATATATATTAAATGGCCTGAATAGAACGCGCCGCGCCGCGGCAGTTCATGAATTTCGACCATTGACTTCGAATTGACGTTACGGGAGATCCGACCGTCGGATTCTCCTGAAACCGGAACCGTTGGGTTCGTATCGGGAAGAGCTTTCCAATGAATATTAAAAATTTGAAATCTAACGGTTGGATTTGGAATTATGTCCAAATCAAATTTGGAAAAGGTCGATGTAAGTGCGATTCGGTGGCCGTTATTGAAAACTGACTGTACGGGCCTTGATAAAATTATTAATAATTTGTGTAAAATCATAATATATAAGTTGGAAAGAACTGGGATGAAAAATTCCACATTTGAAAGGATAAAAATATATTTTTATCGAAATGAACTAGTTTTGAACTAGATTTGAAAAGGTTTGAAAATAATCAGAAATTCCAATACGTGAATTAGAATGGATTTGAATCGAAATTATCTTCGGAATATTTCGATGTTGGATTTCGTGATTATACAGATATGGTTGTGGAGATTTGAAAGATATATTTATATTGTTATTTTCATACGATATTTGTTGATTTCAGAATTTGATATTGAATATAAGCCGGTATATTTTCTATTCAGAGCCTTGTATTTAATATCAAATGGGATTTTGGGTTCGTCGTGGACGGTGGCTTAAATAATACTGTTCTTGAACCCAGTTTAGAAAAAGAATAAATCTTTTAATTAAGATTTGGTGAAAATGTACCAATTAAATGGTATTTAATTGGAATTGAATTTGAATTGATTTTTGGGTTTATCGTGAGTGGTGTTTTGTATAACACCTGTTCTTTAACCCGATTAACAATGGAATGTGATTTTGGGTTTATCGTGAACCGTGTTTTAGATGACATTGATTCTTTAACTCAGTTAAAGACAGGATATTGATTTTTGGGAAGATTAAAACTAAGTGGAGTTTTAATGAATCTTTAATTAGATTGAAATGATCGAGAATGGAGTATCACCAGTTTTGTTCCAAAGCGATAGTTAAATCTTTAATTAGATTTGAAGGTGAAATGGTAATTAATATTTACCTATAACACCGTAGTTTTAGATATGGAGTATTACCAGTTTTGCTCCATGGGATGAATAGGTTGGGATTGGAAAATAAAATAAATAATTACTTCGGTGTGGTTCGCTAATCCCGACTAGTTTGGAAAACCTTAACATGGTTTGAAATGATATCCAAATGAAGATTAAAGAATAAATTTAAAAGAATTTATCTTTGATAAAATTAATGGGAACCTTTCCCAAAGAATGTGAAAATTTGAATAAAAGAATATTCTGAATTGGAATGAGGCGTATGTTGTGTTTGTGTAACACGTGTTTATTATATACGCGGGTTATTCGGAAAGGCCGGGTTTATACCCATTCTGAATAACCGATTCGATGACAAGTCGAAGATGAAGACGGTGGTTGAAGACCGGAAGTCTTCACATCGTTTGGATGATTATTGATGATCTTGATTGGGCTGTACACCCAAGAGGAGGGAATCAGTTGGTGATCGTCCAGACGTACTTGGAGATCGATGGATATGCGAAGAAAGTGCCTCCGGTTTCGTTCAGACCCAGAATGAACTTGAAAATGCACTGTGTGTTTGACACTGGATTTTATTCTGTGTTGATTGATCTCTATTAAATATACATATGTTTGGCGGCGGAGAATTTATTCTCTTACTTAACGCCCTTCTCTGAGACGTACGAGCTCAGAGGTTGTATGTCGATGGACATCAGTCGCATGGAGTGAACTGCATATGTGGCATGCCTAAGTGGCAGATGATCAAGGCTTCTGTTGAAAAGCAAAGTCTTGTGGTTGATGATCAAAGCACGGCCTGTGTGGCATAGCTTTGCGTATAGCGTTAATTCGCGAGCCTCACACCTCGATATGAGTCAAAAACGGGATAAGGACCGTTGGGAGAACACGACGTTTCTTTCTAGCTATGGGTGATGTCAGTGACCTACCAGCCCTGACATTTATATACTTTTTACCTGTGTGGTTGTTGGATTGTGAGGCACCTCGAATATATGGTCGATAACTGGCACTATGTGAGCCGACGTACAGACCATTATATAGGTCCTATAGGACCAGGAAACGTGTGTTCAGGAATTGCCAATCCTCAAAAGTAAGAGAGGACCGGCCCAACCGATTCCAAGGATCGCTATGTGTGGTCCTGAAACATTTGCTAGAGTGTCTCGAACGGAGAGGAGCTTACCCCTTGCCTCGACTCATGACGGAAATCCAATTTTCAATACGTGACATTGCAGTTTTAATTGTAGAACTAGTATGGCGACATGATATATGGTACCCATGCCGCTTATGATTGATATTTATGATTGAAATTGTTTTGACACTATACACTTATAATAGTATCAAATGATTTGTTTTAAATATACTAAGTATGTTTGGCTATTATAAGGGAAAACCCTATCCATCAACTTGCGTTTCATTGTGTGATGCGACCTGGGTCTTATAATAGCTTAATTTTTCCAAAAAGCATGGCGTTGTTTTGATATATGCAGTGTTCTGGAGAGGAAAACTGTTCCATGTTATACGGCATGGTCCCTTGATTCACCTAACTTTAAAAATAAAGATTAATAACTGTTTTAGTTCTCACACCGGTCACATGACTGACCTGGAGTTTATTGTTTTAACCTAAACTCTGGGTGCCCTTATTTTCGACACGGGCAGCTAGTAGTTGGGTTTTGCAGATTTATTTTCATAGGATCCTGGTTTATAGCTGAAGTGATATTCGGAAAGCTCTGTATCCGTGTATTTCTTTCAGTTATGTTTTGTATTATTTTTCCGCTGCAGTAATGTATTTAAATCTCTGATATTTCTCTGATGTATAATATTCATGTATACTTTGTATATTCTTGTATCTGATGGAATTGTTGTAATAAACAATGGAATGTTCTTCTGTTTGCGTTCCGATGTGTGTTGTTCTCAAAGCAATCTGGGCTTTCCTCCACGGGGAAGTTCGGTGTAACAACCCGTATTTCTGATAACCTGTTATAACGTAAATCGAGGCAGAATTTAATTTAAAAATCTGAATCCAGGGAAACGGGCTATGCCATTGCGTTCGTCTCGGAAAAATACGCGAAATAGAGTCCGAGTTTTCGAAAATCGGAGTCCGTATGACCCGATTAAGGCCCAATGAAGTTTTCAGAAAATTTCAAGTTCAAAACAGATTTCAAATTCAAGTTTGAATTTGGAAATTAGGGCAGTTGGGCGCAGGCGGGAAAATTCCCGCCAGAGTACCCAAGTCGACAGCCCTGTCGACTTGGGAGTCGACTTGGTTGGACCCAAGTCGACAGCCCTGTCGACTTGGCTGTCGACTTGGTCCAGCCGGGCAGTTTTGCCTGGTGCACCATTTTGGGGTTTTGGTTAGGTTTTTGGGCCAGATTCGGTTTTAAGGGCTGAGATTGGAACTAGGGTTTAATCCTAAGGCTAAAACTAATCCTAATCTCTATAAATAAGGCCCTAACCTAACCCTAAATCATCATTATTCATTCATACAACTAAACTATGGCAAAATCATTTCTCTCATGGCCTCCACTCTCTTCATAAAATTCCTAAATAAATTTCTATGAGAGATTTTCCATGCATACAAGTGTTTTCAAGCTTGTATGAGCATTATTAGCTTGCATTCAAGTCAAGTTTCCATATTTACATCATAAAGCAAGGGTTTTGATCATTTTTGCTCAAGGGTTTTTCTATTGGAGCTTGCATTTTGGGTTTAATTGAATGCATAAGGGCTTTGTCTTATTTTTGTGTGTCTTCATAAGCATTGTAAGCCCTTTTCTACTTTCATATTTAAACTCTAAAGTTAATGAATGATGCAAGTTGTGTTTGATCATTATGATATGCAAGTTTATCATGTTATGTTATGCAAGTATGCCATGTTATGATATGCAAGTTTACCATGTTATGCTATGCAAGTTTGCCATGTTGTGATATGCAAGTTTATCATGTTATGTTATGCAAGTTGATATGCAAGTTTGTCATATGATATGCAAGTTATGTTATGCAAGTTTGGGTTGATCATTTTGTTCATGTTATCATGTTATGCAAGCTTATCTTGGGTTTATGAACATAAAGCTTCAAGCTTTATGCTAAAGGTTGCATTTTGGCAACATGTAAGTTATCATATCCCTTATGATAACTTGCATGTGAGGCTAAATGCGAACTTATGGCCATTTCTACATGTCATTTATCACCATGTATCACCAATATGCTAAGTTTGGTTTTATGCATGCTTTTGAGGCCTAAAAATGTAATATGCAAGTATATGAACATATGAACATTTCATATGCCACCATGTTAAACTTGTGGCTTCAACACCTTTATGTCATGATTATGCCAAGTTCCCTCTTTCTATCCTTTATGCGCTATTGCGATATGTAAGCGATGGGATTGCGTTTGGGGTTGGGTAAACTTAAAAGGCATAAAAACATAAGATTGGGAATTTACCTATTAAGTTAGGTCTACCCATTGGGAATTTACCTATTAAGTTAGGTCTACCCAATTGCTTGAAAATTTGTAATATGTTTTGGAAACATGATGGACATGACACTTAGAAAAGATAAGTGTGACCAACTCGAGGTTGGGTTGAGTTATAGTATAAAACTACCCGGAACCGACCGGCTTAACTAGTTGCTACAAACAATAGGACCCAATGTGAGAAGTTGGTCATGTTGTACCTTGAACCCGATGTTAGACCAAGTTGTGGTGTAAAGCTACCCGGAACCGACCGGCTTAACTAGTAACCGCAACGAAGTCTAATGTGAGAGGTTAAGGCACATTAATTAATTAATGCCTCATGATTAGGGTTAAGTCATGGTCCACTTAATACTTAACCAATTTGGGCTTGGTGGATTAATCGGGGTTAAGTTAACCTACACTTAACCAATCTGAACTCGGTAAATTAACGGGGTTAAGTTATCCTACACTTAACCAATCTGAACTCGGTAAATTAACGGGGTTAAGTTAACCTACACTTAACCAATCTGAACTCGGTAATTTAACGGGGTTAAGTTGAACTATACTTAACCAATCCAACTCAGTAATTCGATAAGGCTGAGAACCAATTTGATACCTGGTCTGGATAAACTAACTTGATTGATTAAACGAACCTGTTTTGCGGATCTGTAGGACACACACCAAGTTAGGCAAGTTTGTAAATCTGTTATCTGATCCGTTAGTCTGAAAACTGATCGTCTGAACTTTGTATGTCTGAACTCTGTTAATAAGTTAATCTGAATCTGATAGTCTGGAGACACAAGGGGGAATACTTAAGTCATTTGTTGTTTGGGACCCATATTAGTCAGTAACCCTTTCTGGTATCAAAACTTTGACCCTGTAGGTAGGGTCCGGGCAATCTGCTTACTGAACTAATTATAAGTGGTTCATTCTGATAATGGCGATGGGTGTTGATGGTGCGTTCCAACCGGGTCATGTGCGTGCATGGATCCCGGTATGCCTCTGAGGATGTAAGACGCCGTGACATCTGTAAATATGCCTGTGCCAATTGGTTGCCACTTTAGGGAGTGATACACCCTATCGTAGGGCCGACACAGGGAATTTATGTATTAGGGAGTCGATCGCTTGGGTAGGATTTAGGGTACACTTAGCTCTGTCTGATTCTGTTGGTACCGTCTGTTTTGTTGGGTGGTAACACCCGTCTGTTTCTGCGTGGTACCGTCTGTTAGGGTGGTAAAGGCTCACTACTAGTGTACACCTAATTGTAGTATTCCGTTTCTGTACTTTATCTGTTAGGGTGGTAAAGGCCCATTATTGTTAGCATTCCGTTTCTGTACTTTATCTGTTAGGGTGGTAGAGGCCCATTATTGTTAGCATTCCGTTTCTGTACTTTATCTGTTAGGGTGGTAAAAGCCCATTTTTCCCAAACTCTATCTCTGTACGGACCATTCTGTTCCGTCCTGTTTTGATGTAAACATTGGGGTAACACCTAATCCTGTTATACTAGAATTTGTACCAAGAAGTTGGATCTTGATTAAAGTCAAACACCTGATACTGGGCCAAGTTTAGGCCAAGGGATAAATTCTTGTTTGTACATGACATGTTAGAATGCTGGTACACCTGTGGTGAAAAACCTTAAACCTGATTATGCGATGACACCTTTATCTACCTTGTTAGTTAATCATCATGCTAGTATGTTGTTATCCTTATGTTCATCCCTGCTTCTCATGCCAGTTAACTTTACCAGTTTACATTGATTGTAGTAGGGCTTACTCAGTCTTTTTGACTGACCTGTTTTCCTTTCGCCTCTTTTCTTCCGTTCCCCCCCCCAGGTTCTCAGGGAGGGAATATTGGAGCTTAGCTTGGATTTATGATCGCTTGCTTGTGGGATTTTAGCTCATGTACGGTCTTGACATGAAGCTAGCTATGGTTATCACTTATTTTGGGGATAGTACTTATGTATTTCAGTTTTTCAGTGATGTTGTTTTTATCTAGACTTGTGTATTTGGAAAGTTGACATTACGTTGTACCAGACTTGTTTTGAAATGGTTTGAAATCTTCCGCTGTTTTACTTATCTTATTTACTCTGTTTACTTATATACATATGTTCTTGTTCTGCCTTGATATATCATTATGCATGTTTACCTGATTCAAACGCCCCTCCAAAGTCAGAGTGCTTGCAAGAGCCACCCTGGCGGAGGTGGGGTGTGACATTTGGTATCAGAGCATATGGTTTACGAGAAGGAACAAAAAGGTTTTTTATAAAACTTTTGGAAAACTATTTTCAAAACCAAGTATAAAGTATTTTCCAAAGAAAAGTCTAGTTTATTTTAAAAGGCTATTCCCCAAAAGCCATTAGCACAATCCTTAGTTATCTATTCTTAGTTTCCTCGTTCTGAATCTATCTTTTCCCTCGTTTCAGTATGGCAGATAACTTTGTTATCCCAGAGGGAGTGCAAGTTCCTGTTTGGTATAGGAGACTTATGGAGGCTAGGGCGACCGAAGCCGGCCCCGCAAATGTTACTCCTCCTCCGGTGGTTAATGTTCCTCCTCCTCCTGTCGCTGAGGTTCCTCCTCCTCCTCCCCCTCAGCATCCTCCAGTAGAGTTCACGAAGATTTGCAAGGACTTCAAAGCAATGGGTGGCAAGAACTTTCTAGGTACCGAGACTTTTGTAGAGGCCCGGAATTGGTTGAAAGAGACCGAGGATTTATTCGCTATTTTTGGATTAGATGATCAGAGAAAGATCTTGTTGGCGGTTTGGCTTATGAAGGATGAAGCCGCTTATTGGTGGGAGATCACCACCGCGACTAGGCCCGTTGAGACTTGGGCCGATTTCAGGACAAGATTCGGGCTTAAGTTTATGTCTTCTGCTGAAGAGAATTTGCAAATGGAGAGGTTTATTGCTTTGAAGCAAGGAGACATGTCTGTCAAAGAATATGTGAACAAGTTCAATCAGTTAGCTCGTTTTGGCTTGGATATGGTGAGTACTACTCAGAAGAAGGCTCTTCGTTTTGCTAGAGGATTGAATGAGCCGTTACAGGAGTTAGCTATGTCTCATGTGCCCATGGGGGCCACGTTTGAGAGTTTGGTAGATATGGCCCTACTCAATAAAGAGAACAAGAGTGCAAAGAAGGAGGTCAAGGTGAATGAGTCTCAAAACAAGAAAACGGGGCCCAAAAAGGAAATGCAAAAGAAGGAGGAGAAGTCTGAAGATAAGAAGGAAAAGAAGTGCTTTACTTGTGGAAGCTCAACTCATCTAAACAAGGATTGCAGAAAGAGGAAGGGCACTTGCTTTAACTGTGGAGAGATGGGACACTTCACTAGGGACTTCCCGAAGAAGAAAGGGACTACATCGGAAGGAACGGAGAATACTCGCATGGCGAGTGAATAGATTAGGGCTAGAATAATTTGTCTGTAGGATGTTTAATTTTCCTTATCTGATTTTCAGTTTGAAACTCTTTTTCTGGTATTTTGATTCTGTAATGGAAACTCAGTACTTTAATGCTAGTCTTGCTTCTGATCTGGTAATAGTCTCCAACTCCTTGAGAGTTATAACTCATCTGTTTGTGATAAATTGGGGTTTGAGAGTATCTGTGTTGGGCATGAGGGTGACTATGACGAATACATTATGGGTTTCTACCATGCTTAGTTTCCTAAGAATCATTTGGGGAAATCTGATCTGTACTAGTAATCTGTAAGTATATGTACCAAGTTTTTGTTTTATCTGTACTCGCTTCCATCACTCGACTGTATCTTGTTGAGATAAGAACCCTATGGATGTAAACATGTGTTTGAGACATGTTATGTTTGATGGTTGCAAGTGGATGCAAGTGGTTGCTAGTGGTTGCTCGTGGATGCATAAACACACACTAGGCACTAGATCGGCTTGAAATACACTCTCATATTGCATATGGACGTGTGTACATTTTCAATTCTTATGGTTGCAAGATGGTTAATTCAGCACATGGATGTTGCATATGGACGAATGTTTGTGCACACATATAGTATTATATGATTAGGACTATTTGCATACATAATGGATTCATTTCACTAACATATTTTGCATTGATGATCATTGCATTAGACAAGAACATATACACACACCTTTTGCATATGTTCATACCGCATTAGAATCTTTAAGGACAATGATTGCTCGTGAATGATGATTTGAGTAGATGGATGATGGATGGTAGGATGCGTTCTTCCTAACTTGAAGATTTCGAGGACGAAATCCTTTAAGGAGGGGAGAATGTAACAACCCGTATTTCTGATAACCTGTTATAACGTAAATCGAGGCAGAATTTAATTTAAAAATATGAATCAAGGGAAACGGGCTACGCCATTGCGTTCGTCTCGGAAAAATACGCGAAATAGAGTCCGAGTTTTCGAAAATCGGAGTCCGTATGACCCGATTAAGGCCCAATGAAGTTTTCAGAAAATTTCAAGTTCAAAACAGATTTCAAATTCAAGTTTGAATTTGGAAATTAGGGCAGTTGGGCGCAGGCAGGAAAATTCCCGCCAGAGTACCCAAGTCGACAGCCCTGTCGACTTGGGAGTCGACTTGGTTGGACCCAAGTCGACAGCCCTGTCGACTTGGCTGTCGACTTGGTCCAGCCGGGCAGTTTTGCCTGGTGCACCATTTTGGGGTTTTGGTTAGGTTTTTGGGCCAGATTCGGTTTTAAGGGCTGAGATTGGAACTAGGGTTTAATCCTAAGGCTGAAACTAATCCTAATCTCTATAAATAAGGCCCTAACCTAACCCTAAATCATCATTATTCATTCATACAACTAAACTATGGCAAAATCATTTCTCTCATGGCCTCCACTCTCTTCATAAAATTCCTAAATAAATTTCTATGAGAGATTTTCCATGCATACAAGTGTTTTCAAGCTTGTATGAGCATTATTAGCTTGCATTCAAGTCAAGTTTCCATATTTACATCATAAAGCAAGGGTTTTGATCATTTTTGCTCAAGGGTTTTTCTATTGGAGCTTGCATTTTGGGTTTAATTGATTGCATAAGGGCTTTGTCTTATTTTTGTGTGTCTTCATAAGCATTGTAAGCCCTTTTCTACTTTCATATTTAAACTCTAAAGTTAATGAATGATGCAAGTTGTGTTTGATCATTATGATATGCAAGTTTATCATGTTATGTTATGCAAGTATGCCATGTTATGATATGCAAGTTTACCATGTTATGCTATGCAAGTTTGCCATGTTGTGATATGCAAGTTTATCATGTTATGTTATGCAAGTTGATATGCAAGTTTGTCATATGATATGCAAGTTATGTTATGCAAGTTTGGGTTGATCATTTTGTTCATGTTATCATGTTATGCAAGCTTATCTTGGGTTTATGAACATAAAGCTTCAAGCTTTATGCTAAAGGTTGCATTTTGGCAACATGTAAGTTATCATATCCCATATGATAACTTGCATGTGAGGCTAAATGCAAACTTATGGCCATTTCTACATGTCATTTATCACCATGTATCACCAATATGCTAAGTTTGGTTTTATGCATGCTTTTGAGGCCTAAAAATGTAATATGCAAGTATATGAACATATGAACATTTCATATGCCACCATGTTAAACTTGTGGCTTCAACACCTTTATGTCATGATTATGCCAAGTTCCCTCTTTCTATCCTTTATGCGCTATTGCGATATGTAAGCGATGGGATTGCGTTTGGGGTTGGGTAAACTTAAAAGGCATAAAAACATAAGATTGGGAATTTACCTATTAAGTTAGGTCTACCCATTGGGAATTTACCTATTAAGTTAGGTCTACCCAATTGCTTGAAAATTTGTAATATGTTTTGAAAACATGATGGACATGACACTTAGAAAAGATAAGTGTGACCAACTCGAGGTTGGGTTGAGTTTGTAGCATAAAACTACCCGAAACCGACCGGCTTAACTAGTTGCTACAAACAATAGGACCCAATGTGAGAAGTTGGTCATGTTGTACCTTGAACCCGAGGTTAGACCAAGTTGTGGTGTAAAGCTACCCGGAACCGACCGGCTTAACTAGTAACCACAACGAAGTCTAATGTGAGAGGTTAAGGCACATTAATTAATTAATGCCTCATGATTAGGGTTAAGTCATGGTCCACTTAATACTTAACCAATTTGGGCATGGTGGATTAATCGGGGCTAAGTTAACCTACACTTAACCAATCTGAACTCGGTAAATTAACGGGGTTAAGTTATCCTACACTTAACCAATCTGAACTCGGTAAATTAACGGGGTTAAGTTAACCTACACTTAACCAATCTGAACTCGGTAATTTAACGGGGTTAAGTTGAACTATACTTAACCAATCCAACTCAGTAATTCGATAAGGCTGAGAACCAATTTGATACCTGGTCTGGATAAACTAACTTGATTGATTAAACGAACCTGTTTTGCGGATCTGTAGGACCCACACTAAGTTAGGCAAGTTTGTAAATCTGTTATCTGATCCGTTAGTCTGAAAACTGATCGTCTGAACTTTGTATGTCTGAACTCTGTTAATAAGTTAATCTGAATCTGATAGTCTGGGGACACAAGGGGGAATACTTGTGTCATTTGTTGTTTGGGACCCATATTAGTCAGTAACCCTTTCTGGTATCAAAACTTTGACCCAACTGTAGGTAGGGTCCGGGCACGCTTACTGAACTAATTATAAGTGGTTCATTCTGATAATGGCGATGGGTGTTGATGGTGCGTTCCAACCGGGTCATGTGCGTGCATGGATCCCGGTCTGCCTCTGAGGATGTAAGACGCAGTGACATCTGTAAATATGCCTGTGCCAATTGGTTGCCACTTTAGGGAGTGATACACCCTATCGTAGGGCCGACACAGGGTATTTATGTATTAGGGAGCCGATCGCTTGGGTAGGATTTAGGGTACACTTAGCTCTGTCTGATTCTGTTGGTACCGTCTGTTTTGTTGGGTGTAACACCCGTCTGTTTCTGCGTGGTACCGTCTGTTAGGGTGGTAAAGGCTCACTACTAGTGTACACCTAATTGTAGTATTTCGTTTCTGTACTTTATCTGTTAGGGTGGTAAAGGCCCATTATTGTTAGCATTCCGTTTCTGTACTTTATCTGTTAGGGTGGTAGAGGCCTATTATTGTTAGCATTCCGTTTCTGTACTTTATCTGTTAGGGTGGTAAAAGCCCATTTTTCCCAAACTCTATCTCTGTACGGACCATTCTGTTCCGTCCTGTTTCGATGTAAACATTGGGGTAACACCTAATCCTGTTATACTAGAATTTGTACCAAGAAGTTGGATCTTGATTAAAGTCAAACACCTGATACTGGGCCAAGTTTAGGCCAAGGGATAAATTCTTGTTTGTACATGACATGTTAGAATGCTGGTACACCTGTGGTGAAAAACCTTAAACCTGATTATGAGATGACACCTTTATCTACCTTGTTAGTTAATCATCATGCTAGTATGTTGTTATCCTTATGTTCATCCCTGCTTCTCATGCCAGTTAACTTTACCAGTTTACATTGATTGTAGTAGGGCTTACTCAGTCTTTTTGACTGACCTGTTTTCCTTTCGCCTCTTTTCTTCCGTTTCCCCCCCCCCCCCAGGTTCTCAGGGAGGGAATATTAGAGCTTAGCTTGGATTTCTGATCGCTTGCTTGTGGGATTTTAGCTCATGTACGGTCTTGACATGAAGCTAGCTATGGTTATCACTTATTTTGGGGATAGTACTTATGTATTTCAGTTTTTCAGTGATGTTGTTTTTATCTAGACTTGTGTATTTGGAAAGTTGACATTATGTTGTACCAGACTTGTTTTGAAATGGTTTGAAATCTTCCGCTGTTTTACTTATCTTATTTACTCTGTTTACATATATACATATGTTCTTGTTCTGCCTTGATATATCATTATGCATGTTTACCTGATTCAAACGCCCCTCCAAAGTCAGAGTGCTTGCAAGAGCCACCCTGGCGGAGGTGGGGTGTGACATTCGGGTCGTTATAGAGTGGTATCATAGCTCTGGTTTACAGAGCTCGAGAACAAGACACATTAGAACCGAACGAAAGAATTCATCAGAGGTTGGATTAGAAATATCCAATAAGAATAACCCGTTAGAGACAGGATCAGTAATATCCTAGAACGAGTGTGAAGAGTATATTTTTCGAATGAAAACAATATTGTTTTGAAAATTTAAACCAGCTTATACGTATTTGAATATTTTATTTGTATTGAATTTGGACAATCGAGTATATAAAGATTTTGCATATACGCGTCATGAACGTATATTCGATGTTTTCATATACTGGATAGATATAGAATCACACTCTAGTCGCCCGGGGACAATTCTGATGATGATTGTAACATCATCAGTATTTGTGTTCGAGTTTCGAAAGTGGGATTTCTATATATTTCCATTGACTGGTGTGAGAACCAAAACTTACACAGGGTTATTTGTTGTGATTTGGCATCAAAAATATGATTTTTGACTATGTATTAGAGTTATGTGTTTGAAATTCTAATTCACTAATTGATTGATGGTTGTGTTGTATGATTATTGTTTTGATTAATTAAAATTTTGAACCACTATGCCAAATTGAACCGAATATTGAACTGTATTGAAAATTGTTTGGAATTGCATGCATATACATGTACTTACATTGAACAGGTCATAGCAAGGAGGCTAGAGCAGATGAATAAAATTGTTTGCCCGACAAATAGGTACATGTTTACAAATTTATTGGGTTTAGTTGGTTTTATGAGCCGATTGGCTAGCTGCTTGGCTGTTTCTTTTTCTTTTTGGATTGATGAGGGCCATGGGAGGCTATTTGAAATATCCCGAAGTCCCCGGTGCAGGAGAGGTTATGGCGAAATTTTTCGAAAATTTAGGGTGCTAGCCAAATTTTTGAAAAAATTGAAAAGTTCTTGGAAACTAAAAAGTTGAAGAACTTAAGCCGTAATGATAATAATGAAAGTTGAGTTGGTTTGTAAAACAACTTTCGGCTTCATTCCTTTTCGGGGACGAAAAGTTTTAAGTGGGGGAGATTGTAACAACCCGGAAAATCCGAGCCAATTTAAAATTTTTATTTTGGCAATTTTAATGAAATTTGATTATTTAAATTGAATTATTTTAAATAATATCGACGAGAAATTTATTTTGAATAGAAATAGAATGTATATATTTATTTGAATTGTCGTTAAAATATAAATATTTTATTTTAAATATAAAAGGAATTGGAAATGGCGCGGTAGTTTGAAAATTCGATTTCAAAGTTCAAATGAACGTACAGGATTCAAAATAAACTGAATTTTAGCGAAACCAAAAATATTAAATTCTATTTGAGAATATATTTTCAACGAATCTGAAAAATCAAAATTTCATAGCAGAAATCAAAAGTTATGTCCAGTTGAAAATTCAGAATAGTCGCTATGGAATTCTGGCCCTTAAAAATGGAAATTTTGCAAATGACCTCAGTTTTTGACGAAACCACTTTTGTAGGATCCGTGATGTCAAGTTTTTGCTAGATTCCAAAATTCGTAATTTTTCGAGTCAATATGTGAGCGTGGCAAAGGAAAACGTGTTTTGACAGTTTTAGTTGATTTCAATCGACTGGAAAATGACCATTTTTCAAACGGTCTCGAATTTGACGAAATTAGTTTTGTTAGGATCGTATCGCCAATACGAAGCTAGAAAATATTTTTCGGGAATTTGTAGAGTCTGTATGTGGTCCCGGTAAACTGAAATGCACGTTCAAATTCAATATATAGATTTATATTTTGACTTTGACAGAAAATGATCGAAACAATCGAATCAGCTTACGATACATATCCCATTGTGTTCGGAATGGGGGTAATTAGCCAAGGACGATAGGTGGTGGGTTCGATTTTGAGGTCGAAATTAAAAGTTGCTTTTTGAAATTAAATAATTAAATAAATAAATAAAATAATAAAAACCCTCTCTCTCTCTCTTCCTCTTTACTCTCAGGCCCCCCCCCCCTCGTTCATTTTGAAAATCAAAATAAAAAAAAGAGAAAAAAAAGAAATGGGAAACACATCGCCCCCCTTCCAGGTGCCATCGCCGTCGAGCACCCCATTCCCCCTCCACCCCACCTTCGATCGCCGCGCCCACCTCCCCTTCCTCCCTCTCTCTTCCTCCACGCGAGACCACGAGCCCCTTTCACGAACCCCAAACCACCCTCAACCCCAGAAAGCTACCCCCATTTTCACCATAGCGCTGCCGCGCCTTCCCAGGCCCCACCACCGCATCGACGACCCCCTCCGGCCACCTAAACGGAAACCGCGCCCCCTCCTTTCGATATATGACAGTGAGTTTTAATTTTTATTTACATTTCTTTATTATCATTATTTTTCAGTTTTAATTATAAAAACGGGTTAAAAACAAGATTTTTATGTGTTTAGATTAGAAAGAAAAAACTGAATTTTATGTGGTTAATTTAGAAATGAAAAGACTAGGTTGTTAGAAATAAAAAGAAATGATCTTTAATACGATAAAAATATAATTTTCATTGTATAGAAAGAATAAAAATATAATTTTTATTATATGAGTAGTGACATAAAAATATAATTTTTATATAAGTATGATAATAAAAATATAATTTTTATTAGATGTGAACAGTAAAAATATAATTTTTATATAAGTAGAGACATAAAAATATGATTTTTATACAGTAGAGACATAAAAAATATGATTTTTATATCATAGGAAGAATAAAAATGTGATTTTTTTTATCCATATAGAGTAGTTATAAAAAGGTGATTTTTATATACATGGCTACAATATAAAAATGTGATTTTTATATATGTAGTGAATACGGGCAACAAAGTTGACAAAAGGAGAGCGACGAAGATTTCTACATATGAAGAGTTGCGGTGTTTGGTTTAGGTAGTCGGTGAGAACTTCTCACTTTAAATTTTGTTTTCTAGTTAAATTATATACTAGGATGCAGACGGTGCTTAGCAGCACCCGACACCCTTCGTCCACAGACCATGGACGACTTGTATGCTTGTTTGATGTGTTGTGAAGTTTGTTTGCGATGTTGATGTGAAATGGATAATAAAACCTTCATGTATGAAATAAAATATTTTATCGTTAAAAAGGTAATTTTTAGCGTGTATGTGAATAAAATAAATATTCATTTACAAACCGGATGGTTTGTTTGTGTACACCTATTTGAAGGACATTGATTGGGACGATAAATTTTACACATCGCCCAGCTGCACAAATAATATTCAGTGTTTGGATTGAAACCCCACACGGGTGTTGGGATGATATTTGGCGTACACTAATCTCAATTATTTAGTTGTATGTCGATCGATTAGTCGACAGACTGTGTAAGTGTTAATTATTTATGTTTAATGCTTATGCAGTTTGTGTGGTGCACTTTGGATGATGGTTGATTATTTATCGTTGCTATTATATACATGTGTTGTATGGAATACATATAATTAACATTAAATGGTAATTGATTAGGCCTCATTCCAATTGGGAAAATAAAGAATGAATAAAATCTATATTCATGTGTTGAATAGAATAAAGAACATTCATGTGTTGAAAGAAATATATATTCATGTGTTGAAAATATTCATGTGTTGAATAAAATATATATTCATGTGTTCAAAATATTCATGTGTTGAGTAAAATACTTTAAAATAATAAAATTTACATCTTTAACATAATTTTATAAAATATATTAAATAACAAAAATAGTCATGTGTTGAAGATACTCATGTGTTGAGAATATTCATGTGTTGAAAGAAATATAGATTCATGTGTTGAATAGAATAAATATTCATTTGTTGAATAGAATAACGAAGTTATTGAAATATATAAAGCCGTGTTGGTTAGAGATGCACCATTTTGACATGAACGATATTTAGATCGATTATATTCGTTTTTGTAATGAATATAGAAAAGAAAGTGATTTCAAAATATAATGTTTTGAAAATATTATCATTTGTATTGTAATGATATGAAATATTCAATTTTGATTTAAAATTGAATATGAAATTGAAATTGTTTTGAAAATGAATTTAAAACGATTTATAAAATACGTTTTGAATTGAAATCGATGAAATATATATAATATATATATTATATATATTAAATGGCCTGAATAGAACGCGCCGCGCTACGGCAGTTCGCGAATTTCGACCATTGACTTCGAATTGACGTTACGGAAGATCCGACCGTCGGATTCTCCTAAAACCGGAACCGTTGGGTTCGTATCGAGAAGAGATTTCCAATGAATATTATAAATTGAAATCTAACGGTTAGATTTGGAATTATGTCCAAATCAAATTTGGAAAAGGTCGCTGTAAGTGCAGTTCGGTGGCCGTTATTGAAAACCGACTATAAGGGCCTTGATAAAATTATTAAAAATATTAATAATTTGTGTAAAATCATAATATATAAGTTGGAAAGAACTAGGATGAAAAATTCCACATTTGAAAGGATAAAAATATATTTTTATTGAAATGAACTAGTTTTGAACTAGATTTGAAAAGGTTTGAAAATAATCAGAATTTCCAATACGTGAATTGGAATGGATTTGAATCAAAATTATCTTCGGAATATTTTGATGTTGGATTTCGTGATTATACAGATATAGTTGTGGAGATTTGAAAGATATATTTATATCGTTATTTCTAATACGATATTTGTTGGTTTCAGAATTTGATATTGAATACAAGCCGGTATATTTTCTATTCAGAGCCTTGTATTTAATATCAAATGGGATTTTGGGTTCGTCGTGGACGGTGGCTTAATTAATACTGTTCTTGATCCCAGTTTAGAAAAAGAATAAATCTTTTTATTAAGATTTTGTGAAAATGTACCAATTAGATGGTAGTTAATTGAAATTGAATTTGAATTGATTTTTGGGTTTATCGTGAGGGTATTTTGTATAACACCTGTTCTTTAACCCGATTAACAATGGAATGTGATTTTGGGTTTATCGTGAACCGTGTTTTAGATGACATTGATTCTTTAACTCAGTTAAAGACAGGATATTGATTTTTGGGAAGATTAAAACTAAGTGGAGTTTTAATGAATCTTTAATTAGATTGAAATGATCGAGAATGGAGTATCACCGGTTTTGCTCCAAAACGATAGTTAAATCTTTAATTAGATTTGAACGTGAAATGGTAATTAATATTTACCGATAACACCGTGGTGTTAGATATGTAGTATTACCAGTTTTGCTCCATGGGATGAATAGGTTGGGATTGGAAAATAAAATAAACAATTACTTCGGTGTGGTTCGCTAATCCCGACTAGTTTGGAAAACCTTAACATGGTTTGAAATGATATCCAAAGGAAGATTAAAGAATAAATTTAGAAGAATTTATCTTTGATAAAATTAATGGGAACCTTTCCCTAAGAATGTGAAAATTTGAATAAAAGAATATTTTGAATCGGAATGAGGCGTATGTTGTGTTTGTGTAACACGTGTTTATTATATACGCGGGTTATTCGAAAAGGTCGGGTTTATACCCATTCTGAATAACCGATTCGACGACAAGTCGAAGATGAAGACGGTGGTTGAAGACCGGAAGTCTTCACATCGTTTTGATGATTATTGATGATCTTGATTGGGCTGTACACCCAAGAGGATGGAATCAGCTGGTGATCGTCCAGACGTACTTGGAGATCGATGGATATGCGAAGAAAGTGCCTCCGGTTTCGTTCAGACCCAGAACGAACTTGTAAATGGACTATGCGTCTGACATTGGATTTTATTCTGTGTTGATTGATCTCTATTAAATATACATTTGTTTGGCGGCGGAGAATTTATTCTCTTGCTTAACGCCCTTCTCTGAGACGTATGAGCTCCTAGGTTGTATATCGATGGACATCAGTCGCATGGAGTGAATTGCCTGTGTGGCATGCCTAAGTGGCAGATGATCAAGGCTTCTGTTGAAAAGCAAAGTCTTGTGGTTGATGATCAAAGCACGACCTATGTGGCATAGCTTTGTGTATAGCGTTAATTTGCGAGCCTCACACCTCGGTATGAGTCAAAAACGGGATAAGGACCATTGGGAGAACACGACGTTTCTTTCTAGCTATGGTGATGTCAGTGACCTACCAGCCCTGACATTTATATACTTTTTACCTGTGTGGTTGTTGGAATGCGAGGCGCCTCGAATATATGGTCGATAAATGGCACTATGTGAGCCGACGTACAGACGATTATATAGGTCCTATAGGACCGGGAAACGTGCGTTCAGGAATTGTCAATCCTCAAAAGTAAGAGAGGACCGACCCAACCGATTCCAAGGATCGCTGTGTGTGGTCCTGAGACATTTGCTAGAGTGTCTCAAACATAGAGGAGCTTGCCCCTTTCCTCGACTCATGACGGAAATCCAATTTCCAATACGTGACATTGCGGTTTTAATTGTAGAACTACTATGGTGACATGATATATGGTACCCATGCCGCCTATGATTGATATTTATGATTGAAATTGTTTTGACACTATACACTTATAATAGTATCAAATGATTTGTTTTAAACGTACTAAGCATGTTTGGCTATTATAAGGGAAAACCCTATCCTCCGGCTTGCGTTGCATTGTGTGATGGAACCTGGATCTTATAATAGCTTCATTTTTCCAAAAAGCATGGCGCTGTTTTGATATATGCACTAGTGTTCTGGGGAGGAAACCCGTTCCGTGTTATACGGCGTGGTCCCTTGATTCACTAACTTTAAAAATAAAGATTAATAACTATTTTAGTTCTCACACCAGTCATATGACTGACCCGGAGTTTATTGTTTTAACCTAAACTCTGGGTGCCCTTATTTTCGACACGTGCAGCTAGTAGTTGGGTTTTGCAGATTTATTTTCACAGGATCCTGGTTTATAGCTGAACTGATATTCAGAAAGCTCTATATCTGTGTATTTCTTTCAGTTATGTTTTGTATTATTTTTCCGCTATAGTAATGTATTTAAATCTTTGATATTTCTCTGATGTATAATATTGATTTATACTCTGTATATTCTTGTATCTGATGGAATTGTTGTAATAAACAATGGAATGTTCTTCTGTTCGCGTTCCGATGTGTGTTGTTCTCAAAGAAATCTGGGCTTTCCTTCATGGGGAAGTTCGAGTCGTTATAATAAAGAAAACAGATACGAAGACGACTCAACTTTTAGTTGACATAAAAATATGAATACAACGAGAGAAAATCTAAGAAGCGAACCATAGACGACAACGCGGAAATAAAGAAGCAAAAATGTTTGATGGACTCAATTATTGTTAAAAATAGCCCGGTGCTCCAATCCGACTAAGGAACCAACAGTATAGTTTAACACATAATTATATACCTTCAAGCTCGTAATGTATAATAGGAATTTGCACAATGACTCTATTTTAAACCAATCATAAAACCTAGAACATGAAACCATATTGCAATTAATCTGAATAGAAAACAAAGGAATGCAACCTTAGTGAAAGTCAATCCATATGCTAACAAAATGATAAAGGTAGGACTACTTCTCAAATCTCAACTGCAATTGATTAACAATAAAGCTAACGAAACACGATTAAATCAGAATCATAATCGGATTTAATACTGGTTTCCTTGTCGACACCACAAATTTTAAATAACGTGACATATACAAAGATATGCTCAGTGGAAGGAGAAGTCGCATAATTTGAGTTAAAAGGCTCATGGAAAATTCATTGCCCAAATACATGTTTCATAAAAATTATCATTGGAGCTCTGTAATATAGATTCCGTTTTAGAAATGTTTTTTATTTCTACACGGAATATGAAAAGGAAAAAAAATCAAAACGAGCAGAAAATGGTTGATCTGCAAAAGAAATTAATGGCTTCTAAGTGTCTAACAAATGAAATCACTGACTTGTCTCAATGAAATTCGATAAAATTCATATTTTAACTCATTATCAGCCATGTAAAAAATCTATGGATAAAAAGAACAAGAAATGCAGAAAATTAAAAATTAAAATAAATTTGCATGCTTGGAGAAAATGGAGGCGAGCGGCTTTCAACTCATACTTACTGCATTAGTTAATATTATTATATATTAAACATATCCATACCAAACTTTACTTATGGCACTTTGAATTAACTATGTTGTCATACCTCTTTTGCATTCCAGTACTTAATTAAACTAATACAAATCTAATATAATCTTTTCTTACGTTATTATGACTACAAGATAGCATAGATATAATCCCAACTTACCTAATCTTTTTAAACAAATACACTGCAAACAACCAGTTAATTACTTATTTATTGTGTTTGTAGCAGTGAATGAAAAAGTTAAGAAGTAATGGAGTGTTGGGCGCAAAAAACCAGTTAGAAGTTGAAACTGAATCAACATGAAAGAATTCAATAGATTACAAAATTCTCTCAAATCATATTAATTAGATCTACATCTAGAAATCATAGCCAAGTGAATGAATATATGAAACCATAGAATAGTTGAGGAATATACCAAGCAGTTGGTTTAAGCTGAAGACGAAAGACGTGATTCAGTAGAGCAGAACCTGCAAGCGTCTTCATCAACTCTACAACCCACATAAGACATCTCGCACATAGTAGGGACAGGTTGAATTGTCGGCGGTGGTGCGGATATGATTGTTGATGCCAGGGAGGGGAGATTAGACCGTTAGGGAATAATATCTGGAATTAGCAAGGAAGTCGTTTTGAAGATCGGTGGAGCGAAGACTAATTAGGGATTTGGAAGAAAGGAAGAAAGGGAAAAGTAAATCTCTGAAATGAACAAAAAGGCGAACGCTGAAAATTTTTCTTCCGCCCGCTCAAAATTTACTTGAAAACCCAATTTTTTTGCAAGTCTCCGTACCCAAGGTATTCAATTTTTCATGTTTGGGTAATAATATAGTATTTACGTTTAAAGTTTGTGTTCCGTTCAATACTTGAAACTTGCTTTTTACAAAAAAACTACTACAATACTTTATTGTCGAAATTCAAATTTCAAAATAATAAGATATATCGTTTTTAAGACAGATTGTTGTCAGCATCCTATGAACAGGCGGTACCCCATTGGACCTACACGGTTTGATTGACCCATTAAAATTTGTTATTAATTATAAATAAATAATTATTATAATTTTTTAAGCCATTCTAAAGGGTTGTTCGTAATTATTTAATAGTAATAGCTTTATTATTAATAATAAAACTACAGTAATTCCTAAATAACGATTATTAATTAAAATTGTAAACTAATTACATATTACACTTCGATTGTATATAATAATTAGTAATTAATGTATTATTTATTAATAATCATCAACTATTATATATTACAAATTACTTCGCTTATATAAATTGATGTTTATAGTTTTGATTTATAAATTAGTAAGTAATATTGGTTACTAGCTACAAATTCAGATTGTTTTTTCCAATTGTCATATTGGGTCTATTACGACGGACATTGTTAGACCGTTGTATATGTTATTGAAAACTAGCATCTACTATAACCGACAAATCAGACCATTGTAATATTTTTCTAGTATAACGGGCTTCTTTGGACTGTTACGTTATGTTAATGAAAACTGACATCTATTACATTGGACATGAGTAAACCGTTTTAATATGATTATATTACAACGGGCTATCTTGACATATTATACTATGTGTTGAAAACTGATGTATATTACAAGGGGTTAGACCTAACAGTTGTAATATTTTTCTATTACAATGGTTTTTTCTGGATCAATGTAAAGTTGTCGTTATGATATAGTATTTTTGTTGTAGTGTATATTAATTAGTAAAAATTAATTATTAAATTTTACTTCATATTTATTCATTATAATTTAATGTTAAGTATTAATAGTTAATAATTAATATGTTTATACTATTAATTTTTTACATTAATTTTTAGTTTTTAATGGTAAGATTATTAATCATAAATTATTAATTATATATTGATATTAATTACTCTATGTTACATACTAGTAATTGAAAAGTAAAATAAAGCCAATTGGAATACGGATTATATATAATAATTAGCAAGTAGTGATTATTTACTACTAATCATTAATTATTATAAGTTATAAATGATTAATATAATATTATTAATGATTAATTATTAAATATTAGTAAATAATATAATGTTATTAATGATTAGTAATTGGTAATATAATATTATAGTTAGTAATTAGTAACATATGATTAATATAATATTATTAATGATTAATTATTACATAATAAAAAGTAGTCAATATAAACTTTTAGGAAGTATTGTAATTACTAATGATCGACTATCGAAAAGTTTCAATAAACATTTATTACAATAGGCATTTTGTGATCACTGTAAAATATGGTCTCATTTTATGACCATTGTAACATGGCACCTGTTACAATTAACATTACACATTGCAAAATTGGCATATCTTACAATGGTCATTTTGTGACCACTGTAAAAATAGACATCTATTACAACGGGCATTTGGTGACCGTTGTAAAATAGACATCTATTACAACGTATCTGAGATGACCATTGTTATTACAATATATTACAACGGACAGTCCTTGCCTATCGTAGAAAGGGCTTTGTACAGGGAGTCTATTATGACAGTCCAGAAATGACTGTTGTAATATCTTTCTATTACAATGGGCAGCAAATGCCCATTGTAAAAAGGACGTTGTAATAGAGTATTTTTATTGTAGTGACATATTGATAAATCTCCAAATCTTTCCATTATGCTAACATCATGGAAATATTGACGACCGCTTACTTCCGACTCAGAGCATCGACAACTCGATTTCCTTTCCCTGAGGTATACCAAATGTCAAAATCATAAGATGTAAGTAACTCGAGCCAATTTTGCTACTGCATATTGAGCTCCTTCTGAGTGAATAAGTACTTGTGCGATCAGTACAGAAGTTAAAGTGCAAGCCTAATAAATAATAGTGCTAAATCTTCAAGGCAAAGACGATGACAACAAGCTCAAGATTATGGGTGGCATATCATACTTCGTTCGGGAGCAGTTTTCTTAAACCATAGACAACCACCCGATCACGCTGCATGAGCACTATGCCAGAACCATTATGACTCACATCGGTATATACGATAAGATCTTAGTTTCTTTCAGGAACCACTAAGATAGGTGCATAGGTGAAAAGCTCCTTTAATTGCTGAAAGGAGATTTCACATCGATCATACCAAATAAACCAAACACCTTTGGGAGTAAGGTTGTGAGAGGAAGCACAATATGAGAGAAGTCTCTGATGAATTGACAGAAGTGACCCCCATTCCTAAAATGCTATGAATCTCCAAGACATTCTCATGTCTCTTCCAATTATGAATAGACTCAATCTTAGAAGGATCGACTGAGATGCCATCAAATGATACAACATGGCCTAAAAACTTAACTTGCTTCTCCCATAAATGGCACTTTTTTTTGCTTTGAGTTGATGTTGTCGAAGAGTACTCAAAACAATTCTCAAGTGATTAGCATGCTCGGCTTTAGATTTAGAATACATAAGATTATCATCAATGAATACAAGCACAAATTTATCAAGATATTCCTGGAATACTTGATTCATAAGATTGACAAAGTACACGGGAGCGTTCGTCAAACCAAATGGCATGACAAACCACCACTCATAAGACCCATATCAAGTGTGGAAAGTTGATAGAGGAATGATGTTCTCTGTGACTTGAAGCCGATGAAACCCTATGGAAAGGTCAAGTGGAGAAAAGACCTCCGCTCCACTCAACTAATCGAACATGTCGTCGATCCTAGGCACCAAATACCGATTTTTGATGGTTAACCCATTAAGCTTGCGATAATCAACACATAGCCTAAGAGTCCCATTGGACTTCCTCACAAATACCATCGTGGCATCCTAGATGAAGAGCTAGGTAGAATAAAATGTTTTGCCTCAAGCTCGAGAGGTTTCCTCTTAAGTTCCTCATTCTCTTTGGTCGACATCCTAGTCATAGGCCGACTCGCTGCTTGTGCACCAGGAACTAAATCAATACATAATTCAATATGCCGTTAGGTGGCAAACCTAAAATTGGCTTAAACATATCAGTAAAATCATGACAAATGGGAAAATGAGACACATCATTATCATCGTCATGTTCTCCGAATCTGAAGAAAATAAGGATACTTCGATGCCATGGTCGACGTCCCGAAGAATAAGTGATAACTGAGTAGAAGACTAGGGATGTCATAGGTATAAGGTTCCGTTAGGACAAATAATTCTAGCCTTAGATCGAATGAACCAGTTCATGCACCATATTATATCGAAACCTAATATCATTTCGAAACCATGGGAAAAAATCACGTACAGATATGCACGGAAGGGAAAGACACAAATGAATATCTCCATGCTTTTATGCAACAAACTAAGGATTATAGATCCCCCAGGTGGATTCATAATACATAAAGAAGTCACCAAATTCACCACATCCAAAGATAAATCATCAACATTTTCTTTCAATATGAATGAATGCGATACACCCGTATTGAATCAAACCCGAGTCGATCAATTATGAAATAACAATGAGCCCTCAAGGGTAGAAGAGGTACCTTGAGGCCGAGAAGGACGACCAGATGCTCTTAACACATGAAGATTGCCTAAATCAAAATTCTTCTTCTTCTTAGGACATGCGAAAGCCATATTATCCTTTTGTTTAAAATAGCAACAATTACGAGGCTTAGGACACTCCCGAGCAAAGAGAGCCACAATTGTAACACTATAACATCCTATATTGTTGGGGGTGATACTTAAAAATGAAAGCTCGGTCCGCTCTGCTTTTTCTTCTTACTTTGATGAAAAGGCTTGGACTTGTGAAATGGAAAGCGCTTCTTATCGAATTTCCCCGAGCCTCGAACTCAACATCACTATCTTTCTTATTCTCGACCATTTCAAGATAAAGGGCCGCATCCACTAACTCCTTAAAAGTCAACTTGAGTTGCAACATGAGAGATTTCTTAAGATACTTCTTGAGACCATTCACAATTTTAAGAATTTTTTGTATGAACTAGAAATATGCTCTAGGTCGTATTTGGATAAGGCCTAAAATGAAGTATACTCGGATATGATCGACTTCCCTTACTTAAGAACAAGGAAGCGATAAGCTAAGATCTCCTTTTCGGACTCCAAAAAAAATTTAAGCTCGAATCTCTCCTTGAATTACTTCCATTCTAAGGTGGACGCATCAACTCTGCCACTAACAATTCATACCAATTAAGCGCACAATCTGGTAGCATGCACGATGGTATAAGAATGCAATAATGGTTTGAAATATCCATATGCGTAAAAATACGCCCACAAGTCCGAAGCCACACCTAAATCTCAAACCGTCTCGGAGCCTTTGAATGGCTTGCCTCTAAGGTGTGTAAAGTCAATGCACATACATGCAAATACGAATTTGCGCTGAGGAGAAGAACAACACGGGTGGCTGTGTGCTCCTAACAAGCTCTAAGATTTGATCTTCAGGACGTGAGCAGTGAGCCACTGGACAACTTGACATCCGAAGGACGCACGCTATCATTTCCATCCATATTTGAAAATAGTAAATAAAATTGGATTATTCACAAGGGTAAGATATGATCAATAGAATTCAATATGAAAGACTACCATGGAAATAAAATTACATATTCATATATGTACTCCCACTTATATCTACCCCAAAGGACACAGGAAGGGTTAAGGACATGATTAGGAACAACTTTGATTAAGGACAGTGTTTTCTCTCGTATTATACATTGATGTACTGTAGTATGTATGTTGTTATGTGTTTATCACATTTTGTTCTGAAATTCAACTCCGATACCAAGCTATAACGCCCCACCCTGAGATCAATATTAACAAAGAGCATCAGCGAGTAATGTCGTCTATTAATATAGAGAATAAGGCTTCTTAGGGGCGATCATCCGTAATCTTGTATCAAACAAGTATCAAATATGTCGTCTTTTTTACTCAACCAGTCAACATGCTTAGTTCTTATTGATACAATACTATGATGGCTACGTGACTTATTCAGAATAATACTCAACACAAATAATAAACACAGAATAGAGAACAATAGATACAACCATATACACACACACACACACAGATACATCATGTACAATACAAATTTTTACATATAAGTGGTTATATAAATCACTATACATGCATATACACATCAAAATCCCATAAGAAAAATATGTATGTCAACATGGCACAATATAACTACCAGACGAACTACACCAAAAATTATGCATATGTCAAAAAGGGCCGATAAAGATGTCAAAGGAAGAACAGCTAAGCACAGCCATAAGACCTAACCTGCAACTCGGTCTAACCCAAATAATAAATAAACGTGCCAGTCTAATTTTAACAAGAAAATTAATAAGTGATAAACAAGAGTGATCACACCTGGAAGACTGAGGAAAGCAAGTGTGCATCGTATCTAGAGCACTTTACTTGGTAAGATTTTTATCCCATCGCCTTTACTTTCATTTACGATATATTCAGTGTGCCCTAATATAACATTTTGCATGTTGGGGTAGGCTTGGTCACCATTGCTGCTTTAGTAGCTGTGTGTGAATGTTTGACTAAGATGGTTACATATATCGGCATATGAATGATTATCATGCAGGATGAGCTTATTTTGTGGAAAGTTTTTGCTATGTTGTTGTTTCCAACGCTTAGAACATTTTCCATGCATCTAACGCCATGGAAACAGTAACAGAGCAATTGCACCATTATGCTGAGCACATAGATTTGCTACATTTGACTTTTTAACAATTTAATTGGTAAATTCATATTTTTACAAATTTTTAAATTTAATAACATATGCAAATGACATCTGTTTGAGACAAGGTTAGTCGTGTTGTGATCATATCGAAATTGCTTTACATTATAGTTTTATAATTTATTTATTTATTCTTATAAGTTACTAAAACATATTATTTATAAAAAATCAATTAATTATAAAATAATGGTATTTTAAAATATGCGTTTTAACTAGCTGACTCGGGTTTAACGTTGGTACGAAGCAGATAAACACATCCTGGACTGAACTTCCCGCTAAATATCAACGCACAATTGGAATTTTTTTCTAATGTCGCATGCATCTAAATTTCTTTTTAAAAGCATCTCCCGCCCAAGTTGTTTGTAATGTCAATTAAATTCTATGTGTTAAATACATTACACAACTGTGTAAGTGAACTTACTAAACACCACATTGAAAATAAAATATACACTCCAATGCTAACTTGTTTGTAGAAACAACTTTACACAATGTCCCAATAATATCATAGATAAATAAAACTTATTTGTAAAATAATATTTTCTTAATTTCCCACATAGTGAACTCGAATGTATGAGACTAGATATTTGATAATATCTATTTGATTTTATGCCATGTAAATGTGACATTCTAGTTAACATCGGAGAATACAACTAGACCAATTTGATATTTTGATGTGTAAATGAAATTAGGGTATACTCATAAATGAATCTGACATGCTCTAAGAGCATCTCCAATGGTTGGAGAATTTAGGTTACGAATCGTAATTGTGCCCCAAATCGAAGGCCAATAGATGTTCTTCCCCTGAATATTCAGGGGAAAATTTCGGGGCCAATCCTGAATTCGAAATTGGCCCCATGCTCGCATTTTTTCAACGTGCTACGTAGTGCACTGATTTTTTCAGAGCGCTCCGAAAAAATTGGCGTGCTACGTAGAGCGTTGGTAAAATCAGCGCGTTACAACTCCTCCCAATTTCCTTCTCCCAATTTACTTTAAAAACTAGGGTCATCCCCGTTTAAAGTAAACATACAAACTATAATTCAAACTAATACTAGGAATACTACTACGACATAAGATAATAACATCATTACTAGGAATACTAGGAGTCACACGATTAGGATCGTCCCCTATTTAAAATGAAAAGGAGTCGAACGATTAGGGTCATCCCCTACTTTAAATCGAAAGGAGTCAAACGATAAGGGTTGTCCCCTTTTGTAAATCAAAAAGGAGTCAAATTATTAGGGCCGTCCCTTATTCTAGATGGAGAAGGAGTCGAATGATTGGAGTCGTCCCCTATTCTAAATGGAAAAGGAGTCGAACTATTAAAGTCGTCCCCTACTATAAATCAAAAAGCCACTACAACAAAAACACCATATTACAACTTTAATTTTACAACAGTGGTAAAATCACCGTTGTAATAAATGTTTTTTACAACTTTTTTCCAGAAAAGTTGTAATAAACTTATTTTTAACAACTGTGTTGTTTTGACAATTGTAATAAAATCCTATCACAACTTTATTTTTTGACTGTTGTAATATATGACTACACTACAACAAAAATATCATATTAATAATTAATAAAAATTCGATAATTAATAAAAATATTTAACAACTTTTATTTTTTATTAAAATATAAATATTAAAATAAATTTTAATTGATAATTATATTTAAGGTATAGAAAGTTAAAAAAAAGCTTAACTAAATTAAAAAGAATATCAACTTTGGAATTTTATAAATTCAAAATATAAAAAATAAAATTTTAAATAAATTTGAAATTTTATAAAATATTTGTAATTTCAGAAAACTTCTTGGCTTCCATTTTTGCAAAATTTTAGCATTAAATTAGCTCTTTATTTCTTACAATAAATGAACTTCAAGGATAATGTGAATATTTAAATGAAATAACCGATATGATCCATAATAACAAAATTAATTTAATTGTCTAGACAAGTTTACCAATCACTACAAGAAATTAAAGTATAATTAAGAAAACAACAAAGATTTCTTATCTAATATAAAAATATTTAATGGTTAAAATAATAATTTCATTTGTTTTATTTATTGATATTGTTCTATTTCCACTTAGTCGACATTTTTTGCTCTCCGTTTCGAAATGGCATCGCAAGATACCAAAATCTGTCTTCCGCTCCACTGCTTTTGGTTCAAACCTGATCTTTGTTCCCCAAAATCGAAATTTTTGGCTCCAACCCTAATTTTTTTCCCCCGCACCGCCTTTTTTTCCCCCTATGTTAGAGATTCGCTTCTACTTTTCAATCAAATTTCCAGCTTTCTCGGGAAATCAACGCTAACCTCAAATCAAATCAACCCTAAGCTAAATCAAATCAACAGGAAAAAAACAGAAGGGAGCTAAATCGCACGACCTCTTGTGGTCGTTGTCAACGATTGACGCACCAAGGCGGCAAGGCGGAGGCAGGCAAAGCACGACCCAGGATGCACTCATAATTTTGGACGATTTTGCCTCGTTCCTTCAACCTTTTGGCTTTTCCCTGGCGACTGCTAGCTGCTACAGCGGAGGGGTTCAAGTAGAGTGATGTGGTGGTTCTTGAGGCTTGCGGGTTGTCCACCCTATGATATGCTTTCAAGTAAGGTTTACTATGTGATTTCTCTTGGTGATTGTCGTTTCCCTGTTGTGTTTCAGTTTGGGATCATGTTATGGTTTTTGTTCTTGTGAATATTGTGCTTTATTATATAGAGGTTTTCTGTTTTCTTCCCATTTTTTTGCTTGGTGATGCCTAAGAATAGCAACATGAAATCCTTTAAATGGCATACAAGGGAAACCCTTCTCCAATGTTTGATCCTGTCATTAATTGAAATTTTGGTAGTGCTTTCAAGAAGATTTCTGTTTAGTGGTGTCTTGGTTGAGTAGAGTTTATCTTTTATATGAACAGTTTGCTGCTAATTGATATAATAGCTTGGGTTTATGGTAGTGCTGCTGTTTTAAGGCTGTTTCAGGACAGAGTAGTTTGGTGTGTGATCTAACAGCAGATGTTATTTTGGTAGTGTTCAGTTGTATTTATTACCTCAAATCCAAACTATGTTATATTAATCTGGCAGTATCTTTCATGTAGGTGGCACAACCATCTGTCTATGCCGCCTAGTCTAAGTGTTTCATTGATAACTTGCATAATTTCTTCTGATTAATTGGATGTTTCGATTTCACTTTATTTTTAATTAAAAAGGTTAATCTTACACATTGAGTAAAAGGCATGGCTTTATATTCCTCCTAAGTAAGCATGCTTCCATGTTTAAATCTTATAGTTTCATGTTCATCCTGTTAGATATTTGCAATGGAAACTTATGTTAGTTCAGTTTCTAAGTTTACAGAGAAAGATTGTATATTCGACTACATACTATTAATTGTTGTAGGGCTTCTGGACATTGATTAAGGAAGTACACAGCAAAAAGCATAGTCTTTGCGGTAGTTTCATTTCCAACAAATAAAAGGTTGATTAAGTTTGATATTGCTGCTTCGGGTAAACTCTCATCTTCTAATAATCTTCCAAGTACACCATAGTTTTTCAACGTATCAGTGTTGTTTTTCCGCGTTGCTATCACATTCTTTATCTTCACAATAATTGCTTCTCTGGACTGTTAATGTCAGAAAAAAGGATTCTTTGTGTTTAAAACAATATTGATTGTTAGCAACCAAGATATATTTGAATATTCCAAATAATGGTCAAACTTCATGGCTGTATGAAACGTGAATCCAGGCAAGTTTATCGGAATAGAGAGGTAGCCATCAACGAAATTGGAGAATAAAGAGGCCTACTACGACTATCTACTCTACTATAGGCATGAATCCATCGATTAAAATCTAACTCGAATTGCTAAGAATGTCGAATATCTACTCTACTATGCTTAAACAATAGTTATTATGATCAACATTCTTTGTTTGTTCGGTTTATTTTTTAGAAAAGGTGAAATATGAAACTATATGGGAAGAGTCATATGGCACAGCCTAAGTAAATATCCAAACTAAGATAAATACGGTGTTGCTTTTCGGTTGTTTATGCATGCAGTATGTGAATCATGCATATAATTTGTTTGCCATTTCTGGAAAATTTTTTTTCCCTTTAAAATTGTTGTATATTGCTCTACAGTCATCTAAAATCACACTTGACCATTATTTCCAAATGATCATGCATCTGACATGTTGATTAAGTTTCAGATGTAGTGTACCATTATTTTTCTGTGTTAACGTCCAATTAAAGTCCTTTCTCATATCGTTGGCTCATTTATTATTTTTTCAGTTTTATAAGGTTGCAAGTTCATGGAAGCCTGAAAATATCATTCAAAAAGTGATTGAAGGTCGGTTAAAGAAATACTATGAAGATGTATTACTAGAACATAAGGACATTATGGATGATGGTGTAAAAATTCAGGTAACTTGTACATAAAAGTTGTAGTAGATTATGGATGATGGTGTACTCCCGTAGGATATGCAATTTTTTGTGGATAACTTGTGCTTGTACTAAGTTGCTTTGTAACGGTCAAGTATGTAATAATGTACGAAATGTTGTCTAAAACTTATTGTTTGTAATAATGAATATTTGAGTATTTTAATAAATTAGTTTGCAAATAACTGTAATATCAGATTTGCTTATGGAGTATTGCTATATTTGGTGTATTGTTCTTTTCAGTTGCAAAAGAAGTTTATTTTTTTTTAAAATCCAAATGTCAATCACAATGGTGCATAATAGTTGTAGTAGACTTTATTACAACGGTGCATAACTGTTGTAATAATCTTTATTACAACGGTGGAAAAGAGTTGTAAAATATACATATTACAACGGTGTTGCAACAGTGCAAAAAAGTTGTAAAAGACATTAGTCTATTACAACTTCTTAGTACACGATGGTTTGCCCACCGTTGTAAAATGTATATTACAACGGTGTTCCACCTTGTAATAGGGTCATTTTGCCTTTTCTGGGTCGAAATTTAGGCTCATTCCAGGTAGGTTGTTACATTTGGTATCAGAGCCTAGGAAACCCGATTATAAGAGAACTATATGTACGAGAGGCGTATTTGTCATTTGAAAAAGAGTTTTCAAACTATGTATATATATACATATATTATATTTACCCAATAAGCATATGCATCTATACTAGGAAAATTTATCGTTTTCTTCCCTTTTCAGCTTAAATACTATCTTAGGAGTATGCACTGAAGGATTCTACCTTTTCTTTTCAGATAGTAGAATGCTTGAGGAGTCGAACGATTAGGGTCGTCCCCTATTCTAAATGGAAAAAGAGTCGAACAATTGGGGTCGTCCCCTATTATAAATGGAAAAGGAGCCGAACTATTAGGTTCGTTCCTATTTTAAATCGAAAAGGAGTCGAACGATTAGGGTCATCCCCTACTTTAAATCGAAAAGGAATAAATTAATTAATCGACGTTGGAAAGGTTAATTTTTAAATAACATAAAAACGAGCTCGTAGCCTCGTGTGACAACCCGCCCCGCACCAACCGTCACATCCATAGGATATGCCCAGCCAATACGGGACGGATCGTTAGAAAGAAAGAAAGTGGAGAAGGAAAGGAAACAATGAACCTTCATAGAACCTGTAACACATCTCACAGCGCATGGGATAAAATATAATATCAACATACTTTAGCATAAACAGATGAGACAGTGCGTAAGCTGAAGAACTAAACAACATAGCAGCGGAAAATCCAAATACAGCTTATGTTCCAAACTACCATTATTACAACTTTTCAAAACTATCTCTAAAGCAAAATAAGATAGGTATACTACTAATGCCCAAAGTAGATACCAACAGCGACACAGGGAGAATAATAAGAGATAATACGTAGGAGCCTCCTGCTCGTCTCCAGCAGCTACCCGTGCACTACCAGTCAACCTGTCTTTAGTCTGCTCGTGTGAGCACCCAGAGTAATAAGAAGAGACGTAAAACTCTGGGTCAGACAAAAGTCTGGTATGAGCGATAAGCAACAAAGCATACATCTCTAAGATGAACAATAACAGGTATAATACTCTAAGAAATCATACCTGAACCTGGACCTGCAACCAAAGAGTTAGCACTACATACTGTACAATTCTCTAAGGTGCCACTAACATATGGTGTAAGAAATACGGGGGTGGGGGTGTGTATGTCATAGTGATAGCAACCAAAACAAGCATAGCAACCATCCTCACATCTCTCACTCAGTGCATAAAGCATACGATATCCACTACTCGATCACCCAATCCTTGGTTACGATCACTTTTCTCCATGGAGTCACCATGACACCATTGCACTGATCCATAGCCACTAATCTGTCCATAAGTGGTAAACTAAAGTTATGGATATTGATAACCCCTTCGCACACGTCCCGCAGCAAAGTCCAAATCGTGAAGTGAGCTCATTGGTTCCCATCTGGATCCTGAGCTCTAACTTCTATTTGGACTACCTTCGCATCTCGGGTTATTCGTCATCATCCTCCGGATCGGTCTTCATTCAGTTCATAGCCTCCTGGTTGGGTTCGCAGTCACCAGCTCGTGGTCAAGCTCCAGGTCGTGATGATGCTCCAGTTCGGATCGCGCTGCCTTCACCAGTTCGGTTCGCAGTCATCGAATCGTGCTCCTCAGTACGGGTCGGGTCACGCCCGCTGCATCGGGTCGGATCGAGTCGTGCTCCTCCCTTCGGATCGTGGCGTCCCGTCCAGATCGTGACCCTGCTTCGGATCGTGGTTCGTGGCCTTCTGGCTGCATCGTGGTGGAGGGCTCGTCTCGCAGCATCGGATCGTGGTACATCAGCTCGTGGCGCCCCTGTCGGGTCGTGACTTCCCATCAGTTTGTGAGGAGGGTCGGTTCGTGAAGGACGAGGCGGATCGCATGGGGTGGGGGCGAACCGATCCGGGTAAATTCCTGCACTTCGTTCCAGCGACAGTCTTTCGCCATTCGACGGCGTTTTTGACCAAACTAACACTTCTAAACAATCACAAAACATCTCATACAGTCATAGCAACATACAGTACCGACCACAAACACCAAAACATCAACCATAACATGTAAAATGGATCAAACATAGCCAAAAACCCATGTTTTTGCCTTAAGCATGTTTAAGAAAATCTAATGATACACTTAGCAAAACTTAACCAAATTAGCCAAATTTTCTAATAGAGGCCTAAAATAATATTTATGAATTTATACATATTTTTCCAGATTTTTAACATGCATAGTTTCGCTAATTATCACTAATCACCCCTTAATCCCCTAAATTCCGGGATTAACAAAATTAGTCGAAATTAACCCAAATTCATATCAGAGGCATAAAGTGGTGTTTTAGAATTTTAGGAATTTTTCTAGATTTTTCTGAGCCATAATTTCGCTAATCTTCGCTAATTACCATAATTAGCCTTAATTAGTGAAAAACAATGCAAATCACTCACCTTAGCCACAAATAAACTATAGATCTGAAACTTTTGGACAATAAAATTAGGATCCCAATGTACTCCAGCAGCTCTACACTTGATTTGGTGAAGATTTGACTTGATTTGATATTGCTAATCTCTTTCTTCAAGTTGCTAATGATTTGGAGGTGTTTTGGAGAGTTTTAGAGGTTGGAGGCCATTGTTGGAGCTTCCCTAAGGTAGGCGGCGGCTGGAAATAATGAGGAAAGGTGTTCTCTAAACCCTAGCAGCCCTTTTAAGCTCCTAATCCCGAAATCCCCCATTGGGCCTAGTTGCTAATCACCCGGTTTGTCCCAATTAAGCTGTTTTTCCACTTCTGAACCTTAATTCAGCCCTACAGCCCAAACGGTAAGTCCGTTTGACTAATGTGACCACTCTTCGGAATTGTAAACCATCATTCGAATCCAATGGAAGTGGTTTTAGGTCAAAATTCATTTCCAGTCAAAAGTTATGGACGAAACAAGATCAGCTAGGGGCAAATCGGTCATTTAAAAATCGGCAAAAATCGTGAACATGGGAAATGACCCTAATAGCCGTCCCCCAAAGTTACATGACCATACGACTTCATACGAAAATGAAATAAATATTCTACGATCCTAGATGCGTAGAATGCGGGTTGTTACACTCTCCCCCCCTTAAGAAATTCGCCCCCGAAATTCCTTAACTAGGAAACAAACAATGGATCCCGCATGCCTATCAATCATTTTCAAACAATCAAACATACACGATAGCACAACAAGCCTATCCTAGCATGCGGTTTGCTAATAAGGGAAGAACCAATGCCGCTAAAAATTTATCAGGCGAAGAGCTTTGGATACGACTTTCTTATGTTATCCTCTACTTCCCAAGTACAGTCGTTCCCTCGCCATCGATTCCCATCCCTACCCTAGAGGTGATTTCCAATAGGTTAGGATCGTCCCTCTGAATGGAACTGATCCACTCAATCCAGATCGATTTAATCGTCAAGCTTACTAGCGTTTTTGAATCCAATTCACACTTAGGTCTGAAGTTATATCCCATGATATACTCTAGTTTCTTTCATTCCAGAAACATAGCCTCTAAACTGGCATGTCTCCTACCCAATGCATCATCTACCGCACCTAGTCCGGTACTACAGCATCCATCCATACTGTCATCTTCTTAGGTAATCCAACCCTATACGTTAAATTACCAACTACATTCCAAATGTCCTTTCGAGTCTAACCCGAATCTTGCCTACATCCATACTACACGTCCAACGTATATTCACCTCCTAGAGGCAAACTAGATCCATCTAATGACCCTAGGCATTAGTCCTATATCCGTACTGTACGTCTAACGTACATTCACCTTCCAAAGGTGAACTAGACTCATCCAATGAATCTAGGTACCCTACCCATATTCGTACTGCACGTCCAACGTACATTCACCTTCCAAAGGTGAACTAGACTCATCCAATGAATCTAGGTACTCTACCTACGAGTCCAAGTCTAACTTGAAGCTCCTACATCCGTTGAATCTCCAAAATCAACAGACACTCCACAATGCCCAAACATACTTCAAGTCTAACGTAAAGTATCTTACCCCGTCATATCACCATGATTAACAAACTTATCCTATTCCATTCAACAGAATCCTACAAGTGATAGTCTACTCAAGAGAAGAAAGATAGGAACAAACATAGCAATCATAGCATCCATCAAACAAATCCTACCCCTCATCTGCTAAAGCCATGAATACGTCTATACCTGTATGTCTGGTCTAACCAACATCAGTAACTAATGGAAGCCCCGCCTCCAAACAACCCACCGTACGTCCAACATACATTTATCCTCCAAGGATAACTAAAACTAATGGAAGCCCCGCCTCCAAACGGACTACCGTACGTCCAACGTACGTTTATCCTCCAAGGATAACTAGATCACGTCCAACGGATCCAAGGTAATGGGCGTCCCCATATACCCCTGCTTTTAGTCCTCCTAAAATACTTGAGTCCAACCCAAGTCTACCCATTTTCTTGCTGCCCTCTCGAGTCCAACTCGAGCCGAATCCAATTCCTTGCAGCCTTCTCGAGTCCAACTCGAGTCAATCTATTACCCATAACTCAGACCCAGTCTTGAGTATCCATTACCTACAAACTCTAATCCAACGTGAGTCGTCTCCCTATTCGTTGCATCTCTAAGATCAATCGAACATCTATTTTCTTTTACGGGTTCAAGTCCAACTTGAATCGTCCTAGCCTTCGTTGCATCTTCCATGACCAACGAACACATCCTATTCTTTCAAAAAGAACATCAACATAGAGTCCTAAACAATCCATTACTTTGCATCTTTCTCGAGTCCCACTCGAGTCATCTCATAACCTTATTGAGTCTAACTCGGGAAATCTATACCATCGAACATTCCTATCATGTTACGAGCTGTTCATCACTCCTCGAGTGCACCAAGATATCATCCAATGAGAATCACAACAACCACTTATCTCTCACGCGAACCATCCTAGTCGACCTCGACATTCCCCAAGCACAAGCCCCAAAGGCCTAAACCAATATCAGAAAAGCACTCAAGGAACATCTCCTCCGAGTTCAGACAATCTACGTGAGATGATATGAGCAAAACATCCAAACACTCAAGCATCCATAACTGACTTTGGCTATCCTTGCCAATCTTGCTTGAAACTGTCGTCGATCGCATGACCAAGTCCTGACCAAACTACTGTACATCCAATGTACATTTGCTTCTCTAACTCCCGTTATCATCTTCATCATAAGGTAGGCGATCCAATACCACCTTTCGTCCATCATCCACTCTAACGGTCGTCAAAGGCTCTTCACAATCTACTACTACTCTATACTTTTGGAGTCGATCGACTCCCAAAAATCAAGCCGAACCTAGTAAGGCTCGAAATAAAGCAATCACAACAAACATACATCCATGACTCGATAAGACCAAATTACGACAAATCCTACAAAGGCTAGTCAAACCACCCATCGGGTTTGTCACTACTAGAGGTCTATCGACTATCGGGTTCCAATTCCAACTTATCCACCAGGTTACTAGACATAAAAGAATGGAAAAATCCCGACATCAAACAAAACTAGAATAGGAACATCATAAATAGAAAGCATACCTCGAATAACGACACCTTTTTCCTTCTGCGCCGCAGTTGGGGCATTCGACGAAGAAGGAACGGCGTTGATAGCATATGCTTTCACGATCTGCTTCTCCCTAGGAGGTTGTGGACATTCATTCTTGTGATGTCCCGCTTGCCCACAATTGAAGCACTTCCTTTCCCCAGGCTTTTCTCGACAATCTCTAGCATAGTGGCCCTTCTTGCCACAGCTAAAACACTCAGAATCTTCCCTGCTTTTCTTCTTTGGACCATCCTTAGCTTGGGCCTGATTCTGCTTCCTTTTGCTCTGGGGATTCTCCTTACCTCCACCGCTTGCTTGCGGCTTTGGTTCCTCTGCTGATGTAATAGCAACCTCAATCTTTGGCTTAGGGTAAAGACTCTCTGACCTTAATGCTTTTCCCACAATCGAGTCAAACGTCTCATCGATGTGGTTTATAAGCCTTTCCCCCAAGTATCCATCCAAGCCAGTTATGAACTTCTCATTCTTCTTCTCGGCAGTATCAATCAAAGATAATCCATATTTTGACAAAGTGTCGAACTCAGCAACGTACTCCGAGATAGCCCTGCCATTCTGCTTCAACTCCAGAAACTTCCTAAACAACTCTGATTTCGGAGCAGCTGGGATAAACTTATCGCTAAAGCGAGCCTTGAACTGATCCCAAGTAATCTGATCCTCGGGAGTAGCTGCTTTAATGGCATCCCACCAATTCATTGTCCGTCCTTGCAGCTGACGGGATGCTAGCCTTCTCTTCATCGCATCCTCGATACCCAAGTCTTCAAAGATGCGCTCGCAGCTATCCAACCAATTCTGAACATCCGTAGCCGATTTCGTTCCGTGGAACGGCTTTCCACCAAGGTTAGTATAATCCTTGCTCAACATGGCGAAATCGGCCCTAGGCGCCTGCACCGCTGCACCACCACCATTAGCAGCATTAGGGACTGCTCCCTGAGCATCCCTAATCATATCTCGCATGAAGTTGGTGAACATCGTCCTCAAGTCTGGGTCATTCCTATTGTTACCCCTTGGACCATTGTTCCTCAGGTTTCGGCTCATCGTTCAATCTGTAAAGAGAACGAATCAGCCATCTCCATAGTGGTACTAGTGCAGTGCGACTTCATCCTTACTAATACTACTAGTATATATATAACTAGCTTTTGAAAACCAAAATATAACAAATACGCGCTCTCATATACGTATACTATCTCTCCCTGGTGTCTTTCCCTAGGTTAACTTCGCAACCTAGAGCTCTGATACCAAGTGTGACAACCCGCCCCGCACCAACCGTCACATCCATAGGATATGCCCAGCCAATACGGGACGGATCGTTAGAAAGAAAGAAAGTGGAGAAGGAAAGGAAACAATGAACCTTCATAGAACCTGTAACACATCTCACAGCGCATGGGATAAAATATAATATCAACATACTTTAGCATAAACAGATGAGACAGTGCGTAAGCTGAAGAACTAAACAACATAGCAGCGGAAAATCCAAATACAGCTTATGTTCGAAACTACCATTATTACAACTTTTCAAAACTGTCTCTAAAGCAAAATAAGTAGGTATACTACTAATGCCCAAAGTAGATACCAACAGCGACACAGGGAGAATAATAAGAGATAATACGTAGGAGCCTCCTGCTCGTCTCCAGCAGCTACCCGTGCACTACCAGTCAACCTGTCTCTAGTCTGCTCGTGTGAGCACCCAGAGTAATAAGAAGAGACGTAAAACTCTGGGTCAGACAAAAGTCTGGTATGAGCGATAAGCAACAAAGCATACATCTCTAAGATGAACAATAACAGGTATAATACTCTAAGAAATCATACCTGAACCTGGACCTGCAACCAAAGAGTTAGCACTACATACTGTACAATTCTCTAAGGTGCCACTAACATATGGTGTAAGAAATACGGGGGTGGAGGTGTGTATGTCATAGTGATAGCAACCAAAACAAGCACAGCAACCATCCTCACATCTCTCACTCAGTGCATAAAGCATACGATATCCACTACTCGATCACCCAATCCTTGGTTACGATCACTTTGCTCCATGGAGTCACCATGACACCATTGCACTGATCCATAGCCACTAATCTGTCCATAAGTGGTAAACTAAAGTTATGGATATTGATAACCTCTTCGCACACGTCCCGCAGCAAAGTCCAAATCGTGAAGTGAACTCATTGGTTCCCATCTGGATCCTGAGCTCTAACTTCTATTTGGACTACCTTTGCATCTCGGGTTATTGGTCATCATCCTCCGAATCGGTCTTCATTCAGTTCATAGCCTCCTGGTTGGGTTCGCAGTCACCAGCTCGTGGTCAAGCTCCAGGTCGTGATGATGCTCCAGTTCGGATCGCGCTGCCTTCACCAGTTCGGTTCGCAGTCATCGAATCGTGCTCCTCAGTACGGGTCGGGTCACGCCCGCTGCATCGGGTCAGATCGAGTCGTGCTCCTCCCTTCGGATCGTGGCGTCCCGTCCAGATCGTGACCCTGCTTCGGATCGTGGTTCGTGGCCTTCTGGCTGCATCGTGGTGGAGGGCTCGTCTCGCAGCATCGGATCGTGGTACATCAGCTCGTGGCGCCCCTGTCGGGTCGTGACTTCCCATCAGTTTGTGAGGCGGGTCGGTTCGTGAAGGACGAGGCGGATCGCATGGGGTGGGGGCGAACCGATCCGGGTAAATTCCTGTACTTCGTTCCAGCGACAGTCTTTCGCCATTCGACAGCGTTTTTGACCAAACTAACACTTCTAAACAATCACAAAACATCTTATACAGTTATAGCAACATATAGTACCGACCACAAACACCAAAACATCAACCATAGCATGTAAAATGGATCAAACATAGCCAAAAACCCATGTTTTTGCCTTAAGCATGTTTAAGAAAATCTAATGATACACTTAGCAAAACTTAACCAAATTAGCCAAATTTTCTAACAGATGCCTAAAATAATATTTATGAATTTATACATATTTTTCCAGATTTTTAACATGCATAGTTTCGCTAATTATCACTAATCACTCCTTAATCCCCTAAATTCCGGGATTAACAAAATTAGTCGAAATTAACCCAAATTCATATCAGAGGCATAAAGTGGTGTTTTAGAATTTTAGGAATTTTTCTAGATTTTTCTGAGCCATAATTTCGCTAATCTTCGCTAATTACCATAATTAGCCTTAATTAGTGAAAAACAATGCAAATCACTCACCTTAGCCACAAATAAACTATAGATCTGAAACTTTTGGACAATAAAATTAGGATCCCAATGTACTCCAGCAGCTCTACACTTGATTTGGTGAAGATTTGACTTGATTTGATATTGCTAATCTCTTTCTTCAAGTTGCTAATGATTTGGAGGTGTTTTGGAGAGTTTTAGAGGTTGGAGGCCATTGTTGGAGCTTCCCTAAGGTAGGTGGCGGCTGGAAATAATGAGGAAAGGTGTTCTCTAAACCCTAGCAGCCCTTTTAAGCTCCTAATCCCGAAATCCCCCATTGGGCCTAGTTGCTAATCACCCGGTTTGGCCCAATTAAGCTGTTTTTCCACTTCTGAACCTTAATTCAGCCCTACAGCCCAAACGGTAAGTCCGTTTGACTAATGTGACCACTCTACGGAATTGTAAACCATCATTCGAATCCAATGGAAGTGGTTTCAGGTCAAAATTCTTTTCCAGTCAAAAGTTATGGACGAAACAAGATCAGCTAGGGGCAAATCGGTCATTTAAAAATCGGCAAAAATCGTGAACATGGGAAATGACCCTAATAGCCGTCCCCCAAAGTTACATGACCATACGACTTCATACGAAAATGAAATAAATATTCTACGATCCTAGATGCGTAGAATGCGGGTTGTTACACCTCGCGGTAGTTCGTAGTAATACGTTTTGAACTTCAAGCGAATATATAACGTCCAAAATGCATCGATATTCTTTAAAAAAAACATCATACTCTAATTCATTATTGAATGCCAATGTAAAAGAAATCTCGGATTTTCATATTGTGGATTTCGAGTTATAGAAAACCAAAATCTCAAAAGGTTGCTATAAAATCGTTTATGAGATTTGTCGATATATTTTTTTAATCAAAAGGAAAAAGTGAACGAAATAAATTAATTAATCGACATTTTAAAGGTTAATTTATAAATTATATAAAAACGAGCTTGTAACATCGCGATAGTTCGTAGTTATACGTTTTGAACTTCAATCGAATATATAGGGTCCAAAATACATTGGAATTCTTTAAAAATAAAACCATCCTGTTCTAATTCATTATTGAATGCCAATGAAAAAGAAATCTCGGATTTTCATATTGTAGATTTCGGGTTATGACAAACCAAAAATCTCAAAAGGTCACTATAAAATCATTTATGAAATTTATCGATATATTTTTTAATCGAAAGGAAAAAGCGAACGAAATTAATTAATTAATCGATGTTTCAAAGGTTAGTTTATAAATTATATAAAAACGAGCTCATAACGTCACAGTAGTTCATAGTTATACGTTTTGAACTTCAACTGGCTATAAGGGGTCCAAAATACATCGGAATTCTTCGAAACTAAAACCATCATGATCTAATTGATTATGGGATGCCAATGAAAAAGAAATATCGGATTTTCGTATTGTAGATTTCGAGTTACGGCAAACCAAAAATCTCAAAAGGTCGCTATAAAATCGTTTATGAAATTTATCATTTTTTTATAATCGACGTTTCAAAGGTTAATCAATCAAATATACAGGGTTCGTAATACATAACATCATAAAATATAGTTGTAAACATGAATAAACATAATAGGTAAATAATATAATTTAGTACAACATGCATCAACATGACATATGAACATGAGCAAACATGAAAAAATAACATAAAGTCGAGTACATCAAGCCATATACATATATACATCAAGATAACCAAAAAACCATATCACCATCGTGATCCTCATGAGAGTCATCTATATCCACGACATCACCATCATCATCGTGCTCAGACTTCTCACCGTCCTCCTCCATGTCATCATCGCTTTTATACGGAATAAGGTCGCCCTCGTCACCAACCCCCCCAGTCCTCCAGCAGTACCGGATACTCCAACGGAACCTGATGCTCTTGTATCATCACCACCACCTACTACCGCTAGTTAGGCATGTAAGTCGTCAATCTGGGCCTACAAACCTTGCATTGCCGCCTGGTGCTCCTGATATAACGATTGAGAATGTAGCAAGGCATCTCCTGAATACTGACTATATGTCGTCTATGCTGGTCTTGCCTGGGTGCAAACTGTAAATAAAAAACATATAAACTCAGTTTGTATACCTTAAAATATATAAGCTAATAAATTTACAAGTACGAATATTACCTCATATGCACGATACAGTCTAGCTGTAGGGATACCAACAACCATGTGACCAGGTGGGTAGACAATAGGCAGTGATAACAATGTACCGCTAAGATCATATGCCTGAAATGTGTCGGCGAGGGCAAAATCCATAGGTTGATCGGTGTACCGTGAAGGAGTCGGGTCAAGTAATCGGTGGAGGATGAACCTACCCGTAGCCACTCGGGGACCAATGAGATCAGAGTTCACCCCCCGATTATAAATTGGCAACATGTACCGCCGAGGAGCTACTCGATGTCAATAAGTGTTGAAGAATGGAGTTTTGATGACAACAACCTTATTTCAATATTAATTGATTATAAAATATATGCTAACATCTCTATCTAGAATATATATATATATATATATATATATATATACATATATGCAAGATTTGTATACAAGAACTAATACTGAAGAATGTACAGTTCTAGAGTTTTAAAGATTCAAGAGATCCAGAATTTAGAAAAGATTCAATACTCATGAGTAATCAAGATTTCAAGAGTTCAAGATAAATGTAGTAAAAGAGTCTAGTATATGTAAGACTCTGAATAACACTCCAGGTTCAAATTCAAATTATGTTTTTCCAATTATGATTTTCAAATTTCAAATTCTATTTCAAAATTATACTTAGGTTTTTCTATTTTACTTTTGATTTTAAACTTAACTTTTAAAGATTATAAATTTATATAATTATATACTTTATATAATTTATATTTATATAGTTTTAAACTTTATAATTCTGTAAGTATGTTTATATAATTTATATTTATGATTTCATATGATTTCCTACTTTATAATACTTATTTACACCACTATGTTTTAATTCAAGAATTTCCAGAATTATATATATTTAAACACTTGGAAAATATTCAAATTTCAATTTTTGAGTAGCATATGTCGACATACATATGTTGATATGTCGACATATAACTATCACATTTTTAATTTTGAAAGGAAGTGCCTTTTCACTATTTGTAACATTCCAAAAGCATTACAACCTTTCAAATCTTATTCTTCTCCATCTTCTTCTCCTTTCGTTACACCATTATTATATCATATTTTTATGATTTCTACACTTATACTCTGCCGACTTCAAGTCTAATTATATAAAACTTCTCTTTTCACTCTCTACTCATTACTCTCTGAATCAAAGTACTATTGAAGAGTTATAGGGCTATTGTAATCATTTGGGATAGTTTTGGAAATGGTGTGTTCCTTGTAGCCGTAAAATCAAGGAAGGAAACAGTGGTAATCTTGTAGCCGGGGAAATCAAGGGTAATATACTTGATTAAGGGTGTTTGGAAACAGTGGTAACCTTGTGGCCGTGAAATCAAGGGTGTTGTACTTGGATATTGATCTAGTAATAAAATTATGCGCAATCCAGCGTTGCGTGAGACTAGACATAGGAGTAATCCGAACCAGTATAAAATTCATGTGTTCTTTCCTTTTCTGCATTTTATTTTTGTTTATTTCTGCATTTGTGTTTGAATCCGTGTCTATGATTATCTCTGTGGTGTGTGATTCATATAGTAGATGATATAATTTTTAGATTTTCATAAATTCCTTAAAACACTATTCACCCCCTCTAGTGTTAGTTTTTCCTTAACGATCCATTCCACATTCCCTAACAATTGGTATCAGAGCAAGGTCTTTCAGAAAGTTCATAATCTGATTTTTGAAAATATTTAAATGGAAAATTCTGAAATAATTGTTAACACTAGTGTCAATTCATGCATTGTACGAATGTTGAAATAGTCTGCATATAATTGTGTTGAAAAGTCAAGTGATTTACTGAAATGTTGTCCAATACAGGAAAAGATGTGTTATATGACTTTTGAAAATTCAAAAGATGGATGAAGTGGCTATTGGAAATTCAAATTTCGAAATTGTGGCTGTTAAAAATTCAAATTCTGAAATGGTGTGTTACATGGCTATTGAGAATTCAAATTCTGGCAAACAAATGGTGGAAATCAAAAAGGAAAAATGGATACTGGATAGTGGTTATTCGAGACATATGACGGGAAATCCAAAAATACTAAATAAACTAGTCTGTGAAGATGGTGGAATGGTGAACTTCGGAGATAACTCTAAAGGATACATTATTGGAATCGACAATGTCGATAATTCTGAAACTCCTACTATTTCTAATGTTTTATTATTTAGGAATCTAAAACATAACGTACTACGTATAAGTCAACTTTGCGATAAGGGCTATAAAATAAACTTTGAAAAGGATAAATGCTTTATAGAAGATAGGAATTCAAAAGTAATATTTGAAGGAGAAAGAAAGAAAAATATTTATATATTGAGTATGAAAATTTCCAATGATAATTTATGTTTTTTTGGCCAGTACAAGTGAACCTTGGATCTGGCATAAAAGATTTGGTCATATAAATTTCAAACACATCTCTATGATTTCTAAATTAGATTCAATTAGGGGATTACCCAAAATGAAGTTTAAAGTTAATAATTTATGCGACGCTTGTCAGTTTGGAAAATTAAAAAGAAGTTCATTTAGATCAAAAGAAGAAATTACAACCTCGAAACCGTTAGAGTTAATTCATATGGATTTATTTGGTCCATCTCAAACCCAATCGATAAGTCATAATAGATACGTTTACGTAATAGTCGATGATTTTTCTAGATTTACATGGACATTGTTTCTTAAAAATGAAAGTGATGCTTTTGATCAATTTAATTTTTTTGCTAAAATAACTAAAAACTTATTATCACTAAAAATCAAAGCAATACGTAGTGACCATGGAGGAGAATTCGAAAATGAAAATTTTGAAAAATTTTGTAATAAAAAGGGAATAACCCATAATTTTTCTGTCCCTAGAACCCCTCAACAAAACGGAGTAGTCGAACGTAAAAATAGGACGATACATGAGTATGCGAGAACTATGTTATCTGATAGTAATTTACCAAGAAAATTTTGGGCTGAGGCAGTTGCAACAGCTTGTTATGTTTTAAATAGAATCTCAATTAGACCCTTAACTCATAAAATACCATATGAAATTTTATATAATAAGAAACCAAAGGTATCATATTTTAAAATATTTGGAAGTAAATGTTTTATACTTAACACTAAAGAAAATTTAGATAAATTTGACTTGAAATCCGATAAAGGAATATTATTGGATATTCAGAGAGAAGTATGGCATATAGAGTTTTTAATTCAAGAACCAATACTACAGAAGAAACCTTAAACGTATCCTTTGACAAAAATTATAAAAGTATAACGCAACATACGTAGATGAATGTGAAAATGAAATTAATGTAACAAATCATGAAGATAGTCAACCAAATAAACGAATTAGATTACTAAGAGACAACCCTGTAGAAAATATCTTAGGAGATATTGAATCCGTTGTTAAAACTCATACTGTTAAAACTCATAATCAATTAAATAATATGAGTAATTCTGCGTTTATTTCAACTGTTGAACCTAAGAATCCAAAGGAAGCATATTCCAATGATTCATGGATCCTTGCCATGCAAGAAGAACTGAATTAGTTTACTAGGAATGATGTATGGGAACTTGTTCCTACACCAGAGGATAAGATTATAATAGGGACTAAATGAGTTTATAAAAATAAAATGAATGAACACGGTGAGGTCGTAAGAAATAAGGCACGACTAGTAGTGCAAGGTTATACCCAAGAAGAAGGAATATATTACGATGGAACTTTTGCCCCGTAGTAAGAATGGAAGCAATTAGGATATTATTAGCCTTTGCAAACCATAATAATTTCAAATTATATCAAATGGATGTTAAAAGTGCATTTCTAAACGGATTTGTTAAAGAATACGTATATGTAGAGCAACCGCCTCTTTTTGAAGACGAAAAGTTGACAAATCAAGTACGTAAATTAAAGAAAGCACTAAATGGATAAAACAGGCTCCTAGGGTTTGGTATGATAGATAAAGAACTACTTATTACCATCCAACTTTGAAATAGGAAAACTAGACAACACTTTGTTTATTAAAAAGAATAATAAGGATATACAATTGGTACAAATATATGTTGACGATATAATTTTTGGATCGACAAACGATAAGATGAATAAAGAATTTTCAGATATTATGACCCATAATTTGAGATGAGTCATATGGGAGAACTAACATTCTTCTTAGGCTAACAAATTCATCAATTAAAGAATGAAATATTTTTTAATCAAGAAAAATACGCAAGAGATTTAATTAATAAATACAACTTAATAACAACAAATGGGAGACCAACATCAAAGGTGATAATATAGCTTTAAGTAAAGACGATATGTCAAAAGACGTTGATAAAAAATTATATAGAGGAATGATGGGATCACTATTATATATAACTGCTAGTAAACCTAATATAATTCATAGTGTATGTCTCTGTGCAAGTTATCAATCGCAACTAAGGAAACACATTTAAAAGCCGTAAAATGTATTCTAAGGTATGTAAAGCATGCATCAGACTTTGGATTATTTTATCCAAAGGATGATTCTTTCGAATTAGTTTCTTATTGTGACGCTGATTGTGCGGGATGTAAATCCGATCGTAAAAGCACTAGTGGAACATGTCATTTCTTAAGGGATTCACTAGTCTTGTGGTCCAGTAAAAAGTAAAATACCGTATCTTTGTCAACAACTAAAGCAGAATATATCTCTGCTGCTTTGGCTTGTTCTCAAGTAATATGTATGCAAAAAACTCTAAATGATTTTGGATTAAAATAAATCACCAATATACTACGATAATACGAGTGCTATAAATATATCTAAAAATCCAACTCATCATTCAAGAACTAAACATATCGATATATGACATCATTTTCTAAGAGATAACATAAGTAAAGAGAAATTTCACTCGACTTTATGGAAACAGATAAATAAATAGCAGATATATTAACAAAACCATTAAACGAAGCAACATCTTTTAAATTTAGAAGAGAATTAGGTATTTGTTCATTAAGTGAATTAGAATAACCAAATATACTAATATATATATAAGAATAACATTAAAATCAGAAAAATAAAGTTAAAAAAAAAAATCATAAGTATGTCAACATACATACTTGCCTATGTCGACATATAACTGCCAGATTTCAAAACTTGATTCCCACCAAAAGTTAGCTACAATAACCATTTAAACTCTTCACTTGAATTTTCTACTTCATTCTCTTATTTAACTTTTGCAAAAACTCTAAATCAAAATAAATAATGGCCTCCACCAATTTTAACACCCAAATTAATCTCGAATCATCCGCTGGACCATTCGAAGGTCCTTTCTAATGTTTTACCCTATCACATGTCATCAAACTAGAAGAGAAAATGGAATATACTCTTCAAATGCTTGCTGAAATTCAAGTGCTCCAAATTCGGATGAGTCAAAAACAAAATAGGCAAGGAAAGATGTTAAGGAGCCTTTATAAATTCAAATGGATAATCAAGCAAACCCAATCATCATCGAGGATGATAATCAAGCAATGGAAGAAGAAAAGGAACAAGAAGAGGAGGAGGAAGAAATGATGGAAGAAGAGGAACAAGAGAAGATACAACAAGAAGTCACGGATGGAGATAATCAAGTCGTATGCGTGGGTGAAGTCTTGTTCGATCAAGATGGAAATGTGATTGAACGAAATTAGGATTTTTGTCTCCATTATCCAAATTGTCCAACCCATAAGTCTCCTATCATAAAAAATAATTAGAATTTAGGTTTTCTTTTCATTTATTTTCATTCCTTTGCGTTTATTAGATGTTCTACGTGTTTGTGTAATTTGGTTTTGTTTATATCATGTGTATTGAAAAAATGTTTAATATAATGCTTAATTTATCTCTCTTAAAGTATTCCATTAGTTTATTATATAGGCACGAATTAAGGGGGAGTCATATACATCACAAGTTATACAAATAAATATCTCTATATAGAAGTCATAGCGGGGATAAAGCGAGGAAATAGCAGGATATAGCAGATGACTCTAAAATAACACATGTAACTCGTTCATAATGTTTTTACAAATGTAAAACGATAATTAAATGAAAAACTAACACTTTGTTTAACTACAATTAGTACAATCCTAATTTTAAATGAAATCATGTGCAAATATCAATAAATAAACGTAAATTGCTATTTAACTTAATTAAATATGATAGAATATAGAGTATTTTTGTTTCTAAAAACATATATTAAAAAATTCAATTAAAAAAACCTAACTTCATAATTTTTATAATGCATAGATGTTGTTTTTTAGTTCGTTTCTTTCATCAAAGATATAACGGAAATAGCGTGATATAGCAGAAATAACATGATATACCGGGAGTAGCGGAATATATCGGGCTTAAAGCGGAGAGGCTATATCAGAGGCTATTTGAGAAAAACGTAGCGGTGGTAATCCGCTACAGGATATAGCGAGGTAATAGCGGCGAATTAACTGCACAGCGACATACATATCTTGATATGTCGACAAATAACTGTCATGTTTTTAATTTTGAAAGGAAGTGTCTTTTCCCTTTTTGTAACGTTTCAGAAGCATTGCAACCTTTCAAATCTTATAAATAGGGGTTGATTTCGAATTTTTTATCAATCTTCTTCTCCATCTTCGTCTCCTTTCGCTACACCATTATTATATCATTTTTTATAATTTCTACACTTATACTCTGCCGATTTCAAGTCTAATTATATAAAACTTCTTCTCTTCTTACTCTCTGAATCGAAGTGCTATTGAAGAGTTAAAGGGTTGTTGTAATCATTTGGGGGTAGTTTTGGAAATGGTGTATTCCTTTTAGCCGTGAAATCAAGGAAGGAAACGGTGGTAACCTTATAGCTGGGGAAATCAAGGGGAATATACTTGATCAAGGGTGTTTGGAAACGGTGGTAACCTTGTGGTCGTGAAATTAAGGGTGTTGTACTTGGATATTGATATAGTAATAAAACTCTATGTAATCCAGCGATGCATAGGACTGGACGTAGGAGTAATCCGAACCAGTATAAAATCCGGTGTGTTCTTTACTTTTCTACATTTTATTTTTGTTTAAATCAGTGTCTATGATTATCTCTATGGTGTGTGATTTATATAGCAGATAGTATAAGTTTTAGATTTTCTTAAATTCCTTAAGAACACTATTCACCCCCTCTAGTGTTAGTTTTGCCTTAACGATCCATTCCGCATTCCCTAATAATAGGTATTAAAATATGCTTCCGGTAATAAAAAAAATCATACATATCAACCCATCCTGCCTGTCTTAGACCCTATATGTACTGTCTCCTTATGGGACGACGCTGCCCGAACATATCATCAGGAGGAAGTGGATCTTCGAGTACCAAAATTCAGACATCTGCCGAACCTCTCTAAAAGCGTAAGAGTCAAGAGCGGTGTATAGAAATCCAAATACAACTGGGCCCCAATCAATCATATGTTGATGCTCTAAATCGTCTAGTGTTGCTATGTAGTCCAATCGAATTGTACTCTTTTGGTTCGAAAAGAATGTCGAACCAAAGATATATAAAAGGGAAGCCCGAAATACATTGTCCTGCATATTCACTGGATCGATATGCACTAGAACGTACTCAAGTAGATATGAGATCGAAATGACACCATTGGATATATGATCGACGGAAAAATCAGGTAAATACTGTAAGTAAGACTCAAGTGACTCATAGGAGGAGTCAAATGGTGTTGGGAAACAATGGCTGAGTCACGGACCAGGTCGCTCTCTTGAAGACGATTCGACGATCTGGTCGGTGGTGCAAAACCAGTTCGTACTTCCGTCGCCGCCTCTAGGATAAAACAGCCTCTCTAAGAACAATAACTGATTTGCTTTGCACAAACAAATCAGTGCAGATTTGCACTTTCAAATATAACTGCTCGAAAAATCTGTTAATAATGTTTGTAATGGCGGAGGAAGAGAAAGCAGCATTTTTTTTTCTGTACTGATCTCGTCTACAACTGAAGATAATATATAGACGGGATTAGGTCTGAACGAAAATACTGGTCAGTGGAGGAAAATAGGATCTGCAAAATACTTGGTCAAAAGTTTACCGCTTCATATTAAAGTCGGTTCAAAATATTATCTATATTTAAAACTGGTTCGAAAAATGCAATGTTTTCTGGACCAAAAATATAAGTGTCTACACCACATAGCCAAGGCCCAAGCCCAAGCCCGAACCGAACCGAGCCGGGCCGGGCCGGGCCGGGCCGGCCGGTCGCGCGCGCGTGTGTGGTGGTCATGATGCATGGTATCCCTCCTCACAACAAAGCATGCATTGGGAGCCCAAGGCCCCAACATGATTTCTTAGAAACAAATATAAATACTTGCCTCTTCTATATAATCCCATAATGTGGGACTATTCACAAATAGGAGCCATCATACACTTATTTCTATATTTTAAATAATTCACATAATAAAATTTCCAACAAATGGACATGAGAGTCTATCGTGGAGGCCTATCTCAATCCCCGTAAGCATATAAAAATCTGGGTGATACCTAGCTTAAAATTAGAAAAGTGGAAAGTGTATGTCGTAGGCCACCATATCTCTAATAAGGCCACTAGCAATGGTCGATCGAAGACTGAGGTGGTATAATCTGTAAGAATAGATCGAACGAACTCGCCAGTAGCCTTTGTCGAATAACTAGTGGTAGTACGTCAAAGGCCTGTGAAATAAACTTTGTCCAACTCCCACGAACACAAATGTATCGTGTCTATTCAAAATAATTTTTTGGTCGGTTACTAAACTATAACTATAAAACAACAGTTCATCTACCTACGTAATTTGGTAAACTATTTAACTGCTCAATAAATATATATGTTAAATTTAGGATTCATATCTAAACAGCGTCGATCGCAGTAAACGAACGGTAAGCGAATCCCTATGGCAACTCATGAAGGATCCGTAAGTCCTGAATCGTCGTCCACGCGGCTGGAGGAGGGTGCGTTGTACTAGCTGTGTTGTCCAACTAAGCTGGAACTGTACGTCTACCGATCTTCGTCACGCGTGACGACATCCGGACGTCCCGACCAATAAAGAAAAAATATATTAAAAAGGAGATTTTTGTGGGGTTTGATGAGAGTGTTCGACCTAGCGCGTTTTATTTATGGGCGCTCTAGGCCGGGCGCCGATTTAATCGGCGCGTTATCAGAGAAAATAAACGCGCTTCAATAAAATCGGCGCACTCACGTTGGGAAATATGCCCAACTTGGTAAGATTGTTGGAGATGCCTCTACTGCACTAAAGTTTGCAGGGAGGAAGGATCCAGCCTTAAACCCCAAACACGCTAGAATTTTCAACCGTGACCGCCTCCCTCTTTGTTGATACGAGATACGATATGCCGTCAAAATCCAAAAGATCGTCCCGCCCTTCTTCCTCTCCACTTCCGTCAACACCTCCTCATTCTTCCTGCGGAAAATCGTCGAATTTCGAACATCATGACAATAGCAACAACGAAGTACACTTCCAGAATATCCTTTTACAAGCATCGGCGAAGTATCCTAAATTTGTTGGCGAAAACGCTTTTATTGGAAAAATTTGCGATCAGGATAACGATTTTTCGAAGGGGAATCAAGCTAGGGTCTGGATGTCGGAATTTGCTATGGTTTCTGCATCTATTAAACCTGGTTCACTTGTATCGGTAATATTGTACTATTCAATGCCATTTATCTGTGCTAATTCTTAGGCAATTTTTTTTTGGATCGTCTTGGTGCCTTTTTTTTTTTCACTGAAGTGAAATATACGTACAATGTGTTTGTTATAATGGTTACCCAATGGAAAAATAATCGTCATACTGACTTTACTAGTAAGCTAACAACTGTTACTTCACAGCCGACCAACATATCAGTAAACCAGTTGTGTATGGTAAATTTTATCGACAGATAAAGACACCGAAGGTTTATTGTATTAAGTCCTTTGTAACGGTAAAAAAATAATTTGTTGTCATTGATACAAAATCCACTAATGCATGCACCAACATGTTGATATTTCATAGCTGATGTAGAAAAGTTTATTGGTTCACCATAAATGATTTCCAATTGCACGAAAGAATAACTTGGTACATATTAAAGTTTAATTTTAGGGAAAAAAGAGAACTAAATGAGAAGCATTGTTGTAAATATGAGTACAAACCTATGTTACAAAAAACACGCTTAAGCGCTAAATGAATGGATAGCGGTTAATTTTTTGAAAAAGCAAAATGCTCAAGCGATGAGCGCTTAAGCATTCTTAATTGACGCTTATATGCAATTTGCTTAAATTTAAGCAACGCTTAAGCAATAATTAGAAAAATATATATTATTTTTAAAATGAAAAGAACTAGGATTATAAAAAATAACATTCTTAACCAAAAAAAATCATTTTCTATGATATACATCGATTTGCATTAAGATATGATTATTCTATGTAACAAATGTGTATAGTTTGTATTAAGCTCAGTATGCTAACGTTTGATGAACAGAGAAAGTCAAATCCAATGTTTGAAACTTATGATTTTATAAGTTAACTTCAAAGTTAAACTCCCTCTCTATGGCGAATTTGAGCATACACATATAGTACACTTGTACACATATAATACACTTAATCTGATTTCTTTATAATGGACTCGTACAAGTGCAGATGAAGTATGCTAAAAAAACTAAGCAGCTCTTAAGCGCGTTGCTTAAGCGACATCAAGCGAAGTGAAAGTTCTATCGCCTCGCTTAGCGCTTATCATAACATAGGTACAAACATCTCTGATTTTTACATATATTCAAAAGCGTCAATTGTTAGGACAAATAAAATAACATTATAAAAAAATTAAAGTCATTGGTAAATTTATCGTCATCATTTTTTTTTTTTTTAGTGCAATGTTTCTTGTCAATGACGATAAACATGCAATGGGCCAAGTTTAGTTTGATTGCTAAATGTTTGGATCAAGTTAGGTTACTTCAATCATGACCTGAGCATGGTTCAAATTTGCCAGCATATCTATCAACAGTTTACAGTACGCAAAAAGATACCAAATTTTCATGTAGTTTTTGCGCAGGCGCTACAAACAGTGTGCATCATTTTGTCTTTACTGTCTGTATGCTATAAAATTGTATATTTAGCGAATATCAGAATTAAATAAATGAAACTAATATATTTCGTACATTTTCAGTGTTACATCCAAAACTGTTTTTTTTTAATAATGTCTTAAAAATATCCTTGTAAATAATGTCATAAATACTAAGTATAATTTTATTATACCACTTGTTCAATGTTTAGCCATTTGTTTGAAAATTAAAATCGAGTGAAACACTAGTTTAACAATTAAGTTTCAAATGTAAGCTTGATTTATATGTCTTACGCGATTAGCTAAATAAAGAAGAGGGGGGGGGGGGGGCTATTTGAACACAAAATTAGACACAAAGAGATAGACACATAGCCTCAACCATTAGATCCTTTTGTCTTTATATGGAGAGGTGTAATTCATGGGGTGATCCAGTTGTGCAAATCAATATGAATACACACACAAACATACATATGATGAATTCAATCATCAATATTAGTTTGTGCATACATATTTGGTTGTGGAGGTTTTCGTCTCACAACACTCAACTATCCAGGAAATAAATGGTACAATGTTTATTTCACGTATTTGAATCAACAAACCGGATCAGTTTTAAATTTGCCGTTAGGTGGTAATCGCGTTCCTGAATATTTACGTGATTATGTAGCAGCACTTCAACCGTATATTGAAATATCTATGTCAATTGGCTTACGACCAGTTAAAGTCGTTACTAAATTCGATGCTAGAAAATAAAGTAAAAAGGAAAAGACGAGTAAAAAGCATAGAGAATTTACGTGGTTCAAATGTTAAGGAATTCTACGTCTATGGGAAACGATTTCCTATTATTAATTTGGTGTTGACCTTTTGTTTGTCAGCCTTCATTCTTTTCTTAAAATCTTATAATTCTTAAACAGAAAAAAGAGAATTCACCTTTTTCTGTGAACGTTGCTTTTACTTTTATAATTAGGAAAGCATGTGGATTGTCGGACATGCTTTTTCGTTGTTTTCCTTTTAGGCATTGGATCTAGCCACCTGTCATCAGTCAACTTCATTTGCCTAGTGTGACAGGATTGCTAACGTGTTTTTCGAGAAAGATCTTTGCATCTAGGTGGTTAGATCTAAGCTTTTTAGTGGGATTTTTTTGAATATACTACAGGTGAACCTAATGAATAGGTAAATTCCTATGATGAATTGCGTTGTTTTTGTCCATTTTAATTCATGACACTTATAATTTCAAGTAGTATTTTCTGTGAGAAGTGTGAAAGACAAAGCTTGAATCTGGAGCTGACAGGAATATCTGAATCTGTTGGCGAGACATTCCTAGCTAGGTTGGATTGTAATATCTTTGGAGATAGGGCATATTATTTTTTTCTTAATGGTATTCTTACCGACCTGGGCGTGTTGGGGAACGTTGCTGCTTCTTTACTTGATGGTGGTGTGAAATTTGGGCTGATGTTGTTATTAGAGCGTTGTTGTTGTTATGTTGGGTCCTAGGGCTGCTGGTTGGAGTTTATAAGCACATCTTGTTGTATGCCCACTTCAATATATGAGGATGTAGGTTATCATGTGCAAATCATCGCTTCTCTTTTTCTGAACCTTTTTAGTATTATCAAAAATTCGGTGTAATACATGCCCTTGAGTTCGTAGCGATCGCAGGTCAGTGCAGACTTGTTGTCATTCTTGAACCCTAGTTGTGAATTGACTGAACTCGGATTCTGGAGTATGGTGTATACACTTGTTGCTATACTTGAGCCTTCAAGTGTCTTTCGGAGCAGTCCATGCCCCCTTATATCACAGTTTTTTTTGTTTTGTTTTTTTTGTTGTTGTTGAGAGACATGGTTTGTCCGGTGCATCTTTTGGGGTGCAGTTGTTTATTTCGTGCGCCTGACACGACATTCTCCATAGGATGGGGGAGGACAATGGCTTTTAGTGTCACTGCCTCCTTTGTAAGGCGTGCCATTGTCACTCGTGTATCGCAAATTCACAACATTCTTTGGGTCACAATGGTGAGCCGACAAAACTGTTTCAATTTTGTGCGCCTGACAAGTCTTTCCCGCATGATAGGGCAAACGATTTTTTGATTTGACTAAGAAGTCACTTCATTCCTCAATTTAGTGTCGGCTAGTTTTGTCAATGAGTCAGCTGATAAGTTATCGTCATGTGGAATCTGCTTAATGCTAAACTGCACAAATTGTTCCAATAGTTTCTTAGTGAGTTCCATGCACTTGGCTGAAGTTGGTTCTTTTGCTTGATAATTGCACAACACTTGATTCACGATTAGTTGATTTGAGAATCACTATGAATTTTAATGCATGTTACCTTCATCACCCGATTTATCCGTAACCATGCGAGGAACGTGTTTGGTGATGTTGGCCGCTTTGAAAACATGCCAACTGCTAGCTTTTGCCCCCAGGGTGATGAGGACATACCTGTGTTATCAAAGCGCACGCTATATCGCGCTATAGCGACAAATAACGCATACCACATTGCTTGCGTTATTGTACAGTTGTACTTATAATAACACATGGGTTCCCTATAGCGCAAAAATAGCGCGTTATTTTATCACAGCGCAAAATAGCACATAGTTCTAAATAGCATGTTGTTTTGTTTCTGTCTCTTGCTTAAATGTTTGAACAGTGAATTGAGCTCAAAATAACATGCTATTATAATGACTCAAAGGGAAAATGCCGTAGAGTATGACTTGAAAGAAGAATAAATCGTTGATTGTTTAAATAATGATTAATGGTTTTGATTTAGATGAAACTAGTTACTAGGTCTTGAAATTTTAGAAGTATAATATAATTTCTATGTTTTGTTATTGTACACTTGAGTCACGTTTGACTTTTGTTTATTTGAAACGTGTTATTGTCGACTTCATCTATTATTTTCATTTAATCTTATTTTCACATTACGACTTTTCCTATTTATATTTTTTTCTTAGTACTTATCATTAGGTTTTTCTTTTTAGACATTTTCTACAAAAGTTTATTTTCATGCATTTTTTCTTAGTGTTTTATATCACGATTGTTGATAAACAGGAATAAATTTCATTAAAATTCACAATTATAAGAATAAATTTCAAATTTATAAGGCACAAATATATTATATATCCATCAATTATTTTGAATGTACAATATGAACTTATCAAATTTTCTGTAATATAATCATATTTTACAGCAAAAAATATTTAATACATGCATAAAGTATGATAGTGTTTGTATTTGGAGTCTTGAGGCAAAATATGCAAAAAAAAGAAAAAAAGAAAAAACCAAACAAACAAATAAAATAATAAAATTCATTCAAGCAAAACATACTTGATTACTTTTTTTCTAAAATAATGAACGCCATAGCGCAAGTCTTGCGCTATTTGCTATTGACTATACTTGGACATACCCAATTACAGCCCCTTCTTCTTTTGATACCTTGTCTACGAATAGCCGCCAGGATTGCTGATTGTTAGTCTCTTATACCAACCGAGGTTTGTCAGGTAGTGTGCGTTCGACGATGAAATCTGCCAGGGATTGATTTTTAATTCTTTTTCTAGGACAGTAAGTTATGTCATATTGGCTAAAAGCTTCATTGCCCAATTTAGCAATCGCCTTAATGCCTTCAGCTTTTTGAGTAATTTTTTTTTTAGGATTTTGATCGGATGTGCTTGAAAGTATGGCCGCTGTTCCCTAGCCATGAAAAGTAGATTTTATGCCAACTTTTCTATGATTGTATAGTTCTGCTGCTGATAAGCTTTGTTGGTGAAGTAAATGGGCTTTTGGACTACATCATTTTCTTGTATAATTGCAACATTAAAAGTATTTTCTGTTATAGCTAAGTATATGTACATGTCTTCACCTGTTGCCTGTGTAGATGTGATTGAGGTGTGGACATGATGGTCTTTCAGGTTTTGGAACGGTGCTTTACATTCTTCGTTCCACTTGAAGTATCATCCCTTCTTTATATGGTCGAAGAACGATATATATTTGTTCGTTGCTTTAAATATTAACCTACTTAAAGCCGTTACTGTACCATTTAGACTCATTAGTTCTTTATAATTAAACTTATTTTACAATTAGAAGCTTAAATGCTTTCCAAATTCATTTTATTTTACCAAGCCTTATTTTTAACTGCGTCTATTGTATATAATTAAACTTAGTTATTAAATGGAGAAACGATTCGGTTAAGTAGGCAAAAAAATTCTTTAATTAAAAAACTTTCTTAGCAATTATTTTAAGAAAGTCAACAAATATTTAGTACAACTATTGAGAACAGAGGGAATAAAATGTAATGGACATCGAAGCAGGCTGGACAAGAGGGTCATTTTCGTTGGCGTAAATAAAATTACGTAAAATTTTGATGGTAAAATTGAATAGAAAAAAATCGTTGAAAATTGGTTCATTCTCACTATATTATATTATGTCAAAGTTGGCAACAATATTTTGACATATCTATCAAACAATCATTTTTTTCCACTGAAAATTAGTGTATTAGGTCCATATATTTTTGCATTTCGACTGTAGGATAGTCAAATAGAGTTGTGATTGACAACTAGGGTTTGAGAGGTGGTTGAAATCAGGGTTTTGGAGTTACTAAGGGCTTGTTTGTGGTGTGTGATAAACAACGACTTAGGGTGGAGAGCGTTGAAGGTAGATCAGATTTAAGGGAAATGGCGATGATCACGTAGTTTACGAATGAGGTTGAAATGTTGAAGTCGGGTTTTTCGATTTTGATGCAAGTATTGGAGATGAAATGGTACTTTAGAAGTGGTAGGCATTTTTTTAATTAAATCATCATACTGATGGGGTAAAAATGCTTTTGCCTTGTAAAATTTGGCATCTCCAACTATTTTCTCTTTATCTTTCATTCCTTTTAACCAAATCATTTATCCCTTTAATAGTTCTTAATTAAATCGTGTTATCCAAATGATCCGATGATACTTTGGCGTGCTGTACTGCATTGTCGATTGTCATCTTTCGATGTTTTATTGTTATTTTTTCATCAACGGCATTCAACGCTATGTGATGTATGAAGTTCTGCTTAGTTTATTTGGTAAAATGAACAAACTCTTGGGAAGCTTTTAACACCACTCCAAAGTTATATGCTTCCGGGAACCTGTATTTTTGAAGTAGTTTTTCTTTCTCTAATTTTTTGTTTATATTATGTTATATACATATTATATTATATGAAGTTTGCTTTATATAAAGCATTGCTAAGGCCAATAGATAGAATTCATTTATTCTGGAACCAAACGGGTAAATAGTTTACGGAACTTAATTTTTCAAACTCAAACTAGTCAGGGTAATCGATTTGTAAGTTCTCAAATAATTTGGTTTCTAATATTTGAAACTTATATCATTCTAAGAAAGCAAGTACAATTTCAATTGTGGCCTGATTCAAACTGATATTGAATCCAAAACTGTAAAAGAAAATTATTTTAGATGAAGAAACGAACTTCTTTAGTCATGATCTAATTGATGTTACAGGTTTCACTTCCTTCCATTGGCGAATATCCTTCATGCAGCTTCCCACTTAAAAGTTTGACGAAAGAGTACACTAAATATAATGTGGATATTGATGATAAGTCTTGCAAAGCTGGTATCTATTTTGCAATAGCAACCGTGTTCCCTTCGGCTAAGGTATCAGTGCATGTGTTAGAGCCTTTTACTGATCTGAATAGAAATTTGCATATATTTTATACATTTAACCTCTTTAATAGGTTCTCAAGGACGGAGTAAAACTATCATGGGGCCTTACATGCACCATGGGCATTCCTACCCTTGAAGAAACAATATTTATTTACCCTATAAAAACTTCAGATCATTTAAACAATAACAATAGAATTAGTCATGTACATATGTACAAGTGTATCAGTCTTCATTTGAACCTCATCCAACCAAAGTCCAATCCAGTTACGCTTGAGGATGTACCATTTGATAATGGTTCTGCTTCTCCAAAGACCCCATTGCCACAGTCAAGGGTTTCTTCTCCTAGTCCTAGAAAATCTCGGAGTGCTGTTTCATGCATAGATTCTACTATATGCTTGGATACATCATCAGTAAATTTGGCTATGAAGGACGAGAAGGCGAATGAACTATTACAAGTATCGGCTTCTAGGTGGCTTCATGGTCGCTATTTACTTAACGGGAATGTTGTAGTCATTCCACTAATGTTTGGAGAAGTTTGCCCTTTCACAGTGGAAGATGGAGAAAAGCATGATGACCCTTTCTTGGTAGATACTATGACAAAAGCTTTCTTCGGTTCTTCTGCAGTGAGCTCAAAAAAATCAAACTTCCTAGAAGCGAACATTGGACATACAAAAGGTTATGATATGCCAATGCTAGGTGGATTGTCTAAGGAAATTGCAGATTTGAAAGAGATTATCATGTTCTCCTTGATGAACAAAGGCCGACAGCTGCCAAGGTTTTTCCCCCCTGGTTTAACGAAGATCCATTATACTTATTAAGTTAAAATTTTGTTTTACTTTATTGTCTTTAAATGCACAGTTTGTTGACTAGGGGTATTTGAATCAGATATTGAGAGGACATACCCTTGTTGTTTGGATATTTTGGTAGAATACGTGTCAGTGGAATATATCATTTTCAGTGATTAGTTACTGAGACCTTTGCCCAGATTCTTAAAAGTTCCATTCTTTAACTTGTAGAAGAGGGAAAACGTAGTCCTAGCATATCTTAAGCCGTTCTTAATTGATTAAGAAATTGATTCACTTTGAATACTCAGTTGTTAGTATAAATCTTTAGTGCTTGTCAGTAGATGGGAACCATTCCTGTGCTCTTTTGAGATGGTGGACATCAAATTAAAATTATGCCCACCCTGGGTATTACGTAACTTTTCATTTGAAATGAAATTTTTAGTCTTTATTTAGTTTATTTACTTCGAGCTTTTAGCGATTTATATAGGTCTGGGTAATGTAGGGACAGCTGCATGGGAAAATGTCTGTAGATGGTTCTTTTGTTATTCCATACAATTCTCATATGATTAATTCTGCAACTATTGTTTTAATCAACTTCATTTACTTGTACTGTTGTATCAGATACAAAGGAGTTCTTCTCTATGGCCCACCTGGCACAGGGAAAACATCTTTGGCATGCTATTGTGCTCGTGAAGCCAATGTTAGTTTTTTCACCGTCAACAGCCCCGAAATCGTTAGTCAATATTTTGGTGAGAGCGAGCAAACTTTACGTCAAATCTTTGATTCTGCAAGGAAGACTGCTCCTTCCGTGGTAAGAATCAGTGCTCATTATTGAAGGACTAGCTTTTCTTTTATTGAAAATTTGAAATTCCTAATTTTATAGTTTTTATTTTTGGTTAATTTATATAGCTTGTTGTTCCATTTGTTTGCTCTTGCTTGCATCATTGTGCCCCTGTCTTATTTTATGTTGCTAAAACTTAAAATTCTAATGGTATGCATTTACTACCTATTGAAATACCCAACTTCCTTTTCTTCGTTAACAGGTTTAGTATTACGACTAAACCCAATAATCTAAATGTGAACCTTAGAGCGCGTTGTGAAACCCACCCACACACACACACACACTCTCTCTCTCTCTCTCTAACTCCCCCCCCTTTCTCTCTCTCTCTTCCCTTTCCTCTCTTCCCTCCATTCTCCCTGGCAATAAAATTGTTAGGAATTGGATCGTGTTAAATTGGCCTATCTAACAGTACTTAGTTTTTTCTTCCAGATTTTTATAGATGAGTTGGACGCTATAACTCCCAGCAGAGAAACTGGGACCGAAAATTTGTCAACCCGAATAGTTGCTACATTGTTAAATTTGATGGATGAAATTAAAAGCAACGATGATATTCTTTTAATTGCTGCTACTAATCGGCCTGACAGCATTGATTCTGCCATGAGGCGACCTGGAAGGCTTGATCGAGAAATTGAAATAGGTGGGCTAAATATTTACTTTTGGAGACTGATATGTAGATATTGTTTGAGTTAATCCCTTGACCACTTCATGCTTCTTGCTTTAACACGCAACACACTATCATCGTGCTACTCTCACTTTTTTAATATTGATTACTCAATGCAAATTAGTTTATTATAATTACTTCCTAAACATCAATTTTCTGATTTAGTTTGCATTGTTAAAGTAGATAAGGCAAGGTTGGGAGATTAAAGTTTAAATATGAAATTCTAATGCTGCTTTCCATTTTCTTCTTACCTGTTCACTTGCTGTATATTTGAATATTGATTGTTGTCAAATAATATATATTGATTGTGGAGATTTTGTTATCTTGGATGGTTTTCTACTTTTCTGTATTTGGAAATTCCGTCCACTTTTTATGTTCTCAACAATAATTTTTTGAGGTCCCTTGTTTTATTTTTCCAAGTCCTTGTTTTCTACCGTAAATATTTGCCCTACTGATATCTTCATGGAAATGTCAGTTGAATACTGGCACTGCAATATATGAGAGTCTGAATGAAGAACAAGTTTGATTTTATTTGTTTTGTGTTGTTGCACTGAACATTGGAACCACCAACATTTGCAGTGCAAGAAATTATTTGCAGTGCACTGAATAGTTTTTATTTATTTTTTGATTAAAACATTAACAGTCATGAGTACATCGGCGTAATTTGGTGCGCCTTACGTAGTTTTTGCGAGATAGACATGTGCCTATTTCTTTTTGAGCCAGAACATGAGCTAAAATGTCCCTTTTGATATTCAGCAATTAGTACATTGTATTCGCTGCATTATTTTACTATTAGACTAGCAAGGAGTGGGATATATTTTTAATAAACTTAATGTAAAATTATAGACAAAATAAAATAGGAGGATAACATGTTTTCATCACATGTTTTTGTTATTCTGAGTGAAGGGGAATTAGCATAGAATTTCAGTTGTTAAACACCAAAGTAAGTTGGAAGCGTACAATTAATATGGAAGTGACGTAATCAAAATAACATGCAAAACATAGTTTTATATTATATTTTCGTATTCTTTTGTATTCAATGTGCATATTATGTTTACGAGTTAAATTAGATTTCATGAAGAGGATTTTTCAGCTAAAAATTTCAAGTCATTCAAGAAGCAATTTTGTTAGCATTATATTGCAATCCAATGCCCTCTTACCACACATGGATTCAAGTCATTGAATCAACTTCGTGTAATAATTATTTGAATGAACTGTTGGTTCACATGATGACGTCTCTCTGACCTGCACCTGCTGGGGTAACTTTGTCCATTGCGTTCCTTGCTTTTAGATACCTCAAAGATCTACACATTATGTTAATGCCCATTTTTTCCCCATTGTATTGTTTTAGAATTAACTTGTTCGTTAAACTGCATGCAGGAGTGCCGTCACCGGATCAGAGACTAGATATACTTCAAGTCCTTCTTAAGAATGTGAATCATTCTCTTAACGAAGTAGATATCAAAACTTTAGCTTCATTAACTCATGGATTTGTGGGTGCTGATTTGGCAGCTTTATGCAATGAAGCAGGCATGATTTGTCTCTGCAAAAATGCTAAATCCATTTGTTCTGATAACTTGGGTGATGATTACAGCAGGTTGGATTCTGGTATGCAGCTTGCTGAACTCCATAAAAATGTTGATGGATTTTGTGTGGATGCCATGGATTGTTTAGCATCCTCTATGTCTGAGTTGACTGTAACACCATTGTTGAATAATAGTTTGGAGAAGGTTCATGTAAATGGTAATACAATGGATACTGTTGGCAGGGCTGAAGCTTCTTTGTTGAAAGTGACATTTGCGGATTTTGAAGAGGCTAAGATGAAAGTGAGGCCTAGTGCCATGCGTGAGGTACAGTGCTTGTTTACTTATGAAATAGCCAGTGAGGCATGTGATTATATGGTATTTGTCTATATACCTTAAAGTGTCAAACGACATGCATGCAAACTAGGCCTTTAGTTGAGCAAAAGATAGTTTAATATACTGTAGAAAAGTTGTTGAAATCAGATGGTACCATGGGCATTATGTCTTATTTTTTAAACATGACTACTTTATGTTAACAGGTAATGTTGGAGCTCCCAAAAGTACGCTGGGAAGATGTTGGTGGCCTAGATAAAGTTAAAAAACAATTAATTGAAGCAGTAGAATTACCACTAAAACATCCAGATGCACTTGAGAATATAGGTATACCACGCCGAACAAAAGGGTTATTGATGATTGGCCCCCCAGGTTGTAGTAAAACCCTAATGGCACGTGCTGTTGCATCAGAAGCAAAATTGAATTTTCTTGCGGTCAAGGGACCTGAACTGTTTAATAAATGGGTTGGAGAGTCTGAGAAGGCAGTTCAATCTTTATTTGCAAAAGCAAGAGCTAATTCTCCTGCAGTTATTTTTTTTGATGAAATAGACGCCCTTGCTGTTTCCCGTGGACATGGGGATGATGGAACTTCTGTATCGGACAGGGTTCTAAGTCAGTTGCTAGTGGAAATGGATGGTATGTGTTTTCTGATATGTTAAAATGTATTTATTTTTGGTGAAAGTGATTATTAATGACCATATTGGTAAAAGCTTTTTATATAGGGAAACAAAATATGAAAAAAATAAAACACCTTTAATCATTTTATTAAGTGGGTAAGTTTATCGATCTTCATGTTGACTGACCCGAAGGCCATATTATTGTTTTAATGATCGAGAAAGTTCTTTATTACCAAATTTGCAATTGTTTAGTGTGATGAAAAATAATGTTCCAATCATATATTTCTCGTCAAAGCACTACATTTAACTTGAAAATCGAGGCAAAGCTGAAATGTCATTTCCATGCTAAATCATTTAACTTGAAAATCGAGGCAAAGCTGAAATGGTTCAACACCCCAAGAAGTCTATGAAGGGAATAAAAATTGAAGAAATATCAACATAAAATGAGAAAAGAAACAAAACACATGATTCATTGTGGTTCTGTTAAGATATGCTTATGTCCACTTGCTCTTTTTAACTCTTTATTAATCAAATTTGAATGACTACACCTTCAGGTCGGAATGACCTTGAGTACAATAATAATAATGGATGAAAATTGCCAAGAGAGCCGAACGATCCTTAGCTTTCCTATGCTTCTTCTATTTATAGATTGTAGCAAGCTCGGATTGGTTAGAAAACCAGGAGAGAAAATTGAAGTCGTGAAAAGACCACTTTCGGGCAGTCGAGGCGAGTCCACAAAACATGGGTTTTGGGTCGGAGGCCGATCCAAGGCAATCCAGACCGGGTCCGAGCCGAATCCACCCGTATTCTGTTAAGTTGCTTACTGTCGAGATGGCCTTGATCTTGAAGTTGACGTTCATGTGCTACGTTGAATGAAACTCGTGTTTGGGTCGATTATGTTGAGGCTCGACTTCAATCGAGCTTTGACATCGATACGATGAGGCGAAGTCCCTGTCCTCGAAATGAGTTGCGTGATCCAAACGTTTTTGCCAAATTCGAATAGAAGTGCATGTTCCTATGCTTGAGCGATGCGTTTATTCCAATCCCAGGATGCTCGGTCGATCCGATTATGTCGCGAAGTGATGACCCGATGAACGTGCACAAGCCTGACTCTGTGCGACGCACTTGATCAGTCCAAGACCAGGCGAGGTTATTCGGAGTGTTGATCAGGCTGATCTGGGGTTACATGCACTAACCGATCCGAAATGTTTGGAGTGAGGCTTGATCAGGCCGATCCGAATAAGGCCGATTTGGAGCAATAGAATATGTTGATTTGAGGATTATCATTGCGGATTAACCCGAAAATTTTGGAGGCTTGGTTGTGTAGGCCGATTCAGCCAAGGCTAATCTAGACAAAGCCAATCCGGATAAGGCCGATCCAGATGTATATGTTCTGTGTCGTGAATTGATGTCCATCACATCGTTTTGTCGAGCCTTGTCAATTGTCAGGTGCTCCGAAGTTACTGGGTCCAAAGACCTGACAACAGTTGCTTCGCAAAGTGCATCGCGTTGCAAACATAGTGCGCTTTGAATCGAGTTAAACTCCTGCGTCGATTGATGTCACTTTCGAAGTAGTCATGGCCTTTCTGGAAGTTGTCTTAAAGAAGAGCCACGTCCTCCTTGATGGCTGCGACAATCAACTTTAGCCTTGACAAATAGCTAGACGTGCTTTCTACGGCTACACTTCAAGCACAAAATTCAAAGGTAACGACTCAAACCTCGTCTAGTCGAGAAGCTGAGTGTGTCTCTTAATCTAATTATGCAAGTCGAGTCGTCGGCTCCTATGCATGCGAGAACACATTCAGGTCGTTTGTGCATAATGTCGTCTTGTGCCTTAGTGAAGTCCCTCGTTTGCACCATCACCTCTTGCCCTGATCGACACACAAAAATCATTCCTATCTTAATTTTCCTTTTTTTTTTAAGGATTGGGGTCGGTCAGCAATCCAGAACCATGATTTGTGCCCCGGATCGATGCTGATATGGGGAACTCCGGTCAGATCTGAAGGAATACGAGAAGTCTTACCCTTTTGAAGTATGTCAACCCGCTTTCTCTCCTCCTCTTCTTTGCTTTTTACCTTGTCGAACCCGTGTTGCTACTCCAACAAAACTTGCATTTGAAAATTATCAACCCCAAATCGCACCTTCCCTACTTGCCACACTTACCACCATAGAGATCGTCCTCCATTCGTGATGTAGCTCTATTCGTTTGAACAGAGATGGGTCCACGTTCTCCTTTTATATGATTTACATTGCCATGTAGAGATGGCATCGGCGATGGAGAGAGCACATATGAATCATGGCCTGAGCCTTTAAGGCAACGACCTGAGGTTGAGAGTGAGATCGAGGAAGGAATGAACGGCGATGGGTAATCTGGTGGTGAGGCTGTGTTGGGAGTACAAAATAAAGGAGTAGATGCGAGCACGAGAGCTGGAGATAAAGGGAGGGAGAGAGGAAGTAAGGTCGGGTCGACTTGAAGAGAAGGCAGCGGACGAAGAATGAGGGAAAAGAAGAAAAATGGAGATGATCCGGACGGTGTGATCCATCGGTGGAGCTCATACCGATCCAGATCGGTAAGGCTCTACTGATCCAGATCGGTAAGGCTCTACCGATCCGAACCGGATTATTGTGACCTATGCGATTGTGAGTCGTTTTTGGAGTTGATATGAATGCGAGGAACGACATGACTTCGACACATATAGACCTGCACACTTGAACTTTTAGGATTAGAGCATATTTGGACCTAAACTTGAATATGATTGTGAACTGTTCCAATAGTTGAAGTCGTTCCTCGCGCCGAACCAAACCTCGAACACTTAGGATCATGAATTGGTGAGACGGTCAACAATGATAGTTGCTTCAGTTACTGTCTGGATCACGTCTTTAGCGCTTCATCTATATGAATTCTGATATACATGTTTTTGCACTGCATTACACGCACCGCACTAGTCCATGCATGACACGGGGGTACATGTCAGATACCCTAACTGATGGTATTTGCTGAATAGTACGTCGAATGAATCGAAGGCGCTCTACTAGAGTTGTTGACCAGGATGCCAAGAGTGGCATCGAATGTAAAGACCGAGACATTGAATCTAGCTTGACCACTGAGTCAGACAGTGGCTCGCCAAGACAACGAGTTAATCCACAAATTGCGCAACAAGTCAACCCGCCAGTTGTGCAAAAGCCGTCGTTGAAGGTGCAGCTGGTAAAGGTAGAGTCGCAAAAATCATTCATGCTCCCGACACTCTCGAAGGAGCTATTTTCCTGGAGAATCCGACCGATTCAATATCATCGACCAAGGATAAGGCGAAACTGAAAAGGTTACGCGTCAAGCACATAATTCCCTTCAAACAGGTTTGGGTGTCAGGCCTAGAAGATAGAGCCCACAACCTCCACCGGTTTATATAGCGTGCAATCGACATATGTATACAGTCGGCTGCATTCCTCCATTCAACTCTTATGTTAGAGATATCTCGTATCACATGAGACTGGCGTCGATGCAACTGCATCCTGATGCCCACTCGTACTTAGTCGCCTTTCATGTCGTGTATTTAGAGAACATTTTCCAGGTGTCCACAATAAACTACATCCGCTATTTAATTTTAAACATCAGAAACATGCTCCATCGTTCACCTATTTTGAAACGATTCAGAAACCGAATCCTGGTTGACGGTTGGAGTAAATTAAGCGGCTTTAAGTCTGATTGGTTTTACATTCAATATCCACCAGGCTTCGCCAAGCGATGGCTTGAAGGAAGTAAGTGCTTAGAGAAATCACTTGTTCTCAGTTCAAGTTTGAACTTGTCTAACACTTTGCATCTTTTCATTTTAGGAAATCCGACCAGACCCACCGGTGAAGCATTTGAGTCACCATTGGCAATCCTGTAAGCAATTTCTAAGGGACAAAGACGTGCATAGATGTGTTACTGACCAATTACTGCATGAATTCTTAGAAACATGGGTCAAGATGGTGCCCAGTCGGTGGCCATGACGATGACGAAGGAGATGCTAATATCATTGTGCCCCTAGTCAGGAGCGTGAAGGTGATGAAGCTCGTGATCAAGGCGTCGTAGAAGGTGTCACTGTGGATGTCGGCGTAGGGACAAGTCAAGAACTAATAGTCAAAAAAGGAAAAGTCAAAGATATACAACACCCGATAACTGAAAAACCAACTGTAGAAGGCTCCGTTTTCGGCCAGACACCCCAGCCTAAGTCTTCATCTCTGGGTAACGAGAAAGAAACTTCTATGAGTACCGACGACTCTTTCAAGGGCCTCAGTAACTTGCCATTGTAAATAGGATTACTCTCTTCTGCGAATCTCGATCTTCAAACTTTCTCATTTCGAAAGGGAAAAATATTCATATCGATACGGAGGACATTACTCCGTCGAGCAAGACTTCGGGATATGATCCATTGGGAACTATTAGGACAAACACCACGAGCACTACATGTCGTAACATCTACTGGCCGTATAATAGCTAAGTTTTGACTTGTATTTGTTTTTGCTTCCAGGTTCAACGGGAAAGAAACGTAGTTAGCGACAACATATCGTCCCCACCATTTCTAAGGGCGATGTTTAATCCAAATACTCTTCCGATTATGACCGAGATCACCGAGAGAGTCATGGAGGAGAAGATAAAGAAAAACGTATCTGAGACTATCCATCGTTCTCGCACACGTTCTTCAACCACGCGGGACTCCGACAAAACTCCTAGTTGTCGAGATGACTCCTGCGGTAGCGAGCAGTTAAAAGTCTAGACTGCACCCTTCCATAAGATCAACCAGGGGAAGTCTATCAAAAGAAAATCACACAACACGCTCGTCCATTCAGACAAGCATAAGCAAAAGTCTGTCGAAACTCCAAATCTAAGGAACAGAAACTGACTGTTCACCAGTGAAAGAAAGAGCTTGAAGCCTAATTTATGTAGTTCTACCTCTCCAAGCTAACATTTCTTCTCAAGATTCACTTTATGCTTTGCGAATTTGATCGCCAACTGAAGGCGGGAGTAGACGAAGTGTGTGATCAGTATCGCTATATGGTTAAGTGCGCTTGTGTGATCAGTGTCGCTAGATGGTTAAGTGCGCTACAAAGCTTTCTGACATCATAAGGTCATTGGAGCTCGACACTGAGAATATGAAGCCAAAGCGAGGTTGTGATAAGAATAGCCTGGTTGCTCTAGGTAAAGAGGTTGCGGATTTTAAGCCTAAATTGGCCATAGCAGAGAAAATGGCTCAATTCGCCTAAGAGGAGCTTACGGCAGCACGAGCACGATTCCATACCGAGCTCGATTCTTGTTCTTTCAAGACTAAATCTTCTCAAAGATGAATGCAAAACGATAACTCAGAAGAATGTTGACCTGAAAATTAATAATGAGACTTTTAAGAAAGAGACTCTTTTGCCAAGAAAGTCGAGTAATTGTAAGCTAAGCTAGCCAAGATTGAGAAAGACAAGAGAGCAGCGGAGGAGATTGCATAAACGACCTGCGGCCAACTTCAAGATCCAGTACGATAATAAAGTTGAGGAGCTTAACGCTAAAGTAGCAGAGGCAGAGAAAGTGGACGAGGAACTTAATCCTCCCATTCTTGGTTTTTATGCCCGGGTCATTCAATACCGGGGATTGTCTTGGGTCTTCAGCCGGTTTGGTTGGTTTTGAGGTTAAAAATTTCAAATCGAACTGAAATCGAGAACTTTCAAAATCGAACTGAAATAATTTCGATTAATTCGATCGGTAATCAATTCAACCAAACTTTAAGGATTTCTTATTATTCAAATGATTAATTCACTCAAAGTAAAATATAAATTTATGTTTGGAGAGATTTTATTAAATTTTATGCTTATAAAAAAATGTGACTTATTTGTGATAATTTTATCACTGAACCAACTGGTTAAAAATTATAATATCACAAAATTAGATAATAAAATAAATATTCGGTTAAACCGATAACCAAATTCTTTATCATTTTACAAACCAAATTGAAATCAATTTAGTTTTAAACTGAACCGAACCGATCGAAATAAACCTGGTTAATTGGTTCTAACCGAATATTGTTCACCCCTACATATCACAAGTGGATCAATATTTGGGGCCTCCACCCGATCTGCGTCTCTCTCCCGGAAGACGACATCATCAATCATCTTTTTCCTCTGTTTGATTGGAGAAGACACCTCAGCGGTGTAACACCTCTTGTCCTCCACATGCTTTGCGGCATTGACGTACCACTCCATAGTTCTTAAACTGGTGTCAACAGGGTGCAGTCCGTCAGCAATGGTGTTGATAACTATTTTTTTTTAATTTCTACTGGGCAGTACCTTTGGGTGCTACATGCCCATGTCTGTTTGAGTCTGAAGTCTCTTACCCTCTATCCTTCTGAGTCACTATGTGCTTGTCCAACTTTCCTTCTCAAATGAGTTTCTCAACAATATCTCTGAGATGACGGCACTCATTTGTCGTGTGGTCGTACATCTTATGAAAAAGGCATAATTTTACGGTGCTTCTTCTTGTCAGTCGATTCTTCTGGTACGGGATTCTGGTATTGCATCGTATTGCAAGTTCTAAATAAACATTTTTCAACGTGTCATTCAGCAGCATATAATTGTTGTACATTGGGGATCTAGGACGCTTTTTTGAATCCTTCTTCCGGTCATGGCCACCTCCTCCATTGACGTCTTTCTGCTGATTGTTGCTTCTCTTGTTTTGATTTTGAATATTAACCTGAACTTTACCAGAGTTGTCTCCAGATCGCCTAACAACAACATTACTTTGCACTTCCTCGTTGTTAGGACCTTTCGAGCTTCCTTTTCTTATTTTTTTTGGCTTTTTCCCTTCGTAGGAACTGAAAAGCCTTGTTATAAAACTGATTCAAAATGGTCAAGGGCTTTACAGTCAACCATTCTTCAAATAAGATGTCGGGCTTCATGCCTTCGTTTAGTGCCATCAAAATCGTTTCATCATTAGGATTAGGATTAATAACTTCAGTTACTGTCACATTGAATCACTCCAAATAATCATTGAGTGATTCCCCCGGACCTTGATGTATCTGAGGTAGTGTCATCGTGTGCTTTGGGCGGAATGACTGGATACGTAGTTGGTTTAAGAACTTCCTCCCAGATCCCTCGATGAAGACACAAACTTCGATGGTAGCTTCGTGAACCACATGGTTGCCGCACCTTCCAAGTAAATCGAGAAGGTCTTACATTTGATGGTGTCAGTAGTTTGAGCCGAGTCCATGTACCATTGGTAACGCATCAAATGTTGAGTGGGATCAGACTTTCCCGTGTAGCGCGACGCCACGGCATCTGCGGCAAGTTAAACCTACACAAAAATTCAACATCAAGAATGTCATCCGTGAATTGCGTATGGCTCCTATCAATCCCTCCGTCTTTGTTAACTTTGGTTGTCCTTTATGATCTGTCTGACCATGACTGTCAAATCCCAGGTCCGAATAATGGGTCATGATTTTGAGTCCGCTCGCATATGCCTTCTAGGCTTTCGGTTGGCGATGTCGTCTCACTAGAGACCGGGTTGCGCTTTTTCGCCCTTTGTTGCCCTGGTTAGTCACAGGACGTGAGGAAGGAAAAACGACAGCACGAGAGGGTTCGGCGGCGTCGTGCTCACGAGCATGAGCAAATGTGTTTGGTCTACGTTGCGCAACGTGACCTCAATCGGTCTAAGCCAATCGATCCGGATTGGCCAGTGTCACCGGTCCTGGCTCGGCCACCCGTCAGGTGTGTTGAGCTCCACTTCCAGTTCTGTCCTCTCAAGTTCTACGACGTGGGGCCTCCCTTGCTCCTATCTGATGATGATGAAGCTTTCAAATTATAATGTGGAGTAGGAGATCGCCTCTTTAGTTCGTTTCACTGCACAATCATTTGATTTATATGCATGCTCAGCTCTATGTTATCCCACATCTGCTGATTTAGAGTCTCGTGGGTCTCCTTTAGCTTCTTCATCACCACCATCAGTTCATCGCGTGTGACCAGGTTCAAGGATGGCATGACAGCGGTTATTGCGGTGGTATCTACCATGTTCTCAGTATTTGCTAGGTTGCTCACTAGCTTCGTCATGGGCTTGATTTGTCAGGCTAGAGGAGGTAGCTCCCTACTTTGTCACTGTTGCTAACCACTTAATTAGAAAAACACAAAAACTTGTGGGAAGATGGAAAATTCATATTTTCTCAACGGACTTGTAAACTCGTTAGTAGATCAAAACGATCCGATGTTATGAACCTCGTTTTCTCAGTGAAAGCTCCAAAAATGTTGATATCAAAAGTAGTTTAACACCTCAAAGGGTCAATGAAGAAATATCAACTTAAAATGGGAAATGAAACAATACTCATGGTTTATAGTGGTTCGGCTAAGATATTCCAACGCCCACTTTCTCTTTTAACTCTTTCCTAATCAATTTTAAATGACTACACCATTTCAGGTCGGAACGACGTTGAGTACAATAATAATAATGAAGGAAAATTGCCAAGAGAGCCAAAAGATCCTTAGCTTTCCCATGCTTCTTCTGTTTATAGACTGTAGCAGGTTCAGATCGATCAGAAATCCAGGAGTGAAAATAGGAGTCGTGAGAACACCACTTTCCGGCAGTTAGAGGCGAGTCCACAAAACGTGGGTTTTGGGTCGGAGGCCGATTTGGGGCAATCCGGATCGGGTCCGAATCGAATTCACCCACATTTTGTTGAGTTGCTTTAGAGCTGGCCTTGATCTTGGAGTTGACATTCATGTGCTATGTTGATTTACGTTGAATAAAATCCATGTCTGAGTTGATTATGTCAAGTCCCGACTTTCATCGAGCTTCGACATCGATACGATGAGGGGAAGTCCTTGTCCTCGAAATGAGTTGCGTGATCCAAACGTTTTTGCCAAATTCGGTTAGAAGTGCATGATCCTGTGCTTGAGCGATGTGATCGATCTGATCCTAGGATGCTTAGTCGATCCGATTACGTCGTGAGGCGACGATCTGATGAACATGCACAAGCCTGTGACACACTTGATCAGTCCCACGCCATATGAGGTGATTCAGAGTGTCAATCAGGCTGATCCAGGGCTAAATATACTAGCCAATCTGGAATGTCTAGAGTGAGGCTTGATTAGGCCGATCTGAAGCAATAGAATATGCCGATTCGAGTATTATTATTGCGGGCCGACCCGAAAGTGTTGAAGGCTTGGTTGTGTGAACCAATTCGGGCAAGGCCGATCTGGATGTATTTGTTTTATGTTGTGAATAATCTTGTCAATTGTCAGATGTCTGAAGTTGCTGGGTCGAAAGACGGGGTAACACCTTTAATTGTTGAATTGATATTTTAAATGTTTATTTTACAATATATTCTTGGCAGGCCTCCTCCTTTTTATTTGTCTGTTGTTGAAATTTGTTGAAATTCAATGCCGGTAAAAAAACGTGCTACTGATGATGAATTTGACATAATACTAGGGCCGTTGGTTTTTAAACATCATTATGTGAGGGGTTCAAGTCCTACCTATGTATTGTATCGTGTTGAATTATTTGTGCTTCTTCTGATTTATAATACTGGATAAATGATTGCTTGTAATGTTGAATGTAACAGCCTTGATATAATTATCATGATTGGCTTGCTTGCTGAAATTAAGTGTGTGCTATGTAGGTTTGGAACAAAGAGACGGTGTTACAGTCATCGCAGCTACAAATCGTCCGGACAAAATTGATGATGCTCTTTTAAGACCAGGTACCAAATCGAGTTTAATTATTCTATCCATCTGTTCTCTAAATTATTCGTTGTATCTGAGTGTTGAATCTTTACTTAAGATTAAGGACTATTTTATGTTTGAGCAGGACGATTTGATAGGCTAATAGATGTTCAACCGCCAGATGAAACTGACAGAGAAGAAATATTCCACATTTTTACTAAGAATATTCCATGTCACGCTAATGTCTGTATGAAAGAACTGGCCCGGCTTACTGAAGGCTACACTGGTGCAGATATCAAGTTGATATGCAATGAAGCAGCTATATCTGCACTTGAAGTATGTCCTACTTTTCTCTCCAATATGGGTTTCATTTCAATTCTTTTTCCCGTGTAAACGTTTTCTTCAAGCATATTTATCATTCTGGGAGTTATGAATTGTTTTGATATGCTATGTCGATTGCAACGAAATAAATTGCATAGTATTAGGGTAGACATGAATTCAATTGATTTCCTTGTCTGACAGGGTTTTCTAACAAAGAAACTCATTATTTTTCAGAGTTCTATCTAAATTGGTATTGAAGGTGAAAGTGAATACAAGTATGATGCCATGAAAATTAGAAGGGTAGTAATGAATTTAGACTGCTGAACACAGCTAATGAGATTGCTATTACTGCATCAACCCAACCCCCCCCCCCCCCCCCCCCCAAAAAAAAAAAAAACCTTTCCTTCATTTTTCCTCTTCTTCCCTCTATTTTTTCTTCTTTTCTTCCCCCTCTTCTTCTTCTACTATTATTTTAACATCTTAAAATTTTGATAATTAAGCTGCTTCATTTACTGATTATTTTGACCTGTGTGTTCTGCTTTAGGAAAGTATGGATATATCAGAAATATCCATGGATCATTTCAAGTTTGCAATTGGAGAGGTGAAGCCAAAGGATTTCCGATATTACAAGGAGCTAGCTTTACAGTATAGAAGATTTGTGGAACGCTAATTGCAGTTACACAGCAGTGGTTCTTGAATATGGATCATGGAGTTGCTAGAGAGCCTGAAATAATGTCAGGCATGTGCGGCTGGGGTACTTTGATTTAAATCAATTGGTAAATCTGCAACCGTTAAAAAATTTTGCACCTCGTTTTGTGGTATAAGTTTCGGTCCGAACAGCTTTTCCGTGTAGATTAATGAACAAGAATTGTACTGTATTAGGCAATTTAGTTTGACATCGTTTAGTATATTTGTGCCTAAGGCATATTTCTGGAATTTGGCTGCGCGCATTTTCTTAAATGATTGCCGATTTTTCAGAATTAATTTCATTTTGATTGCCCTTCTTCAAACGGTTTTATAGTTGGTTTCAACCGTAATTTTTCATTGGCTGTGACGTTAGTTGATACAACTTGTATGTGTATGCACACGTGTATGTATCAAAATGGCATCACTCGTGGTTCCGATCAAATTAGAGTTATAAGTTTATATTTAAATATTTCATACATTAGACAATAGTAACTTGTGATTGATATCAAAATGCTTTGTAGTAGAAAAAAGAGATTATTTAATGGATGCTTTTAGTGGCATCTATATTTTGCTTCATCCCTTGATCCCCTGTTTCC